>CAJHNH020001985.1:0-50879 GCA_905116865.2 Candidula unifasciata
ATGTACAGTTACATAATCCAACAGGCAATGTTGTATGTACAGTTACATAATCCAACAGGCAATGTTGTATGTACAGTTACATAATCCAACAGGCAGTGTTGTATGTACAGTTAATAATCCAACAGGCAATGTTGTATGTACAGTCACATAATCCAACAGGCAATGTTGTATGTGCAGTCACATAATCCAACAGGCAATGTTGTATGTACAGTCACATAATCCAACAGACAATGTTGTATGTACAGTCACATAATCCCAACAGGCAATGTTGTATGTACAGTCACATAATCCAACATAATCTAGTGTTTATGTCAATGTTTGTGTCTTTCCTGTCACGTTTATATATACTTATAGACAAAGGAAAGACTTTACCAGTGTCATTTAACAGAGAAATAGCACAAAAGTGAGAGTCACTTCTGTCTCCCTTATTTTTATAATAGATTGTTGAAATGTTGGATAGATTGCTTTGAGCATTTCAGAGTCTGTGGTGGGATACCATCATTTCCTGGGGCCTTGCCCAAAGGAAGCTCGTCCAGTGCTTTCTTTATTGATTTCCGTGAGAGGGGGGGGGGGGGGGCAGATACTTATTTGAATGGAAAGCATCAAGGCTGACACAGATGTTTGTAGAGTTCTGAGTAAAGTTTCACCCAGTGTTCCGGCTGTTTTTTTTGCAAAACCAGCACCGAATGTAGCTACATAAACCAGCATTTACTGTTGTATGTATGATTGTTGTATGTAGTTACATAGACCAGAATAATAGATTGTGTTGTGTAGACCAGTGTTTCCCAAACTTTTCTTAGTTGCGGCACATTTTTTTTTTCAATAAAAAATGTTTGGCGTCGCCCTAACCTAAGTAAAAGTATGATTCTGTGTATGTAAGAGATTTTTAAAAAAAGATAAAACTTGTGTATCTTAAAAAAATTTTGTGGCCAACCTGTGAGGAGGTCGCGGCTCCGTAGAGCACTGCGGCACACAGTTTTGGAATCACTGGTGGAGACAGTTATTTAAACCAGTACTGACTGTTTTTTGTACGATTTGTTGAATGTAAACTGACATAAACCTACATTAATTGTGTGTTCAGTATAGCATAAACCAGCATTGGCTATTGTATGTACGTACTTTGAATGTTGCAAAAACATAATAATTTATTATGTTATATGTACAGTTACATAAACCAACATTCATTGTTCTATGTACAATTACATAACTAGAAATGATTGTGTTATATGTACAGTTACATAAAGTGGAATTGAATGTGTTTTATTTGTAGCAACATAAACCATAATTGATTGTGTTGTGTGTACAGTTACATAAATCATAATCCATTATGTTCTATGTACATTTACATAAACCAGAATTGATTGTGTTGAATGTGCTGTTACATAAACCAGCATTGATTGTGTTGTATGTGCTGTTACATAAACCAGTATTGATTGTGTTGTATGTATTTAACAATACTCAACGGTTTATCTTTCCCAGGAATCAGTGTATATATATTATGGTCTCACTAACTACTACCAAAACCATCGGCGCTATGTGCGCTCTCGGGACGACAATCAGCTGCATGGAGACACTATGTCTCCCGGAAGCCTCATTGATGACTGCGACCCCTACAGAACTACGGAAATCAACAAAACAGGGTACGGTTATGCCCCTTGTGGTGCCATTGCCAACAGTCTGTTTAACGGTAAGCTGGGGCGCCTGTTGTAGTGATGTCTCTTCTGTTTCGTAACTTGGGTGTTTGGTGTGAGGCTTTCACTTAGGTGTGGGATGTGAGGCTTTCACTTGGGTGTGGGATGTGAGGCTTTCACTTAGGTGTTTGATGTCAGGCTTTCACTTAGGTGTGGGATGTGAGTCTTTCACTTAGGTTTGGGATGTGAGTCTTTCACTTAGGTGTGTGATGTGAGGCTTTCACTTTGGTGTGGGATGTGAGGCTTTCACTTAGGTGTGGGATGTGAGGCTTTCACTTAGGTGTGGGATGTGAGGCTTTCACTTGTGTATGTATGCACTGTCGGGATCTATGGCTTAGGCGTTGCGAATGCGCTTCATAATGCCAGGGTGCCGGGTTCCATCCCAGCTGCGGGCCTTGCGCCCTGTGTTGGTTTCAACAGTGGTATTGATAGCTGAGCACCCAGAAAGCAATGGCAAACTACTGGACATAAATTTGTCTAGAAGAACCACAACAGCGAAAAACTGCTAGGGTTGGTTCTGCAACGTCTTGTAAAGGATGCACAACTAACTTATGCAATGTGGCGATTTGATTAGTGTGTGGGATGTGTGGATTTCACTAGTGTGTGAAATTTGAGGATTTTTATCTATGTGTCGGATGTGAGGATTTTACTTGTGTGTAGGATGTGAGGAATTTTACTTGATTGTGGGATTTGAGAATTTTGCTTGTGTGTGGGATGTGAGGATTTCACTAGTGTCTGGGATGTGAGGATTTGACTTAGATGTGGGATGTGAGGATTTTACATGTGTGTTGAATGGAATGAGTTCACTTTTATGTGGGATGTGTGGATTTTCATATGTGTTGTAGGTGAGGTTTTGCATATGTGTGGGATGTGAGTATTTTACTTGTGTGTAAGATGTGTGCATTTCACTCAGTATATTGAAAGTCATGGTGGCCCAGTGAATAGCTGATCTGACTGCTGAACTTGTGGCCACATGTCAGAACCCTGCTGTAAGCAGGAATTCAAACATAAAGTTGAATGTGGCTCCCAGATCAAGCCAGCCTATAACGTGTACTGGGAAATGTTGTGGGAAGTAAATATGGCTGTCAAGGTATTGACCACATCAGCCATGGAGTGCCAGTTGATCTGTATGTATATGTGCCTGGTACCATAAACCCATGCACACTTCCAGGTGTACACAAGCTGATTTGTACTGTGTACCATTGATCATTTGAGCACCAATGCAGAAAGCCTTTACTGCACCACGGACCATTGATCATTTGAGCACTAATGCAGAAAGCCTTTACTGCACCACGGACCATTGATCGTATGTGCACCATGGCAGAAAGCCTTTACTGCACCACGGACCATTGATCATATGTGCACCATGGCAGAAATCCTTTACTGCACCACGAACTATTGATCATATGGGCACCATTGCAGAAGCCCTTTACTGCACCACGGACCATCGATCGTATGTGCACCATGGCAAAAAGCCTTTACTGCACCACGAACTATTGATCAAATGTGCACCATGGCAGAAAGCCTTTACTGCACCACGAACTATTGATCATATGGGCACCATTGCAGAAAGCCTTTACTGCACCACAGACTATTGATCATATGGGCACCATTGCAGAAAGCCTTTACTGCACCACAGACTATTGATCATATGGGCACCATTGCAGAAAACCTTTACTGCACCACAGACTATTGATTATATGGGCACCATTGCAGAAACCCTTTACTGCACCACGGACCATTGATCATTTGGGCACCATGGAAGAAACCCTTTACTGCACCACAGACTATTGATCATTTGGGCACTATGGCAGAAACCATTTACTGCACCACGGACCATTGATCATTTGGGCACCATGAAAGAAACCCTTTACTGCACCACGGACCATTGATCATATGGGACCATGGTATTAAGCCTTTACTGCACCACGGACCACTGATCATATGGGACTATGGTATTAAGCCTTTACTGCACCACGGACCACTGATCATATGGGACAATGGTATTAAGCCTTTACTGCACCACGGACCATTGATCATATGGGACCATGGTATTAAGCCTTTACTGCACCACGGACCACTGATCATATGGGACTATGGTATTAAGCCTTTACTGCACCACGGACCACTGATCATATGGGACAATGGTATTAAGCCTTTACTGCACCACGGACCATTGATCATATGGGACCATGGTATTAAGCCTTTACTGCACCACGGACCACTGATCATATGGGACAATGGTATTAAGCCTTTACTGCACCACGGACCACTGATCATATGGGACAATGGTATTAAGCCTTTACTGCACCACGAACCACTGATCATATGGGACTATGGTATTAAGCCTTTACTGCACCATTGATCATATGGGACTATGGTATTAAGCCTTTACTGCACCACGAACCACTGATCATATGGGACTATGGTATTAAGCCTTTACTGCACCATGGACCATTGATCATATGGACACTATGGCAGAAACCCTTTACTGCACCACGAACCATTGATCATTTGGGCACCATGGAAGAAACCCTTTACTGTACCTTGGACCATTGATCATATGGGACCATGGTATTAAGCCTTTACTGCACCATGGACCATTGATCAAATGGACACCATGGTGTAAAATGTCAGCGACCCTTTATAAACTTGTTTGTTTTGACTTTTTTTTGCAGACTCATTTGTCATCAAATATGAAGGCAGTGTCCCAGTTGGACTTATCAATACAGGCATTGCCTGGGTGTCAGACAAGAATGTGAAATTCAGGAATCCCGAGAGTAAGTGACTTCTCTGTGTGCTGGGCTGGGGCAGTGTGTGAGGCATGGGGTAGACTAGACTGCCAGTAGGAGTTTGTCCGAGGGATGAGATAAGATGGCAAGTGATCAGAAATATTTGTTGGTCTGGCACATGATAATGATGACAGTTGGGATCAGCATTCTTTGATTTCTAAGTCTTCACATTTGTCTCCTTTTACTGCCGAAGTCAGTAAAGAGAAGACTAAACACATCTGTATGTGTTTGTCAGGACTGGCATGTGCAGTAATGAAGAATGTAGCATAATATTGGGAAGGCGTTATGATTAGATGCTTGATAACAAACTCGACTACTCATCAGCTAGAGAGAGAGAGAGAGGCAGACACAGACAGACAGAGAAGGTTGAGTTGAAACCATATACTTGGTGATACAGTCTATCGCATGTCACTGCATAGGGGATCGAGAGTCAAGTCACTGGAAGAGCAGACAGAGACAAAGATGAGTCGGTCAGGTGTAGATGTTTGCGGGCTTGTTTGTGCTTCTGGACACCTCTGACATTCAGTCCATGCATTGCTGGTGAATAGTTTAGGATTGTTTCTTGTACTTTTCTTGACTGTCTCCTCGTGTTTATTTCTGTAATTTATATCACATCATGTTTATTTCTATAATTTATGTCACATGTGTTTGTTTTCAACGATTTATGCCACAATGTGGTTTTTTTCAGTGATTTCTGTCATATCTTGTTTATTTAAGTATTTATGTCACATTATGTTAATTTCAGCAGTTTATGTCGCAGTGTTTATTTCACAGATTTATGTCCTAGTGTGTTTATATCATGTATTTCACATGTTTATTTCATTTATTTATGTCCTAGTTTGTTTATGCCGCTATATGTGTCACATGTTTGTCACATCCTATGTTTGTCAGTGATTCATGTTTATTGTATGAGCTGTGTTTCTTCTGTTATCACTGAATCTCTTTATTTTCCCAGCGTGGGACCACTTCACTAAGCCCCCCAACTGGAAGAAACCCGTGTGGAAACTAGACGAAGTCAACCCAAACAATAATGGCTACTTGAACGAAGATCTTATTGTGTGGATGCGAACTGCTGCCCTGCCCACCTTTCGCAAGTTGTATCGAAAGGTCAACCACACAGTCACTCCCTTCAATGAAGGCCTACCAGCTGGCAACTACACCATTGAGATTGAATACAGTATGTCTGAACTGCTATTTTTTCTGTAACATTGTTTTCATCATCATCAAGTTGTATCGTCGGCTGAAATAAAGGATGGTGAAATCTGTCCTACCATGAAGCTGTCCAGACATCTTTCCTTCTCTGACCTGCAGGGATGCCAGCTGTCCAGACATCTTTCCTTCTCTGACCTGCAGGGATGCCAGCTGTCCAGACATCTTTCCTTCTCTGACCTGCAATGATGTCAGCTGTCCAGACATCTTTCCTTTTCTGACCTGCAGTGATGTCAGCTGTCCAGACATCTTTCCTTTTCTGACCTGCAATGATGTCAGCTGTCCAGACATCTTTCCTTTTCTGACCTGCAATGATGTCAGCTGTCCAGACATCTTTCCTTTTCTGACCTGCAATGATGTCAGCTGTCCAGACATCTTTCCTGTCCTGCCATGATGCCATCTGTTTAAACATCTTCTCTTCTCTGACCTGCAATGATACCTACTGTCCAGACATCTTCCCTTCTCTGACCTACAATGATACCTATTGTCCAAACATCTTTCCTTCTCTGACCTGCAGTTATACCTATTGTCCAAACATCTTTCCTGTATATTTATCATTTTCTTCTGGAAAACTACATTTCTGTGGTTATAGAAGATTGTCTTCCTTCATGACTAAGTGGCAAGTGTCCGTTTGAAATCTGTTTTGTGTCAGATACAAGAATTCATTTCAGAATCTTTAATGGTAAATATCTGGTTCTGGTTATGTTAGTTTCAGCTTTATAGCCAATGGGTCACCCCATAGACAAATACTTGTTGCATGGAAATCTCTTCATTGAATATTTTTCTTTCAGTTTCTTGTTGTCTTTTTGTGTGTCATTGACACCTCTGTACATCCTTTTTACATATGTATGTCTGCAGTGTCAAGGTAGTTGCACAACTGGTGCACACTGGTCACACAGCATGCCCACACGCACATACACACACTGGTCGCATAGTATGCACACACACATACACACACTGGTCGCATAGTATGCACATACGCACGCACACACACTGGTCACATAGCATGCACATACGCACGCACACTGGTCGCATAGTATGCACACACACATACACACACTGGACGCATAGCATGCACATACGGACGCACGCACACACACGCACACACTGGTCAGTTACTGTGCATGTACATAACAGCTGGCAAACAGTTTTTACAATACAGGATGTCCACAGTTGTGAGTCAAAGACTCATGCAGGAAAATGTCCCTGCAGGCAATGCCCTGATGGAATGTAGCACCTCCAGGTGTGACTTTTTGACAACTGACGCATTAGGAAAGGGGTAATAAGAAAATGTCCCCCCCCCCCTCCAATATGTTTCTCCATTGTAAAAATAGATACCTGACTATACTGTTGATCAGAAAGTTGATAGACATGAGGGATTGAGCTGGTCACATACAGATTATTGCATGTGATAAGTCTGTCCAGGTCAGTGGCAACTTCTGATAAAAGCAGATATTTATAATTGATGGTTTGTGGAAAAAAAAGCACTCCATTGTACACAGCCGAGGGGAAGGCTTTGTCCAGAAAATGCTATCTAACCAGACGCGGAAGGGCTTAACAGGCAACGGGAAAGGATAGTGAGAAGTAATTTATCTTGGCATCAGTGCCTGCATGTTGACATCAACATGTGACAGTGAAACATCTGTTGTTTTGTTCTTCAGATTATCCAGTGGTGGCTTTTGATGGCACCAAGAGCATTATCATCTCCACCACCTCCTGGCTAGGGGGCAAGAACCCTTTCCTGGGCATTGCCTACATTGTTGTCGGCTCCCTGTGCATTGTGCTGGGTGTGGTCTTCCTCATCATTCATCTTCGCTGGGGAAAGAAGTAAGTGACCTTCTGTGTACTTTCTAGAAATGTGTGTGTTGAGTCATCAGTTAACTCACTTGTCAGTGGTGTGGTCCTGTGTTCCATCTCCAGTCTTGGTAAATAAAGGATATTTCAGGTGCCATTGCTGCATATGATGCTAGAGCCAAATGTTTGTTGGTGAACTGGCACTCACTGGGTGACAGAGTCAATAGTCCAACCACATTGACTTCCTAGGGTATTTCCTGGAGCCCATTTTAGGCTGCGTCAACCAGGTGCTATGTGGGTCACCTGACTTTTCAGGTAAGTATCATGTGGGACAGATAAAACCTTTCCTTGTATAGGGAATACTTTTACTCATAGAGTCATATCATGAGATGTTGGACAGTAAAAACCTCTCCTTGTATATGGAATAGTTTTACTCATAGAGTCATATGAGATGTTGGACAGAGAAAACCTCTCCTTGTATAGGGGATAGTTTTACTCATAGAGTCATATCATGAGATGTTGGACAGTAAAAACATCTCCTTGTATATGGAATAGTTTTACTCATAGAGTCATATGAGATGTTGGACAGAGAAAACCTCTCCTTGTATAGGGGATAGTTTTACTCATAGAGTCATATCATGAGATGTTGGACAGTAAAAACCTCTCCTTGTATATGGAATAGTTTTACTCATAGAGTCATATGAGATGTTGGACAGAGAAAACCTCTCCTTGTATAGGGGATAGTTTTACTCATAGAGTCATATCATGAGATGTTGGACAGTAAAAACATCTCCTTGTATATGGAATAGTTTTACTCATAGAGTCATATGAGATGTTGGACAGAGTAAACCTCTCCTTGTATAGGGGATAGTTTTACTCATAGAGTCATATCATGAGATGTTGGACAGTAAAAACATCTCCTTGTATAGGGAATACTTTTACTCATAGAGTCATATTATGAGATGCTTCTTGGATAGGGAATATAGTGCAGAGTCATAATATGGGATGAGGGATAGTGAAAACCTCTCCTTGGGTAGGGAATACTTTTACTCATAGTCATCATGTAGTAGCATTGGTGTTGCTGACTCAGAGTCAGTGTTGTGTTATACTTTTCATACTCTTTTACTGTGGCTGTCATTTTATGATTGCAGCATGTCCAGCTTTATTCTTTATCATAATCTACCACATTCATTGCACAACTTTGCTTATGTCACATTCTGCTGGAATGTCTTTTGGTCTCTTGTCAGTTTTCTTTCTTCTTGTCATTTCACGCCCTGAGTGTCTCAGGATGTCAGCCTTGTGCTGATCAGTGTAGAAACCACGTCTTCCGTTACCCTGACAAGTGACCATTTTCCTGGAAGATTAAGACCTAGTATAAAACCATGTCTTCTGTTGCCCTGACAACTGACCATTTTCCTGGAGGATTAAGACCTAGTATAAAACCATGTCTTCTATTACCCTGACTACTGACCATTTTCCTGGAGGATTAGGACCTAGTATAAAACCATGTCTTCTGTTACCCTGACAACTGACCATTCTCCTGGAGGATTAGGACTTAGTATAAAACCATTTCTTCTATTACCCTGACTACTGACCATTTTCCTGGAGGATTAAGACCTAGTATAAAACCATGTCTTCTGTTACCCTGACAAGTGACCATTTTCCTGGAGGATTAAGACCTAGTATAAAACCATGTATTCCGTTACCCTAACAACTGACCATTTTCCTGGAGGATTAAGACCTAGTATAAAACCATGTCTTCCCTTACCCTGACAAGTGACCATTTTCCTGGAGGATTAAGACCTAGTATAAAACCATGTCTTCCCTTACCCTGACAAGTGACCATTTTCCTGGAGGATTAAGACCTAGTATAAAACCATGTATTCCGTTACCCTAACAACTGACCATTTTCCTGGAGGATTAAGACCTAGTATAAAACCATGTCTTCCCTTACCCTGACAAGTGACCATTTTCCTGGAGGATTAAGACCTAGTATAAAACCATGTCTTCTGTTACCCTAACATTTTCCTAAAGGCTGCAGATGTTGTATCAATCACTCATGTGGCTGTGGACCTCAAGGAGAAAATGCCACATTATTTATCCCCCCCCCTCCCCCCACCCCACAAAAAAAAACCAACTTATTATAGCAGCCCAGAAAAAGAAAAATCTGCAGGAAGTGCCTCCCAGGTCAGCCTGATCATTTTCCTGATCTAAGGAAGAGGTTGATCTCCGGTCTTATTTATTGCAGATGTAACTTTCATCTGCAAGGGTTATTGTTACATTATCAAATTGATTTAAAATAGTCAAGGTGTGTTATATAAAGTGTATACCTTTTGTTTCTGTACATTTATCTGGTTGTTAGGTGTTTAGTTACTGTGCTGTAAAATTTCTAATTGTGTTATTGCTGCCTGCGCTATTCTTTATAAAGGTTGTTGTAGCCCAAACATCACACGTGCGGCGTATTTTCATATATTTGTTACTTTAAAAAATTTTCATTATCTCCGTTTTACTACTTTTTATAATGCATATGATTTATATAATCTGTGATTTCTGTTCAACTGGCCTGAGGCCCTAATTGGGTATGTAGATCAACTTGTTTCTTCACAAAATCTGGGGATATATTTACCTTATTTGTTTGTTTTTAAGATACAATCCTCCTGAAGGTCTTATTGTCTAAAAAAATCAATTCATGATTAGATTATTATCATTTCTAAAATATTTAGAAAATAAAATAATTCTTCCAGTTACTAATTACTGTTAATTTGAGGGCTGAAAGACTGCAAATGTTGGGGTATATAGAGAAACGGCAGATAACTGGGAGATGAAAACTGCATACAGGTAATTGTTGAGTGGAAGGAGACCACAAGGCGGACAGAGAAAATGGTGGAGAGATAATATCCAGACAGACTTACAAACACTTGGAGACACCAACTAGAAAGAGAAGCCTGGTAAAAAGGATAAATGGAGACAGATGGTAGCTGCAGCAAAGGGGCTTGGAATACTGAACAAGTGTAACTCTGTTGTTGATGCCACCTCACTGAAAGGGATACCATTTTTAGCATTACCAGGGTATTGTCTGGGAGACATTAATAATGAGGAAAAGATTTGGCCACCCTACCTCCTATAGAGTTGATCTAGAATATGTGAAGTGCTTCAAACCCCAATGGCTATGACTGCTCACTTCGGTTAACTATATCTATTATTATGCTGGTTTTTCTTTCTTCAAAATTGTTGCCAGTAGCTGGTTGTGGGCCTTTTTGTCCTTCCCCTGAATTACAATATGGGTTTATGTGTTTGTGTAGCAGTGGATTGTTTCAGTATTGCTAGCACCCACGACAGGGTCTTTGGTGTATCCTAGTGTTGCTGAGATAGTCAGGGAACTGACATGGTTGTATGGTTGGTGTGGAAGAACAAACAGTGTCTAGTCTCCCCGGGGTTTTAAAGGAGCTGACATGATTGTATGGTTAGTGTGGAAGAACAAAAAGTGTCTAGTCTCCCCGGGGTTTTAAGGGAGCTGACATGATTGTATGGTTGGTGTGGAAGAACAAAAAGTGTCTAGTCTCCCCGGGGTTTTAAGGGAGCTGACATGATTGTATGGTTGGTGTGGAAGAACAAAAAGTGTCTAGTCTCCCCGGGGTTTTAAGGGAGCTGACATGATTGTATGGTTGGTGTGGAAGAACAAAAAGTGTCTAGTCTCCCTGGGGTTTCAAGGGAGCTGATATGATCGTATGGTGTTGTGTGAGAACATATAGTGTTTAGTCTCCCTGGGATTTTGTTTGGGTGGTGTGTGACAACATATAGAGTCTAGTCTCAGATGTTAAGGGGGCTGACATCGTCGTACGGTGTTGTGTGTGAGAATATAACTGTCTAGTCTGTCTCATATCCTAAGGGAGCTGACATGATAGTGTGGTGTTGTGTGAACATCAAGTGCCTAGTCTCCCTGGGTTTTATGGGAGCTGACACAATTGATTAGTGTTGTGTGAGAATATAAAGTGTCTAGTCTCTCTGGGACTTTGATTGTATGGTTTTGTGTGAGAACATAAAGTCTCGCTGGGATGGGATATTCAGGGAGCTATCATAGTGTGTATGGTTATAAAAATGATGTGTGTGAGCATATAAAGTGTCTAGTCTCCTTGGGATACCGTAGTCAGTAATTTGCTCATATGTAATAAAACCATTTTCTTTATTTTCTTATTTCTACTGTCTCTTTTGTTAATGAACACATTAATGCTGTCAGTTTAGGTAATGGAAATATAAATGTGACGAAATCAAATCCATTCTTTTCTTTCCCTTCTCTACAAGACTACTAGCTACTCTGGATCTTGGTTGCCTGAACCGAGTACATAACTGTCTCTCAACACTGCTGACAAACTGTCTTGGTGATCTCAGCCATTTGTGTTTATTAGAAACCAGTGTTGCAGGAAGGGAAGCTCATCTCGTGTTGACAGAAGTGGACAGACGGCAATCCATGGACAGGAGTGTCTGTGGCGGGGAAGACATTCCTCTGATGTTGAACATGCAGCCAAGATATTTCAGTTTTGATGTGGTTCACAATGAGGAGCTTGATCTGGTGTAAGCCATGGAAACCTCAGTGTGAGCGGAGGTGGCTTGACTTTGCTCTGGGACTGTGGTACCATGACAGCCTGGAGCCTGCTGCTGAACTGTCCTATCTCCAGTAGTGAATGTAAACTATCAGGGCATCAGTCACTTAACTTCCTTCCACTCTACTGAACAGGGTTGCCACAACTTGGAACTACCTGCTTCTACTGGAGCCATTGGTATGGGACACCATGACTGGGCTGGCAGGTAGAAGCTCAGTGGTATTTGACCACATGACTGGAGGAGTGAGTCATTGCTGAGATCAGTGGTATAGGACACCATAAACGGATGAGTGAGTCATAGCTGAGATCAGTGGTATGGGACACCATGACTGGATGAGTGAGTCATTGCTGAGATCAGTGGTATGGGACACCATGACTGGATGAGTGAGTCATTGCTGAGATCAGTGGTATGGGACACCATGACTGGATGAGTGAGTCATTACTGAGATCAGTGGTATGGGACACCAGGACTGGATGAGTGAGTCATTGCTGAGATCAGTGGTATGGGACACCATGACCTGGCCATTACGTCATTGCTGAGATCAGTGGTATGGGACACCATGACTGGATGAGTGAGTCATTGCTGAGATCAGTGGTATGGGACACTAGGACTGGATGAGTGAGTCATTGCTGAGATCAGTGGTATGGGACACTAGGACTGGATGAGTGAGTCATTGCTGAGATCAGTGGTATGGGACACCATGACCCGGCCATTACGTCATTGCTGAGATCAGTGGTATTTGACATTCTGACGGCAGAGTTGGTGAGCAGAAGCTGGGTCAACGAGTCATTGCTGAAATCACATGGATGTTAAGTGTCATCACTAACAACACGAGTCACTGACAGAGATCTGAATGTGAACAAGGAAGAAAAAGAAACAGTGTTGATCCTAGGAACCTAACGCATACTTGTCTGGTAAAGATATCTCTACAAAGGAAAACTCCTGGACACACAGATAAAGAGGCAGTCCTTCAAGAAACCAGGGACATCAAATCTAACTGGATCACTGATGTTACAAAGAAAACAACCTTGAAAATGTGGTGACAACTGGCAGACTTGTTGCAAAGGGAAGCAGTGGAAGGACCAAAATACCTGAATGGTTTGGCAACTGAGCATGATTGGAGAAAGGAACATGGACCTCAGATTGAAGATACTGGCTGGAGATGGCAAACCATGTCTGCCCACTGTTGCCTGCATGGCACATGATGATGCTGATGAGGTTTTTGCCAAGACCAACGGGAACTGAGCTGTCTAGGCATCAGCAAAAGAAATGACAAGAGCAAACATTAGCTTGTGATCACCAGCAACAGTAGTGAAACAGAGACACCATGTGTGGGAGCAGACACTAGCTTGTGAACACCAGCAACAGCAGTGAAATGTGGGAGCAGACACTAGCTTGTGAACACCAGCAACAGCAGTGAAACAGAGACACCATGTGTGGGAGCAGACACTAGCTTGTGAACACCAGCAACAGCAGTGAAATGTGGGAGCAGACACTAGCTTGTGAACACCAGCAACAGCAGTGAAACAGAGACACCATGTGTGGGAGCAGACACTAGCTTGTGAACACCAGCAACAGCAGTGAAACAGAGATACCATGTGTGGGAGCAGACACTAGCTTGTGAACACCAGCAACAGCAATGAAACAGAGATACCATGTGTGGGAGCAGACACTAGCTAGTGAACACCAGCAACAGCAGTGAAACAGAGACACCATGTGTGGGAGCAGACACTAGCTAGTGAACACCAGCAACAGCAATGAAACAGAGATACCATGTGTGGGAGCAGACACTAGCTAGTGAACACCAGCAACAACAGTGAAACAGAGATACCATGTGTGGGAGCAGACACTAGCTAGTGAACACCAGCAACAGCAATGAAACAGAGACACCATGTGTGGGAGCAGACACTAGCTTCTGAACACCAGCAACAGCAGTGAAACAGAGATACCATGTGTGGGAGCAGACACTAGCTAGTGAACACCAGCAACAGTAGTGAAACAGAGACACCGTATATGGGAGCAAACACTAGCTTGTGAACACCAGCAACAGTAGTGAAATAGAGACACCGTATATGGGAGCAAACACTAGCTTGTGAACACCAGCATCAACATAGTGTCAATCTCTTTGACAGAGGCTACAGTGTCATTGAATCTCCCATGTGACAGCAATAGACAGATGGTTTCAGAGAAAAAACAAGCACTATAATTCAGGACTGGGAAAGCGTATATCATGGTTACAAATGTTTAGTAATGACATTGTTCTTCTGATGTTCAGTAATTGAATTATTGTTCAGTTTTGATGTATTTCTGATGTTGAATTATTTCTCTTTCAGTTCTAACACATTTTTGATGTCATTAAATAAATTATCTCTCTCATGTTTAGTAATTAAATTATCTTTCAGATGTTGAGCAGTTACATTGTTATCTTTCAGTTCTGTAACAATTCTGATGTTAATAAATTACATTTCCCTTCCAGAACATTTATGATGTTGAGTGTTGATAGTTCAATTTTTTTATAATGAAATATTTCTAATGGTAAATTATCAAATTACCTTTCAATTCTGAGAAACTTCTGATGTCCAGTTATTGAATTATCTTTCAGTTGTTAGACATTTTTGATATTGTTTGGTTGATCTACCTTACCTTTTACCAATTCTGAAATATTTATGATCTTGAGTGATTGAAATACCTTTTCATTCTGAAATATTTCTTATGTTGAAGCAGATTTGAGCGATTAAAGTTTGCATTAATGAAGACATGTGGTCCAGTTATTGAACTGAAACATGAAAGTCTGTTGATCATAAACAATAGTCTTACTTTCTTGTCACATATTTGGGTTGCCTAAATATGGGACGTGGTTTTCTGATTTAATGGTAGTCACAGACAGGAAGCGTGTTGTGATGGCCACAGACGGAGAGCGTCTTGTGAACCTGGTTATGTTGTGATGGCCACAGACAGGGAGTGTCTTGTGAACCTGGTTATGTTGTGATGGCCACAGACAGGGAGTGTCTTGTGAACCTGGTTATGTTGTTATGGCCACAGACAGGGAGCGTCTTGTTGATGCCACAGACAGGGAGCGTCCTGGTTATGTTATGTGTGATGGCCACAGACAGGGAGTGTCTTGTGAACCTGGTTATGTTGTGATGGCCACAGACAGGGAGTGTCTTGTGAACCTGGTTATGTTGTGATGACCACAGACAGGAAGCGTGTTGTGATGGCCACAGACGGAGAGCGTCTTGTGAACCTGGTTATGTTGTTATGGCCACAGACAGGGAGTGTCTTGTGAACCTGGTTATGTTGTGATGGCCACAGACAGGGAGCGTGTTGTGAACCTGGTTATGTTGTGATGGCCACAGACTGGGAGCATGCTGAGAACCTGCCTGAAGTGTCGCACACAGGACTAACTTCCTAGCTCCAGTGACGATCTCAGTGGATCACCAAAATAAATTGCTGTCCTAAATCAAACAGCACAGTGGGAAAGGAAACCTATGACCTTTAGAATGCCAGAAACTGGCTCAACCACTTTATTATCTTTAGGGGAGCTGCTTCAGAAACCCAAAGATGTGCCAAAGCTAATCAAGTAATGGGTCAACTATCTCCCCTGTTGACACACAAGCAGATACCTCGGAGTACTAAAATGAATCTTATCAGAACTACTTTGGCCAACACTATGCTATCAATGCCAAACGTATACTTATAACCTCTAATGAAGGTAAAATTGTGACAACAGAGATGAAATGCCTTAAAAGAGCTGCAGGAGTTTCAAGGAAAGACAGAATACGAAATCATGAAATCAGACGAATGCTAGGAATAAAGCCAGTCTTACAGGTCATCAAAGAACAACAAATGAAATGGTTTGGACACCTAACAAGAATGCCCTGGTACTATCCGCCATAGCAAGCGAGCCACACTAAAACGTTACAACGGGTAAAGAGCGAGTGGTAGACCTCGGAAAATATGGAGTGATGGCATTAAGAACAGCCTTACAGAAATAAACATCAGTCTTAATAGTGCTCTTGACAGAGCTCATCAGTGAACATTACATCTTCCCCTGACACTTCGATAAGGTAAAAGGTGGAAGAGAAGAAAAAGAAGAAGAAGCTTCAGAAACCCATGTCAATTCTAAAATCCTACCTTAACACGGTTTCGAACCCATGACCTTCAGACCAAAAGGCAAGAGTGCTAGCGTGCTTCTGCTCCTATGGCTCAGTTTCTTGAATTTATTCTCTGAATTCAATTCGCTGTTGATATAGCTATGTTGGAAATGTACAAACGTAAGTTAGTGCTTACTGTACTTACATAACATTGCAGATATATGATAGAAGTGTTGGTGGTTTGAAAAAAAAAAAAAAATGGTAAATTCAGTTCTCTGCTATTTTTGTTTCTTGTTTTGTATTTGTGCAAACCTTGTCTATTTCTAGTGATGACTGCGTCACTGTGGCCTACATCTAGGTTTGCCAGAGTTTTGTTTGCATGTCACTTTTTTTAAAAATTACATCTTTGTCATTTACTAATTCCCATTTGGTTTTTCAATATAAAGACAAAGGTTTAAGTGTTGCTGCTTATAATTTTCTGTTGGGGACAGATTTTTACAGCTTCAGTCATTTTTTTTCCATTCATTTGTATTTTGTGTGTGCAGTTTTTCATTACCTAATTTCTTTGCCTTACTACACTTATTTTAAATCTGTTTTCTATTATATTTTTTTAAATATTTGTTTCAGTGTCATGTGTCCTGTCTGCTACAATGTTCTGGTACCTTTTCTGGTATCTCCTCAGTCCTTTCTGACACTTCCGGTTTGGTCCAGTTCTCCATATATGTCAACCATCCAGTTTGTCTTTAGTGACCTGTTTACGAGACCCATAGTCATTGCTTTTGACTGTTTGGTTAGGTTCATGTTAATCTCCCCAGACAAAGTAGGTCACTTTTCATTTTCACAAGTTTGTTGTGCTGGTCCACTTTCCTGAAGGTTACGGGTGTGTCCCACTCTGTTGTTTGCTTTCTGTCTTGTCTGGCATTTATAATTTTATTCTGAGAAAGAGAATGCCTGTGACATAGGTTGCAGCACTCTCTAGGTGGATTGTGTAGGGACCAGTTTCTCCATGTTTTTGGGGTGTTAAAAGCGCTGGCGTGCTGAAATAGACAACATGCTATATCAGTGGCATTGCGGAACATCCCGTAATCTTGTGTCAAGGTGACAGGTTCAGGAACTACCAATCAGAAGTGAGCTTGTGTGTGTATAGGCGTGGCCTGGGGAGACCAACTTTACTTTTACTGACTGTTTTTGCACCTGCACAAATGTTTAGGAAGTCAGGTTATGAATACATTAACTGACAATAGCAACTGGGAAAACATTGGGAAAAGAGGGGGGGGGGGGGGGGTGATCCTTTGAGCTGAGTGACTTTTGTACAGCCAAGTTGACCTCAGATTTTTCCCATATGCCTCAGTAATGGAGGTCATAGGGTCACAGCACGTCACTTAATACATGTATTGATTTGTCTGGCCCTCTGGATGTATTCCACCTAATGCTTTCACCTTTTGTGTGTTTAATGATTACTGCTTTCATACAGCTTTATGTAGATAAATGCATTTTTGACATATTTATTGGTGACCTGTGTAAAAAGTTTTTTTTTTTCTTTTTTAATGAATTCTAATGGTGTTATCACCTATTTTGTTTAGTGTTCTTTTTGAATTTTAGAAAGACACCATCGGAGTTTAGCCATGGTTCTTTTTCTTCTACTTCCATGATTTAAGTTTTAGTTTTTTTTTTTTAAACTTATAATATTGGAATTTTGTAACAAATTACACTTTCTGGTATTTTATTTGAATTTGTTTCACTTTATTATTTAACAGAAATGTATTTGGTTTGTCTGCTGCTAATTTTGTTTGTATCAAATGTATGATCTTTGATAGTTCTTACCATTTTGAAAAATGTTGCTTCAACTATAGTGTTTTCTCCCTCTTTCTCTTTGATAGCCTGTCTATATTTCTTTCTCTGTCTCTCTCTTTCTCTGCTGTCTGTCACTCTCTTTCTCTCTGTGTGTATGTGTGCAAGCACATGTGTGTGTTCTCAAACAGTGTAATTGTGTGCAGTAGACTTGATTAGTAATCATCAGTTAATATGGTTTTTCTCTGTCAGTTTTGGAACCTATTGCACAATCTTCCACCAGGTCACTGTGTATGCTTTCTCATCACAACTACATTCCACTGTTATTTGTTCATGTTGTCATGACTTCTCCCACTAAGAGACTTATTTTGTTATGTATCCAGGACATACAGACTTCTCATATGTTTATATGAAGCCTAGTTTCTACATGTCTTTGCTGATTACAAGTTTGCCAGCTGTGCATAAACCAAGCAATTCCTCTGTCTTACTGGGACCTGTAAAAGAATCAAAGAAAACAGTCACTATAAGCAAGCTTTCATGTCTAGAAGGCCACTGAGGAAGGTTGGTGTCAATCTGGATAGCTCCTTTCATAGATCAGTTTATCTACAAGATACATCTGTGGTCAGCAAGTGTATACAGACAGCAGGGCTTCACATAAGTCTGTTCTTCTGGGAAGGTTAGGACAGTCAGGAAGATCACAGGTGTTAGAGACAGAGGTTGGGTTGTTTATGCATTTAGCAGGAGAATATGGTGACCTCATTGACAAGAGTTTATGCAGAATGATCAGCAGTCGGACTCATCATAGATGTAAGAGTTTATGGAGGATTGTGTTCCCTTATGTGGATATGTATGTATGACACGTAATAATACTTTTGTTTTGTTCTGTCTTTCATTTATGTTGTCATTCTTGGTAAAAAACATTGCTACATTCAGTTTAATGATGAAAATTTTCAAACTGTTTCTGTTCTTGTTCATGTGTTTTAACATCTTGTCAATGTTATTCCTCCCAGAGCTGCAGAGGTCATCAATGTGACACCGAGAGACAACTACTGACCAGCTGGAGCAAAGCAGTCTGTGGCCAGAAGGAACGCTAATGGAGCATGGCAGTCTGTGTGCAGTAGAAAGAAACATTGATTGAGCAGTAGCTTCTGCATGAGGCAACCGGATATGATGCTGTCACAGTCTGGCCCAGCCCCACAACTGATACCTGTTGATACTGTGATGTGATTGTGTTATATATTTATAGATGAAGTGACTGTTTATATCCTGTTTGTGTAAATATGTGTGTGTATATCTCTCCTCTCTGTCCCTGTCTCTCCTTCTCTCAATATAAAAGGTAAGCGAATGAAAGAGTACATGCTTCTCATTTATCAGAGTTAGTTGTTGCATTCCAGTTTGTTAATGATACTTAGTTTCCACATATTGTTTGCTGGATTGACAGTTCCTTTGTCCATCACCCTGCCTCATTAAAATGTAATCCAGTATATATGTAAGCCTAAATCATCAGTCTTTCTTTCTCTCTATGTGCATGCAAGTTATTTGGCAGTGCTGTGTTTTTATCAGAGTTTCTTTTCTTATTGTTAGTGGCATATTGTGAAACTTCTTGTTTAAAAAAAAAAATAGAATGATACCTTTCAGTTTCAGGAGTCAGCATGGCATAGAATCTAGACACTCGCATGCGAATCAAAAGGTCATGGGTTCGTTCCCTGGTGAAGCTGGACTTTTTTTTCTTACAAAAATGACCTTGACTCCCAGATCGACCCAGCCCTGAGTGCGTACCGGGTGCAGTCCCGAGAAGTAAAGGCGGCCAGCATGATGCTGACATCACCCATCTTGTGCCGATTGGTCTACAAAAAATATAGGTCTAGCCCTATATGCCTAAAAGCGTGGAAAAGAGACCTATATTTTACTTACCTTTCAGTCTCAGTTAGAAGTGTGACATTTTTCTCATGTGCTTAGTTTTCTAATTTCTTTTGTTACAGAATTTATGCAGACATTATATCTTTATTTATAGCACATTGTCATTATTTGTAACCCATTGTTTATTTTTTATTTGTAACACATTACCTTTATCTGTAACACATTGTCTTTGTTTGTAAGGCATTGTCTTTATATGTAACACATTTATGTTTCTAGAGTTTGTTTTCAGACAAATTAGTCGTAATATCACACAAAACAAACTATCATTGTATGTTGTGAAGTTCTCAGTCTACACTTGTCTAGGTGAGAATTGGATGTAGGGAAATATAATACATAAACGTATTCTTGTCACTCACTGTTGTTAAATATCAACATGCTGTAGAACTTGATGTAGGGAAGCTTGCAGTCCAGATATGAACTTGATGTGGGAAGTTTACTGTCCAGGTGTGAACTTGATGTAGGAAAGCTTGCAGTCCAGATATGAACTTGATGTAGGGAAGCTTGCTGTCCAGGTGTGAACTTGATGTAGGGAAAGCTTGCATCCAGATGTGAACTTGATGTGAGAAAGCTTGCAGTCCAGTTATGAACTTGATGTAGGGAAGCTTGCAGTCCAGTTATGAACTTATGTAGGGAAGCTTGTAGGGAAGCTTGTCCAGCTTGCATCCAGATGTGAAATTTGATGTGATATGGCTGTGAGCTTGCAGTCCAGTTAGAACTTTACATGTCTTGAACTTGACATACGGAAGCTTGCATCCAGATGTGAACTTGATGTAGGGAAGCTTGCAGTCCAGATATGAACTTGATGTAGGGAAGCTTGCAGTCCAGATATGAACTTGATGTGGGAAGCTTACTGTCCAGATATGAACTTGATGTTGGAAGCTTACTGTCCAGATATGAACTTGATGTAGGGAAGCTTGCAGTCCAGATATGAACTTGATGTAGGGAAGCTTGCATCCAGATGTGAACTTGATGTAGGGAAGCTTGCAGTCTTTTTTTTTGAACTTGATGTGGAAAGCTTACTGTCCGGATGTGAACTTGATGTAGGAAAGCTTGCAGTTTAGCATATTGCTGCTAAATGTTACCTGTGATGTCACGTCTCTGTGATAACACGTTTACCTGTGCTGTAAGTAGAGCTCAGAGCCAGGCTTTACTGATTGCCTCAGCTGTTCGAATCCCCTAGCAGGGGCACACTCTCGGAATATATCTCTATCTAATTCATTGTTCTCTCTTGTCCTCTTGTAGCACCTAGTGTCAGAACTTTATTATTGTTTGGCCTCCTTTTTGTTAAAGATCTATTGCTGTCTTACTGTTTACTATGTACATTGAATGTGACATTTGTCATTTGTGGCAATATTTAATTTTTTTTTTCATTTTAAATCATGATTTTATAAATCTGATTAATTTATATATGACTTTTACATTCTTGACCGTTAACTTTTATTTTCTGATGCATTTATACCAATGTTTCTGTGTCTTGCCTTGTGTTGATGATGCTACTATTTCAGTTGTGTATAACCTCCATGGGTAGCAGAGGCTGTTGACATGGCGTGTCTTTAATGCCATCCATGCATCTTCTCCTTGGCCACCGACTTGCTCTCGGCCACCGACTTGCTCTCGGCCACCGACTTGCTCTCGGCCACCGACTTGCTCTGGGCCACCTACTTGCTCTCGGCCACCTACTTGCTCTCGGCCACCTTCTTGCTCTCGGCCACCTACTTGCTCTCGGCCACCTACTTGCTCTCGGCCACCTACTTGCTCTCGGCCACCTACTTGCTCTCGGCCACCTTCTTGCTCACGGCCACCTTCTTGCTCACGGCCACCTTCTTGCTCACGGCCACCTTCTTGCTCACGGCCACCTTCTTGCTCTCACATTAGATCTTTTAAGGCATAGAGCCTGCGTTGTGGCTTATTTCAAACAAGGTACCAGAACAGTTTGATCTTCTGCTTCTCAAAGAATTTGGTGCACAGTGTTCTCACCATCTGTCTGATAGTATCGTTTCTCGCTTGGTCTTGGATGGTCCAGGCATCTCATTCCATGGTTGATAATGTTACCTAAATGGGGCTTTGAATATGTCCAAGTTTGACACTTTCCACCCAGTGTGTAACCATTGTAAAATAATGAGTTTTGGTTGTAACCTGAGACTGTCAGAGATTGGTATTGAAGTCTGAAATAGACAGCATCTGTCTGTATATGTCTACATGTCAGTTTGTATATATTTTTTTCTGCAATAAATAGTAAACAGATGGAACGCTGTCAAGTGTTGTGTGCTATAAAGTTAAGGATACTTTCTTGATGTTGTGTGCTATAAAGTTAAGGAAACTTTCTTGATGTTGTGTGCTATAAATTTTAGAATACTGTCATGTGTTACAAATTTAAGAATACTGTCATTGTGTGCTAAAAGTTATGAACACTTCATGGTGTTGTGTGCTAAAAAGTTAAGACTTTTGTCATGTTGTTGAGTGCTATAAACTTAGGAACACTATCACATTGTATGCTATAAAGTTAAGAATACTCTCATGTTTTTGAGTGCTATACAGTTAGGAACGCTATCGCATTGTGTGCTATAAAGTGGAACACACTGTCATGGTACTGTGTGCTATATGGGATAAGAACACTGTTGGTCTCATATGCTATATTACTCTCTTACCCTGAGATAACATCTCGAGAGATGCACCAAGAAGAAGCTACAGTAGACCTTCCATAGAAAAATACCTTCATAGACTTGAATGTAATCATTTTCCTAAAATGTAACTGTGTACCTAACAATGTCCAGTCATGTTTGAAGATTAGTTTTCACTGACCCTCAGACCTTCCAGTTTAGTGAGGAGAATGTAAAAGTCACAAGAGAAGTATTGTTTGGTAAAAGTATAGGCGTCCCCAGAGATGTGTTGTTTAGTGAGTGAGAGTAAGAGTCACCAGAGATGTATTGTTTAGTGAGAGTAAGAGTCACCAGAGATATATTGTTTAGTGAGTCACCAGAGATATATTGTTTAGTGAGTCACCAGAGATATATTGTTTAGTGAGTCATCTGTCTAGTGAGAGTAAGAGTCACCAGAGATGTATTGTTTAGTTTAGTAAGAGTCACCAGAGATATATTGTTTAGTGAGTCACCAGAGATATGTTGTTTAGTGAGTCACCAGAGATATATTGTTTAGTGAGTCACCAGAGATATATTGTTTAGTGAGAGTAAGAGTCACCAGAGATGTATTGTTTAGTGAGTCACCGGAGATATATTGTTTAGTGAGTCACCAGAGATATATTGTCTAGTGTGAGTAAAAGTCACCAGAGATATAATGTTTAGTGAGTCACCAGAGAAATATTGTCTAGTGAGAGTAAGAGTCACCAGAGATATATTGTTTAGTGAGTCACCAGAGATGTATTGTTTAGTGAGAGTAAGAGTCACCAGATATATATTGTTTAGTGAGAGTAAGAGTCACCAAGGATGTATTGTTTAGTGAGAGTATGAGTCACCAGGGATGTATTGTTTAGTGAGAGTAAGAGTCACCAGAGATATATTGTTTAGTGAGTCACCAGAGATATATTGTTTAGTGAGTCACCAGAGATATATTGTTTAGTGAGTCATCAGAGATATATTGTTTAGTGAGAGTAAGAGTCACCAGAGATGTATTGTTTAGTAAGAGTCACCAGAGATATATTGTTTAGTGAGTCACCAGAGATATATTGTTTAGTGAGTCACCAGAGATATATTGTTTAGTGAGTCACCAGAGATATATTGTTTAGTGAGAGTAAGAGTCACCAGAGATGTATTGTTTAGTGAGTCACCGGAGATATATTGTTTAGTGAGTCACCAGAGATATATTGTCTAGTGTGAGTAAAAGTCACCAGAGATAAATTGTTTAGTGAGTCACCAGAGAAATATTGTCTAGTGAGAGTAAGAGTCACCAGAGATATATTGTTTAGTGAGTCACCAGAGATGTATTGTTTAGTGAGAGTAAGAGTCACCAGAGATATATTGTTTAGTGAGAGTAAGAGTCACCAGAGATATATTGTTTAGTGAGAGTAAGAGTCACCAGAGATGTATTGTTTAGTGAGAGTAAGAGTCACCAGAGATATATTGTTTAGTGAGAGTAAGAGTCACCAGAGATATATTGTTTAGTGAGAGTAAGAGTCACCAGAGATGTATGTTTAGTGAGAGTAAGAGTCACCAGAGATGTATTGTTTAGTGAGAGTAAGAGTCACCAGAGATGTATTGTTTAGTGAGAGTAAGAGTCACCAGAGATATATTGTTTAGTGAGAGTAAGAGTCACCAGAGATGTATTGTTTAGTGAGAGTAAGAGTCACCAGAGATGTATTGTTTAGTGAGAGTAAGAGTCACCAGAGATGTATTGTTTAGTGAGAGTAAGAGTCACCAGAGATGTATTGTTTAGTGAGAGTAAGAGTCACCAGAGATGTATTGTTTAGTGAGAGTATGAGTCACCAGAGATGTATTGTTTAGTGAGAGTATGAGTCACCAGAGATGTATTGTTTAGTGAGAGTAAGAGTCACCAGAGATGTATTGTTTAGTGAGAGTAAGAGTCACCAGAGATGAATTGTTTTGTAAGAGTCAGCAGAGATGTATTGTTTAGTGAGTCACCAGAGATTAATTGTTTTGTAAGAGTCACCAGAGCGGACTAGTATGGTAAATAATATCAGTGTGTGGGTTATTTTGGGACAATTTATCCGATAATGCTAATTGTGGGACAATATATCTGTGTGGGAAAATATATCATTAAGTGGGCTAGTGTGGGACAGTATAACAATGAGTGGATTGGTATGAGACAATATATCAGCGAGTGGGACAATATAACAATGAGTGGGTTAGTATGAGATATATCAGTGAGTGGGACAGTATAACAATGAGTGGGTTAGTATGAAACAATATATCAGTGAGTGGGATAATATATCAGTGAGTGGGACAATATATCAAAAAGTGGGACAGTATATCAAAGAGTGGGTTAATATGAGACAGTATATCGTAGAGTGGGTTAGAATCAGACAGTATATCAGTAAGTGGGACATATATCACAGAATGGGTTTGTATGAGACAATATATTTGTGGGATAATATATCAAAGATAGTGGGACAATGTATAGAGTGGCTTAATTGTAGCAATATAACAGTGGGTGAGTTAGTGTGGGACAAAATATAAGTGAGTGGGTAAGTGTGGGACAATATATCACAGAGGGAGCTAGTGTGGGACAATATATCAGTGAGGTAAATGAAAAGTCAACAAGTTACTACATATAATAGAAATTTGAGAGAAAACAGCCTGTTAACACCAGTCAAGGATATGTCACGGTCGTTAAATCATGTTTATTGTGACAATGGAGACAAAGGACAGAGGGAATAGCAGTGGAATTTGTAACTAGCAGTAAATAGTGAGGATAGCAATGCAAGTTGTCACTAACAGTTTATAGTAATGATAGCGATGCAAGTTGTAACTAACAGTTTATAGTGATGATAGTGATGCAAGTTGTAACTAACAGTTTATAGTGATGATAGTGATGCAAGTTGTAACTAACAGATAGCGATGCAAGTTGTAACTAACAGTATATAGAAAGGATCGATGCAAGTTGTAACTAACAGTATATAGAAAGGAAGCGAGCGATGCTAAAGTTGTAACTAACAGTATATAGAAAGGATAGCGATGCAAGTTGTAACTAACAGTATATGTAACTAACAGTATATAGAAAGGATAGCGATGCAAGTTGTAACTAACAGTATATAGAAAGGATAGCGATGCAAGTTGTAACTAACAGTATATAGAAAGGATAGCGATGCAAGTTGTAACTAACAGTATATAGAAAGGATAGCGATGCAAGTTGTAACTAAGTTTATAGAAAGGATAACTAAACAGTATATAGAAAGGATAGCGATGCAAGTTGTAACTAACAGTATATAGAAAGGATAGCGATGCAAGTTGTAACTAACAGTATATAGAAAGGATAACAGTATATAGATGCAAGTTGTAACTAACAGTATATAGAAAGGATAGCGATGCAAGTTGTAACTAACAGTATATAGAAAGTTGGATAGCGATGCAAGTTGTAACTAACAGTATATAGAAAGGATAGCGATGCAAGTTGTAACTAACAGTATATAGAAAGGATAGCGATGCAAGTTGTAACTAACAGTATATAGAAAGGATAGCGATGCAAGTTGTAACTAACAGTATATAGAAAGGATAGCGATGCAAGTTGTAACTAACAGTATATAGAAAGGATAGCGATGCAAGTTGTAACTAACAGTATATAGAAAGGATAGCGATGCAAGTTGTAACTAACAGTATATAGAAAGGATAGCGATGCTAAAGTTGTAACTAACAGTAGTATATAGAAAGGATAGCGATGCAAGTTGTAACTAACAGTATATAGAAAGGATAGCGATGCAAGTTGTAACTAACAGTATATAGAAAGGATAGCGATGCAAGTTGTAACTAACAGTATATAGAAAGGATAGCGATGCAAGTTGTAACTAACAGTATATATATAGAAAGGATAGCGATGCAAGTTGTAACTAACAGTATATAGAAAGGATAGCGATGCAAGTTGTAACTAACAGTATATAGAAAGGATAGCGATGCAAGTTGTAACTAACAGTATATAGAAAGGATAGCGATGCAAGTTGTAACTAACAGTATATAGAAAGGATAGCGAGCAAGTTGCAAGTTGTAACTAACTAACAGTATATAGAAAGGATAGCGATGCAAGTTGTAACTAACAGTATATAGAAAGGATAGCGAGCAAGTTGTAACTAAGTATATAGAAAGGATAGCGAGCAAGTTGTAACTAACAGTATATAGAAAGGATAGCGAGCAAGTTGATAGAAAGGATAGCGAGCAAGTTGTAACTAACAGTATATAGAAAGGATAGCGAGCAAGTTGTAACTAACAGTATATAGAAAGGATAGCGATGCAAGTTGTAACTAACAGTATATAGAAAGGATAGCGAGCAAGTTGTAACTAACAGTATATAGAAAGGATAGCGATGCAAGTTGTAACTAACTAAAGTTGTATAACAGTATATAGAAAGGATAGCGATGCAAGTTGTAACTAACAGTATATAGAAAGGATAGCGAGCAAGGATAGAAAGGATAGCGAGCAAGTTGTAACTAACAGTATATAGAAAGGATAGCGAGCAAGTTGTAACTAACAGTATATAGAAAGGATAGCGATGCAAGTTGTAACTAACAGTATATAGAAAATAGGAGTATATAGAAAGGAAAGCAGCAAGTTGTAACTAACATATATGGATAGCGAGCAAGTTGTAACTAACAGTATATAGAAAGGATAGCGAGCAAGTTGTAACTAACAGTATATAGAAAGGATAGCGAGTTGCAAGTTGTAACTAACAGTATATAGAAAGGATAGCGATGCAAGTTGTAACTAACAGTATATAGAAAGGATAGCGATGCAAGTTGTAACTAACAGTATATAGAAAGGATAGCGATGCAAGTTGTAACTAACAGTATATATATAGAAAGGATAGCGATGCAAGTTGTAACTAACAGTATATAGAAAGGATATAGCGATGCAAGTTGTAACTAACAGTATATATAGAAAGGATAGCGATGCAAGTTGTAACTAACAGTATATAGAAAGGATAGCGATGCAAGTTGTAACTAACAGTATATATAGCGAAAGTTGTAACTAACGAAAGCAAGTTGTAACTAACAGTATATAGAAAGGATAGCGATGCAAGTTGTAACTAACAGTATATAGAAAGGATAGCGATGCAAGTTGTAACTAACAGTATATAGAAAGGATAGCGATGCAAGTTGTAACTAACAGTATATAGAAAGGATAGCGAGCAAGTTGTAACTAACAGTATATAGAAAGGATAGCGAGCAAGTTGTAACTAACAGTATATAGAAAGGATAGTGATGCAAGTTGTAACTAACAGTATATAGAAAGGAAGGATAGCGATGCAAGTTGTAACTAACAGTATATAGAAAGGATAGCGATGCAAGTTGTAACTAACAGTATATAGAAAGGATAGCGAGCAAGTTGTAACTAACAGTATATAGAAAGGATAGCGATGCAAGTTGTAACTAACAGTATATAGAAAGGATAGCGATGCAAGTTGTAACTAACAGTATATAGAAAGGATAGCGATGCAAGTTGTAACTAACAGTATATAGAAAGGATAGCGATGCAAGTTGTAACTAACAGTATATAGAAAGGATAGCGATGCAAGTTGTAACTAACAGTATATAGAAAGGATAGCGATGCAAGTTGTAACTAACAGTATATAGAAAGGATAGCGAGCAAGTTGTAACTAACAGTATATAGAAAGGATAGCGATGCAAGTTGTAACTAACAGTATATAGAAAGGATAGCGAGCAAGTTGCAAGTATATTGTAACTAACAGTATATAGAAAGGATAGCGATAGTTGCGGATAGCAAGTTGTAACTAACAGTATATAGAAAGGATAGCGAGCAAGTTGTAACTAACAGTATATAGAAAGGATAGCGAGCAAGTTGTAACTAACAGTATATAGAAAGGATAGCGAGCAAGTTGTAACTAACAGTATATAGAAAGGATAGCGATGCAAGTTGTAACTAACAGTATATAGAAAGGATAGCGAGCAAGTTGTAACTAACAGTATATAGAAAGGATAGCGAGCAAGTTGTAACTAACAGTGTAGAAAGGACTAACAAGTACTAACAGTATATAGAAAGGATAGCGATGCAAGTTGTAACTAACAGTATATAGAAAAAGGATAGCGATGCAAGTTGTAACTATGCAAGTTGTAACTAACAGTATATAGAAAGGATAGCGATGCAAGTTGTAACTAACAGTATATAGAAAGGATAGCGATGCAAGTTGTAACTAACAGTATATAGAAAGGATAGCGATGCAAGTTGTAACTAACAGTATATAGAAAGGATAGCGATGCAAGTTGTAACTAACAGTATATAGAAAGGATAGCGATGCAAGTTGTAACTAGTTGTAACAAGTTGTAAACAGTATATATAGAAAGGATAGCGATGCAAGTTGTAACTAACAGTATATAGAAAGGATAGCGATGCAAGTTGTAACTAACAGTATATAGAAAGGATAGCGATGCAAGTTGTAACTAACAGTATATAGAAAGGATAGCGGATAGCGATGCAAGTTGTAACTAACAGTATATAGAAAGGATAGCGATGCAAGTTGTAACTAACAGTAACAGTATATAGAAAGGATAGCGATGCAAGTTGTAACTAACAGTATATAGAAAGGATAGCGATGCAAGTTGTAACTAACAGTATATAGAAAGGATAGCGATGCAAGTTGTAACTAACAGTATATAGAAAAGGATAGCGATGCGATGCAAGTTGTAACTAACAGTATATAGAAAGGATAGCGAGCAAGTTGTAACTAACAGTATATAGAAAGGATAGCGAGCAAGTTGTAACTAACAGTATATAGAAAGGAAGGATAGCGATGCGATGCAAGTTGTAACTAACAGTATATAGAAAGGATAGCGAGCAAGTTGTAACTAACAGTATATAGAAAGGATAGCGATGCAAGTTGTAACTAACAGTATATAGAAAGGATAGCGATGCAAGTTGCAAGTTGTAACGAGCAAACAGTAACTAGTATATAGAAAGGATAGCGATGCAAGTTGTAACTAACAGTATATATAGTTCCCTAAAGTATATAAAAGCGAGCAAGTTGTAACTAACAGTATATAGAAAGGATAGCGAGCTTGGCTGATGCAAGTTGTAACTAAATGTAGGTAAGGGTGTACAGTATATAGAAAGGATAGGGTGATGCAAGTTGTAACTAACAGTATATAGAAAAATGTAGGTAAGGGGATGAATGCCATAGCTAGAGGCGGCAAAGAATTTATTAATAGACCTAATATAATTGTTTGCTTCTGCCAGCGGTGCAACATCAGATAAATGAAGAACAATTGTCATCACAGACTAGACAGAATCATATTTAGTAATATTACGAAATAATCAATATCAGTCAGGCTTGGCAACTTATAGGGCCATGTGTACTTTTAACATCGTGTGCGTGCGAAGTCGGTAATTTCCGTGAACCTAAATAAATAAGGCTGTCAGATACTCGAACGTTTGTCCCGTGCATTCAACAGATAGGCTCGACTCTGCCAGTTGCGATACCCGAACGTTTCTCCCGTGCATTCAACAGATAGGCTCAACTCTGCCAATTTGCCCAGAAACGTGCACTTGTGTTCGGCTCCAGTGGCAGAACTTCCCGAATGTCCCAACATCGCATCATGTGTCGTCGCACGTATTATGTTTGGTCTGAGCAGGCTAAATATATCTGGCTCACTAAAGAGCCACTTCCATTCTATGTGTTTCTTTGTAAATCATATGCATCCTTCAGTGGTCTGTTATCCCAAACTTTTCTAAGAGCAAAAGAATTCCTATGCTCTTTAGACCCACCCACCCCCGCCTCTCTTTCTATGATTGGGATGTTGCGCAAACAACTTCAAGGAGGGCTAGCCATTTGCCAGTTCATCTTATGAGTCGACCCCACGCCATGTCTAACTACCCTCCGCCTATCCGTCCCCACCTTGAGCCTACATTTCGTATACAAACATCCACAGTATGTGAGCCTCCATCTTTCCTCGCAGCTGTGCAACATTTTGCCAAATATTGATCCGTGGATAGAATACCTGCTTAAACCCGCCCCCTCCCCGCTTTCCAGCTTACCTATATACTGTACCAAACCTCCTTAGCCATTGTCGCAGCGGCCTGTTTTCAGTGCATCTGATCTAATCAGTCAGGAGGTTTCTTTCAAATGTTAATTTTCTCCTCTACCTGACACACATGGCCAACCTGTCAACATATCGCTGATAGTTGGAGAAACATTTTGTAGCAGTTGTCAATCTAGTGGTCGGACTTCTCAGTGTGTCCTATCGTTGTGTTATTCTACATTTGTGTTTCTCAATGTGCCAAGCAGAAAGAGCCGGTTGGGAATAGAGAGGGTTGACAAATTTCCACTGGATAAGTTTTAAGGTAAGTCTGCTCTCTCTCTCTCTCGATACACTGGCTACCCACCGCTTCTGTCGTATACGTTGCATGTTTGGCGAATAAACGAACGACCATTTGTGATGGGACACATGCAGTATGAGAATGTGTATATACGTACACACAAAAGCACGCACACGCGTATATCACACACATACACACTCACGCACACAAAAGCACGTCTATAAAGCATCTTTACATAACACACACGCGCACAAAACCACGTCAATTAGGGATCTCTACACAGCTCGCCCACATATACACAACCACGTCTGTCAAGCATCTCAACACAATACACACACACACACACAAACCGTCGTCTGTTGAGTTTCTCTGCTCAGCGCGCATGCGCACCCACACACTCAAATCACGTCTATCAAGCATCTCAACACAACACACACAAACGCACACACACAACTAGGTCTGATAAGCATCATTACACAACACAGGCACCCACACACAAAAACCACGGTTGTCAAGCATCTCAACACACACGCACACAAAACCACGTCTACCAAATATCTCAACACAACAAACACATACACACAAAACCACGTCTACCTAATAACTCAACACAACATACACATACACACAAAACCACGTCTAACAAATATCTCAACACAACATAAACATACACGCAAAACCACGTCTACCAAACATCTCAACATAACATACACACAAAACCACGTCTACCTAATATGTCAACACAAACATACACATACATACAAAACCACGTCTACCAAATATATCAACACAACATACACATACACACAAAACCACGTCTAACAAATATCTCAACACAACATAAACATACACGCAAAACCACGTCTACCAAACATCTCAACATAACATACACACAAAACCACGTCTACCTAATATGTCAACACAAACATACACATACATACAAAACCACGTCTACCAAATATATCAACACAACATACACATACACACAAAACCACGTCTACCTAATATCTCAACAACATACACATACACACAAAACCACGTCTACCTAATATCTCATCACAACATATACATACACACAAAACCACGTCTACCTAATTTCTCAACACAACATACACATACACATAAAACCACGTCTACCAAATATATCAACACAACATACACATACCCACAAAACCACGTCTACCAAATATCTCAACACAAGATACACATAAACACAAAACCACGTCTACCTAATATCTCAACACAACATACGCATACACACAAAACCACGTCTACCTAATATTCCAACACAACATACACATACACACAAAACCACGTCTACCAAATATCTCAACACAACATACACATACACACAAAACCACGTCTACAAAATATCTCAACACAACATACACATACACACAGAACCACATCTACCAAATATCTCTACACAACATACACATACACACAAAGCCACGTCTACCTAATATCTCAACACAACATAAACATAAAACCACGTCTACCTAATATCTCAACACAACATACACATACACACAAAACCACGACTACCAAAAATCTCAACACAACATAAACATACATACAAAACCACGTCTACCTAATATCTCAACACAACATACACATACACACAAAACCACATCTACCAAATATCTCAACACAACATACACATACCTACAAAGCCACGTCTACCAAATATCTCAACACAAGATACACATAAACACAAAACCGCGTCTACCTAATATCTCAACACAACATACACATACACACAAAACCACGTCTACCTAATATCTCAACACAACATACACATACACACAAAACCACGTCTACCAAATATCTCAACACAACATACACATACACACAAAACCACGTCTACCAAATATCTCAACACAACATACACACACACACAAAACCACGTCTACCAAATATCTCAACACAACATACACATAAAACCACGTCTACCAAATATTTCAACACAAGATATACATACACACAAAACCACCTCTACCTAATATCTCAACACAACATACACATACACACAAAACCACGTCTACCTAATATCTCAACACAACATACACATACATACAAAACCAAGTCTATTAAGTATCTCTACACGTACACGCAAAAGTGTTTCTCCTTTAAACATAAATTTAAAAAACAAAGCTTATACATAAATTCAAATGAGATACTTAAATATAAATAAAACGGTTTACTTATACATTATTAACACAAAATGTTGGCAAGGAAATCACACAGGAAACGGAGTGCAAGCTGGTTTCACATACAGTAGAAGCACCAGATAGCATACTGGCAACTGGGAACACATCTTTTAGGGATGCAGTTACTAGATCTCCAGTAATGTTCATAGATTTTCCCTGACGGTGTTCAGTTTTTACAATTGTGCAGCATCGTGAAAGATGTCAGGTTTTTAACACATCTAATATTTCCCGAGGCGCTATGTCACTAGCCACAAACAGCTATCAGATCAGATCATGACATATCAACACATTTGCTTTAACAAATCAGTTAAGAGCAACGGGAAGACCACGTAAGGTATCGAGCGATACCATCTGAACCAATCTAACAGAAATTGACACCAACTTGTACAATACACTGGGAGTCGCCGTGGGGTAGCATCTACACGCTCGCGTGCCGATCGGAAAGTCGTAGGTAGATCCAGCCTTGATTTGGTAACGGGTGCAGTCCCGGGAAGTAAAGGCGGCCGGCGTGACGCTGACCACATAATCCATCTTGTGCCGATTGGTCTATAAAAAATATAGGTCTAGCCCTATATTCATAAAGGCGTGGAAAAGGGACCTTTACTGTGTACAATACATTAAAAAAGCGCACAAACGAGCCTTACATCTCCCCCAAACACCCCGCTGAGGTAAATGATGGAAGAGAAGAACAAAAAGTTTAACAAGGTGTTCTATTGTTTAACGACACCTGTGAAATATTTATCCGTAAAATTAATCATAAATATGATGAACATCCCTGGCCAAAACTGACTTATTGTAAAACTTGGAAGAAAACCGGGCAATTGTCTGCTGAATTTGTACACCAAGAAGTCTCAGCGACTCCCTTTTTGAATATTTGGGATGAGTTGTGGGCATTTGTCAGTTCTGTGGCTAAGTCGATGCGAACGCTTTGAATTGCCGGGATGCCGGATTCGATCCCAGCTGCGGGCCATGCGCCTTGCGTTGGTTTAAACAGTGGTATCAAGAAATCCGACCGCCCAGAAGTGATGGCAAACTATTGGACGCAAACTTGCCTAGACAGAACAGACAGGGGCTTTTTGGGTTGGTTCTGCAACGTCCTGTAAAGGATACGCAACTAACCTTATGTGGACCACTAAGGGTTGGGCACGGCATAGTCACATTTAAAAACATATCCTTGATCTGAATTTTACAGCATCTATTGTCAGTCGTGTCATGTTTTTGGCGATCACTGGCATATGCAATAAATCATATATTATCGACAAAAAGAAATTACTTAAGGGTGTTCAAGCCTTGAAAGCACATTGTCTTTTCTCTGAAAGTTTTTCTACCAGCTCATCTGAAGAAAAGAAAATATGAAACGGATTCAATTATCATTTGCATGCGAGCTTTACGAAAGCAGCCATCCCTGCTCCATCCTCCAGGGAGAAACAAATCAACACACCTTGTCAGCAGCAACCAAATACAGTCGAGTTGTTTGTGCTCTAGGTCTGCTAGAATCTATCAGTGGATCATTTTGTCCTCTCTGGGCTGCTATCTAGAGGAAATTTAAAAAAAAAAAAACTTTAGCAGCAAACAAATACAAGCTAGCTGTTTGTTCACAGGGTATGTGGGGGTCGATCGATCGATAAGTTTGTCTCCTCTACCCTGTTTACTAAAGGTTTACCATACCAAACTCACACTAACGAATCTCAATCTGAACGGCTGAACAACTTTGCAGATCACATATACCCCGTTCACTCACAAATTGTAATTAGGGCCGGAGTGGCTGGTGCAGTAGCCAGGTGCACCCTACAGTCCTTTAAGGTAAGGACAGGTATGTGAGAATGAAATATAGTCGCTAGAATCGATCAGACCGAGCTATGAGTCAGACGAGCAACAAGTCGGCTATCAGCTGGTGAAACACTCCAGCAGTAGTTGCACACATCGCTGTCCATGTTTGTCGTATCCAGGATTAAGAGTCATTGTTTCAGCACTTGTCAGTTTCGTTTTCACACAAACAGGCGGAGACATTCATCAGTTGACTGACTGGACAGAAGTCACACTTTTACCGTGTAAGTAAGTGACTGAGTCCATAGTTATCAATGTTCTTCAAACTACAAGCCATGCTCTGTTTCCTACCACAGTAGCCTAGGGTTATTAATTATCTCATAGTCTGCATCGTGTGGCGTTGGTGATGAAGTCTGTTCACAACGTATTTGTATGTACTGCTAATCTGTCAAGTCTACCTCATGGGCGCCTGGGGGTTCGCGGTCCCACACAATATTTGTGGGGGTTGGGGGGAGAACAATCTGTATATCAGAGCTGACTTTTGAGGAAGATGTGGCCCTAATAACTAAATCTTCAGCCCAACTTACTTGTCTGGAAGGAACAGCTTCAAAAAAGAGGGATGACCACCAGTATCTCCAAAACTAAAACCATGAGGGGTGAAGAAACACCAGATCCTGTAGGTACAGTGCACTGAAGCAGGTCATTCATTCATTCATTCATTCAGTAGCATGTCCCTCGCGGAACCTCGCTGCCATAACAACCCTCCGGAAAACCTTCCTATCCTGAGCAAGATGTCCTGCGTCTGATACACCCATCTGGAGATCATCTGCCACATCCTGCACCCATCTTCTCCTTGGCCTTCCTCTTCCTCTCTTCCCAGGCATATACCCCTCCATTATTGTTCTCTCTAGACTTCCATGACGTTTCAAGTGACCAAAATATTTCAATTTTCTTTGTTTTATTGTCTTTACTAGCCAACCCTCTTCAAATTCAGCTCTTGAAGTATGGATGCATTTGTTCTTTTCTTTACCCAAGATATTCTTACAACCTGTCTGTAACATTTATATTCAAATGCATTTATGCGCTGTTCCGCTTGTTTAGTAAGTGTCCAGGTCTCACAGGCGTATGTTGCAATGGGAAAGATGCATGCTCTTAAAAATCTGACCTTTGTAGTTCTATCTGTACAATTTGAAGCAGGTCAGCGAGTTCAAATACCTTGGAAATGTAATAGACCTAAATGAAGGCTTTAAGGCAGCGCTGGCATATTGAAAAGCAGCGTCTTTGATACTTTACCAGACCATAAACCGAGGGTTTCTAAGCAAAAGAGAAATTGGCAAGAGGACGAAAATTGCTGTTTCCCGCTCTACATAAGGGAATTTACATTAATAAGCCATAACATACCACATTCAGCTTTTCGGTTCCAAGATTGTTGTACTTGTTATGTTATGTTAGTTTCGGCTTCACAGCAAACGGGTCGACCCATAGTTGCTCCGCTCCTGTGCCAAAGAAAATCACACAGTATGTTTATCACAGTCCCTTGCGGAGAGATTGACAGACTGCTGTATCGGCATATGCACTAGCATACAAACATATTAAAAGCATACGTAGCCACCAGAAGTGCTAACACATACAGTCCGACATTAGAAATGTAGTACATCATCGACGATAGCAGAGGTAACCAACAAATCAGCAGTTGCACACGCGATCAATTTTAATCATATAAGGGCACCACTAATATTGCGACGACAGGCCACGCGCCATTTTCTGAATCTACAATTCACAACACCACGTTGGTCACAGTCGATAAAAATTCCAAATGAAATCCGCAGCTCACAGGGTCGCACCATGCACTCAGCTCAGTAGCTGGGCGACGAAATTATATCCTTTCAGTCATTGTTGTACTTGTTCTATTATTTGTGTTTTTCAGATTGTTGCTCATTCTTGAATAAATCATTATTTTTCTGGCGATTATGTGTACTTCTGTCTAATATGTTCCGATGGCTGACACCGCCTAGCCTAGACATCTGCAATATTAACAATCATTTTGTACATTAATGTTCACATGTTTGTTAAGTTGTAGGTAACGAGTACAAAAGTACATTAGCTCACCTATAGAGGTAAAATAACTGGTGTGTCAGAGAAAACTAACACAAGTAACAAAGATTTATTTGAAAAGCAAACGAACACTTTTGAGTGAGTCACAGACAGTAAGGATACAAGTGCAGTGAACTGCAATAGTCGTCCGCGCCAATATTCGTCTTTAAAAAAATGTGTCCTGTCGTTTTTATTCCACTTAAATGTATGTTTGATTTTCGCCAGAAAAGTTTATATTCGATCCTCTCCGATGTAGCAGGTGAGAAGATGATTGGCCAGTTCCAAGTGCTGACATTAGCGAATGGTTGTCCATTTAGGCAAAACTGGAGGTTTTTATCGAGAAATGACGATCGAACATCGCTATTGTTAATCCACGCATGAAATATTTTGATTACAATGTGTTTAGACACTTTAGGAATAAGTTTTTAAAAATCATTATATAACTTCTTAAAATAAAAATAAAATAAAAATTGCTGAATAGTTTTGAGATACTGATGACTCATTAGGACACCAGTCACCAGAAGTGACATTACCTGATGTCATGGTTGCAGGTAGCTCTCCTTCCAAACAACATATATTTTTTTCATCCTAAGGGCAAACTTCTTTTTTAAATTCGTATTTATGTATTTCTTAGGCCTATAGCAAATTTACGTCACCAGTATAAGTAAATCACTGTCATCATGATTAAGCATAATAAATACGAACATTACTATATAATGTTTTTTGGGGGTGGGGGGGGGGGGTGTTTTAGTTAATACAATACGTCCTTTTCAGGTTGAAATTTTTCGTTATTTGAAGCCCTACTCTGGCTGTTGCCAGGGGCCGCAATATAGCCTGGCCATAAATGTGACATGGAGGCTGAACGCGGTTTCTGGGACCTTTCCACGGTGATCCTCACCCACATGGTGGCACTTTGTGTCATCGAGTGTTTGTCACTTGTGTGATGTCCTTGTGAGGTAGAAAGTCAGTCAGTCATAATGTTTTTTGCGATGATATCCTAGATTGATTTTCGAGTGAATTGCGTGTTTTTGATGTTGTTCTTATTGTTTTAAAGATTAGATACGCAACATTCTTGGCTGGGACGGATTAGACCATGTTTAGTTTTTTTTCATCATCATCAGTCAGCAAGTCCTTTACAGAACGTCGCTCTCTTCACAAAACGCCTGAAAGTATCCCTTTTTCTAGCCAGCTCTCCGGTCCCATGTGCTTTCAGTGCTAATGCATCCTCAATGTCTTGTATCCATCTTCGCTGTGGTCGACCCCTGCCTCGCCTTCCACAGACTGCACCTTCCATCACTGTCTTTCTCCAGCCACCATGATGCTTGATGTGGCCAAAATACTTTAACTTTCGGGACAGGATGCTGTTTATGAGCCAGTTCTCCTTGATATTCAAGGATATTAATTATTTACTTTGCGAAAAACTCTAATATTTGTCCTCTCCTCAGGAACGAAATAATGACGAAAACTGGAGTTGCACTTTACTAGTAAATTACACATATACTTCAATCAGAACCTTCTTAGATTACTCAGCGCTTCCATTGGGTGAGCCAGCGAAGTAGGCTAGCCATTGCACTAGGTACAGGACTTTGAGTGTTTAGTCTTCAACGAAGTACGAATACGTTTCGACAATGCACCATCGCAAATTTAAACCACCGATCGGGTACACTTTCCACAGTAAATACCTTGCTTGTGTTCGTGCATATTCTTTCTAGGCAGTCGTCTTGTCTGACATGATCACACAGAAGAACCGTTTTGTTGATGTTGCGTACTCAACCCCACCCCGGCACGACCGCCATGTTCTCTTGCCCAGCCCATGTGTACACACACCAGCATGCCATAGAAGTAGTTCGGCAGTGGCACATGTTGGTACCAGCGCTGACCATCTCTAGAAACTCACTTCCATTGTTAGCTTGTCAGTGTCAGAGGGAACCCGCGTTGACCTTCTGACTTTTCCTCTATATGACCGTCCATCTTTCTGACTTTTCATCTATACGAACATGCATATTTCTGATTTTACATCTTTTGACTTTCCATCATTCCACTGTCCATCTTTCTGACTTTTCATCTGTATGACCATGCATCTTTCTGATTTTCCATCTTTTGACCTTATATCTTTCGACTATCCATCTTTCTGATTTTCCATCTTTTGACTTTGTTTCTGTCCTTCCATATTTGCACTTTCCAGATCTTTCCTCGCCTTCTGTTATATTGGATATATGCTAGTAGATCAATACTTGACTAGACTAGTCCGCTCTCAACTGCTGTTATTGTCAACATAGCATCAGTGGCAGTGACGTCCCACATTTCATGCTCAGTGTTTTAGAATGGCTCTCTGTTAAGCTGCGGCTTTACGCTCCCCTGCGGATCTGAGTATCGTGGGTTCAAATCCTGCCAAGACCGAACTTTTTTCAAGAATGACTTGACTCCCAGGTGGACCCAGCTTTGAGTGGGTATCAGGTACAGTCCTGGAAAGTAAATGTGGCCGCGTGATGCTGACCACATCACCCACCGATTGTTGATTGGTCTATAAAATATAGGTCTAGCCCTATATGCCCACAACGCCTGAAGACGTGAAATAGGGGTTCATTTAATTTAGTCGACTTACAGAAAAGCTAAAGAAACCTTTAACATTGCTTTTTCATTTTATATTTGCTGTGGTATTTGGCATCATATGGATATAGATGCAGTTTTTATTTCACTGTTCTATTTTCACCTTTATCACTTTCTAAACTTAATTATGTTCAAACTGTTTTCCGGTTGTTTCGCCTTTCAGCCAAGTCGGCAAGTCGTAAGTGTCCAGTTGTCACCTGATGCCACTGACCGGACTGTCAGTCATTGACTGGACTGTCAATCATTGACTGGACTGTCCATCATTGACTGGACTGTCAAATCCAAGGGATTATCCTCACCACAATGACCACGTCTGACCAGGATCAGCTGGATCGGTTATTTCAAACTTACGATCTGGATGGATCAGGATACCTGGACCAAGAGGAGCTGGCCTCCATGTGTAGCGGTCTGACCGTTAGTGACCTCAATGACGTTTTTAAACAGCTGGACAAGGATCAGGATGGCAGGATTAGCATAGAGGAGTTCGCTAAAGGATACAGGTATTTACAATCAGTCAATTCCGTTGTGTCTTTTAATTTCACATTCATCATCATCAGGTGCGTTGCCGAATGGCGTGGGCGATCATGCCTCTCCACAATCTGCAATCTCCTGCAGCGTGTATCAGTTCGTGTGCCGACACATCTCCATGCCATGCAACAAGACTGTCAAGCATCTTCTCTCGTTGTCTTCCTCTATCTCTCCTTCCACAGATCTGTCCAGTGGTCACAACATGTTCTATTTTCCCTCTTCTCATAACATAGCCGAAAAATGATGTCTGTTTCCTTCTGATGTCTGTGATAAGTTGTCTTCGGGCTCCCGCCTCTTTCAAAACCTCTTGGTTTTTTTTTTTTTTTTTTGGCTGTTCAAGGTATTCTAAGCATTTTTCTGTAAAACAACATCTCTGAGGCCTCAAGAAATGGTTTGGCCTGCCTACCAATTGTCCAGGATTCACAGCTATATGTTAAAACTGGGTGTATATAGCAAGCAAGAATTCTTTTTCTAACTCTCATAGACAGAGATATATTGCATAAGATGTTCTTCATTTCATAAATCTTCACATTATTCTCATTAAAACATAAAAGTCCTCACTTGTGAATGCTCACTTTTTGCACCTTAGTCAGTTAATCGGATAAGTTCACCCCCCTCCCCACAACCATGTAGAGCAGTAACTACCAATATAGCCTTATCGTGTGTTCGTATCTCTATCATCATCGTCATCAACATCATCGTCATCATACTCATCATCTTCAGAAGCATCATCCTCGCGTGCTGTGTTTCACAAACTCGCACGATCACCATAATGACGCACCAAGTCTGTGTTCTATCCTCGCTCCATCCTTCTCGCGAAGCCATACAGGTATTTATCTCTTTGCCTTCCTATTGATATTTTCCCGCCAGCCTTGCCGGTTGTCACTGTTTTCTAGTCCATTCCCTCACATACAAAGCCCACAAAAACCGACTGTCTTACGTCTAATTGTTCTAATAAGTTTATTGCTTGTGTTTGACTCGACGAGGACGACTTCATTTGTTTTTCTGCCATTTATTGATATTTGTTGCATTATTCTCACAAACTAAATTTCTGTGACAAGTAAATGTTTCTTAGTTTGCGTACTGCCCGTGTATCACATACATATGACAAAACAGGTTCACACATTAGTCTCACTGTACATTAACACACATCTGTCTCTGCACGTTAAAACACATCTGTCTCACTGCACGTTAACACACATCTGTCTTACTGCACGTTAACACACATCTGTCTCACTGCACGTTAACACACACCTGTCTCAATATACGTTAACACACATCTGTCTCAGTGCACATTAACACACACCTGTCTCACTGTACGTTAACACACATCTGTCTCACTGCACATTAACACACACCTGTCTCACTATACGTTAACACACATCTGTCTCACTGCACATTAACACACATCTGTCTCACTGTACGTTAATACACATCTGTCTCACTGCAAATTAACACACATCTGTCTCACTGCACATTAACACACATCTGTCTCACTGTACGTTAACACACATCTGTCTCACTGTACGTTAACACACATCTGTCTCACTGTACGTTAACACACATCTGTCTCACTGTACGTTAACACACATCTGTCTCACTGTACGTTAACACACATCTGTCTCACTGTACGTTAACACATCTGTCTCACTGCACGTTAACACACATCTGTCTCAATGCACGTTAACACACATCTGTCTCACTGTACGTTAACACACATCTGTCTCAATGCACGTTAACACACATCTTTCTCACTGTACGTTAACACACATCTGTCTCACTGTACGTTAACACACATCTGTCTCACTGCACTCACACATCTGTGTACGTTAAACACACATCATCTGTACATTCACTTCTGTCTGCATGTATACACAAATCTGTCTGACTCACTATCTCATGCATGTAAACACACACACACAAGTTACTTCTGTCTCACTGCATGTTAACACACACTGTACATGTTAACACACACTATCACTGTACGGTCTCTTACTGCAGGTTAACACACACCTGTCTCACTACACGGTAACACATTTCTGTCTCACTGTACTTTAACACACATCTGTCTCACTGTACTTTAACACACATCTGTCTCATTGCATGTAAACACACACCTTTCTAACTGTACGTTAACACTTCTGTCTCACTGCATGTTAACACACATCTGACTGACTGCATGTTAACACACATCTATCTCACTGTACGTTAACACACACCTGTCTCACTGCACGTTAACACACATCTGTCTCACTGTAGTTAACACACATCTTCTCACTCACTGTACGTCTAACACACATCTCACGGTAACACATCTGTCTCACTGTACGGTAACACACATCTGTCTCACTGCACGGTCATATCTGTCTCACTGTAGTTTTGCACCTGTCTCACTGTACGTTTACACACATCTGTCTCACTGTACGTTAACACACATCTGTCTCACTGCACATTAACACACATCTGTCTCATTGTACGTTAACACACATCTGTCTCATTGCACGGTAACACATCTGTCTCACTGCACGTTAACACACACCTGTCTAGTTGCACGGTAACACACACATCTGTCTCACTGTACTTTAACACACATCTGTCTGACTGCATGTTAACACACATCTGTCTCACTGTACGTTAACACACATCTGTCTCAGTGTACGTTAACACATCTCTGTCTGCATGTACGTTAACACACATCTGTCTCACCGTACGTTATCTATCTCACACTGTACGTTAACACACATCTGTGTCACTGCATCTATCTCACTTACGCTAACACACAACTGTAACACTGACTGCATGTTACACACGTCACACACATCTGTCTTATCTCACTGTACGGTAACACACACCTGTCTTACTGCAGGTTAACACACATCTGTTAACACACATCTGTCTCACCTGTAACACACATCTGTCTCACACTAACACACATATGTCTCACTGGTAACACATTTCTGTCTCACTGTACTTTAACACACATCTGTCTCACTGTACTTTAACACACATCTGTCTCACTGCACATTAACACACATCTGTCTCACTGTACGTTAACACACATCGTCTAACACACATCTGTCTAACACACATCTGTCTCACTGTACGGTAACAACACACACCTGTTCTAACTGTCTCACTGCACGTTAACACACATCTTCTGTACTCACTGCATGTTAACACACATCTGACTGACTGTATGTTAACAAACATCTATCTCACTGTACGGTAACACACACCTGTCTCACTGCACGTTAACACACATCTGTCTCACTGCACGTTAACATCTTATTGCCTTTTAAAAGTTTTACTCAAGGCCATTTTTTCCCATGGCGATTCCTGATCTAATCTCTGCAAGGTGTCAGGCATCAGATGTGACTGTTTCAAGATTGTTGTATTTATTAACTTGTTCAAGGAATGCACCAACCCTGTACACTATAAAACAAGCAGCGTGATTCCGTCGAGCGTTTTTCTGGCCTGCAAACTTATCACTACCTTGTGTTATCACGTGAGAAGGAAAAAAAAGGTTAACACACATCTGTCTCACTTATGGGGGGGGGGAATCTCTGCAAGGGGTGGGGGTTGATGACAAAAATGTGTGTGTGTTTCTCCCCAGCTTTTGAACATAGCAAAATGTATAAAAGTGTCTAAGCGTGTCTAAGTGTGTGTGTGTGTGTGTGTGTGTGTGTGTGTGTGTATGAGAGTGTGTTAGTGTTTGTACGTGTGTGTAGCGGGGTGACAGGAAATTGTCCTCACCTGGCAACAGCTGATATTGCAATTACACAGATTGTACCTACGCAGGATCAGTGGTTCTTGTAGCCTGTGACTGTCCAACATGGTATCTGGTACTGGTAGCTTGTGACTGTCCAACATGGTATCTGGTAATTGTAGCTTCTGACTGTCCAACATGGTATCTGGTACTGGTAGCTTTTGACTGTCCAACACGGTATCTGGTACTGGTATCTTTTGACTGTCCAACACGGTATCTGGTACTGATAGCCTGTGACTGTCCAACACAGTATCTGGTACTGGTAGCTTTTGACTGTCCAACATGGTATCTGGTACTTGTAGCTTCTGACTGTCCAACACGGTATCTGGTACTGGTATCTTTTGACTGACCAACACGGTATCTGGTACTGATAGCCTGTGACTGTCCAACACAGTATCTGGTACTGGTAGCTTTTGACTGTCCAACATGGTATCTGGTACTTGAAGCTTCTGACTGTCCAACACGGTATCTGGTACTGCGTTAGTTCTATGTCATGGTGAAATCAACATGGATAAACGAGCTTTGTGTTTCATGTCATAGTGAAATTACCATAGACAAACGAGCTGTGTGTTTCATGTCATGGTAAAATCACCATGGATAAACGAGCTCTGTGTTAATTTAATGTCATAGTGAAATCAATATAGATAATCGAGCTCTGTGTTAGTTTCATGTCATAGTGAAATCACCATGAATAAACGAGCTCCGTTTTAGTTTCATGTCATTGTGAAATCGCCATGGACGAACGAGCTCTATGTTGCATGTCTTAGTGAAATCAATATAGATAAACGAGCTCTGTGTTAGTTTCATGTCATAGTGAAATCACGATGGATAAACAAGCTCTGTGTTTAGTTTCATATCACAGTGAAATCATAATGGACGAAGGAGCTCTGTGTTAGTTTCATATCATAGTGACATCACCATGGACGAACGAGCTCTATGTTTAGTTTCATGTCACAGTAAAATCACCATGGACAAACGCGCTCTGTGTTTCATGTTATAGTGACATCACCTTGGACGAACGAGCTCTGTGTTAGTTTCATGTCATAGTGAAATCACCATGGACAAACGAGCTCTGTGTTTCATGTCATCGTGAAATCACCATGGACGAAGGAGCTCTGTGTTCAGTTTCGTATAACAGTGAAATCACCATGAGCGAACGAGCTCTATGTTTAGTTTCTTGTCACAGTGAAATCACCATGGACGAACGAGCTCTATGTTTAGTTTCATGTCACAGTGAAATCACCATGGATAAGCGAGCTCTGTGTTTAGTTTCATGTCATAGTGAAATCACCTTGGACGAACGAGCTCTGTGTTTAATGTCATCGTGAAATCACCATGGATAAGCGAGCTCTGTGTTTAGTTTCATGTCATAGTGAAATCACCATGGATAAACGAGCTGTATGTTTAGTCAGATTCTTCTCTCTTGTTAATTTATCGGTTGTAAATGTGCCTTCTCTTGTCCGTAGAGAAATCGTCATGGCCAAAGAAACCAGGAAAAGACAGTTGTTTCGGCAAAAGCTTGCTAGTGCTAAGTCTGAGGACAATTTGATTGACAGAGAGGATGGGACGAACCAAGCTGACGAGTACACAAATAGCCTGGACGAAGGACTTCGGGCGTTGTCTTGGTAAGTATAACTAACCTATGTGCATGTTCTTGAAGGTTCTAGCATGTTCTAAGTAAGTGACATGATCGTTGACACTGAGGGCTCAAGTTACTATAGATCGCAGTGACGCAAGCGTTCGCCTGGCTCGAAACACAAAAATACACCCGCGTATGTATGCTCAGTGATTCAATTAGTGTGATCCGGAGGGTTCCTGCAGGATTGGTGCGAAGACATTGGCTTGAATCATTACAGAAGTCCACTGTGCGTGGAGTCACCTTTATTTTTGTTCCGGGACACGCAGGCGTCGATGGAAATGAAAGAGCTGATAGGTTGGCTGGATCCGCTATCACGGTCAGTCTATGGATCATGCTGATATTAATAATGCCCTAAGAGCAATGGGAAAGATAGAGAACTTTGAGGGCAGTGAATCGAAATCTCTCGCCAGAATGGCAGATTTGGAAATTAAGATCGGCATAGCAAAAAACTAGCACACCAGACACCAGAAGACTTGTTAATCAACATAGAGCTGGTACTATTAACCATCGGACGTTGTGGTTCATACTGAGGGGAGAATCTGAGCACCTATGGACATGTCCGGAGTGTAATGATGATAACCCAACTAACTAACTAACTAACTAACTAACTAACTAACTAACTAACTAACTAACTAACTAACTAACTAACTAACTAACTAACTAACTAACTAACTAACTAACTAACTAACTAACTAACTAACTAACTAACTAACTAACCTCAAGTCACTGTCATTTGTTTGTGAGGTCTCGGAGAGTATTCACAAGTTTCTCCTGATTAGTCCATGACCTTCTACGGAAGTAGAATAGAACTGCAAGAATAATGTATGACTTGCTGCACCCAGAGACCTCACCGTATCTTTTGCAGGACGGCGCAGAGCCAACCCTATCTTGGCTGTTCAATGTTTTAATTGGCAGTGTTACTTTCAGTAGTTTGCCCTTGCTCACTGCACGGTCCGCACTCGATACCCATGCTGAAATCAACTAAAGAAGGCTTTCTGCAAAATCGCCCTCAGCTGGAATCTAACCTGGTACTTCGGAATTACTAAAGAAGCAGACTGTAACCTGTACCACCAGTATTGGAACTCTGCGCTAGCTGCTGAAGATGAGGAGGGAGCATGCAGGGATAATGCCCTGAGTTCTGAGATTCAATTCTTGTTCCAGCTCAACACAACTCAACCTAACTACTAAATGTGTTCTCAACGCCTGAACCACAGAAACCGGCTCTGACCGCATACTAGATCTATTTGTGTACCTACTTTATGCATCAATCTTCTTTTACATTTTACTGCATTTGGAAAATTATATTTACCACTAGGGTAAAATTATGGATCCAAACTTCAGCCCACACGTTAAAAGCTGGGAGACTTCCCGCTAACATACCTTGTCAAATTGGCTCTATCGTCGGATTTATCCAGCAATATTGAAGACGCCAACCATCTGTCGTCGGTTCGCCGCCCATAGTTTATTGTTGCAGCCCACCACATAATACCAGCAAGCAGTCAGATTATATGACAAACCTCACACTTATCGATTCAAGAATAGAAAGTGTTTTCCTTGATATTTTGAACAAAATATTGCAGTAATCTGTGACGTCGTTACTTCAAGATTTAAGCCAAACCTATCTACCGAGCAAAACAATCGCCAATGAAGTAATGTAGATCCGGTCATCTTAAAGCATTTCGTGAGCGTGAACAAATAAGCGAATGAAGGAACGAAAGAACTTAATTTTCAAAGAGTTAAGAATTGTCTAACGTCCTTCTTCCTATAGTATATGCTAGGTGGTCTTCTTTTACATGTTATGTCATCCCTCACATACACATAAGAAAGTAATCAAGATTACGTAGCTAGACTTATGTCCAGAGAACGTAGCAACCTATGGTAATTATGACTGACAACTGACACCAGGTGTAGGTCCAACGACAATGTCGATATTGTTTCAGTTTACATTCAACACATTTGGTATAATATATTCATGTTACCGCTTGATGTGAGTTAGTTGAGAGCCTATGCTCCTTTGGAAGATAGAAAGTAGAAGAAGACGAAGAAATATATACAGAGGTGTAGCTATCTTTGAAACATTCGATAGGAGTTTAACTTTAATAGGAAGCCCCTGTAAACGAGATATCATCTTTCCTAAAATGGGGCCTGTGTTCACCTGTTACTTTCTTCACTTCTCATTGGCCAGCATATTTTTTATGTTGAAACGGTCTCACAGCCGTTTATCTTGTAAACTTTCAATTTGGTCCGACATAGATGATCGTCCATGCCATGATGTCAAACTTTCCAGCATCTTCTCTCTCGATCTCCCTCTGCTTCTTTCTCGCTTCAACTTTCCCACTGTCACCATGTCCAACAGTTGTCTACTTCTCATAACATAAGCAACGAATGTAGATTGTCTCCTTCTGATGTGGGCAATCATTTCTCTTGGTGAGCCAGTTTTATCAACGTTACTTATGAAATATGAAATGTATTTTTTGTTTTGTTTTTACTATCAATATTCCTCCCAACCAACTCACAACAAGTAGTTACTCTTTGCAACACATTCAATTTAAAATACAAATACCAGCTAGTTGTTTGAAGCAGAATGCTATTGCTGTCGACGCCGAGGTGCACTTGCTCATCAGTGTCAAGGCAGATGAGACATATGTGCTGACCTATACAGATGGATCCGTTGTAAGAGGATAAAAGAGTGGATGAGCATTCACAGTTCTCTGTGAAGGCAAAACAGATCAGGAAGCCAACTGTGTTCTTTGTGATTACCAGCAACATGATGATTAGGTGATGGAGGTGGAAAACACGTGTGTGTTCGCTGGGTGTTTGGCTCCTTACACAGACAGTTTATTGACTCATTGCGAAACTCCCATATGCATGCAGTTAACTCCACTCCATCTGTGTCCAATGAAATGCAGGTGTTGTTGGCAATGAAAGAACTGACAGACTGGCCGGTTCTGCCTTAGTTGCGGATGGTTAGTCTATGGATCGTACTGACATTGTTAATGACACTGAAGAGATAGGACGATCTGAAGATTTTGGCAGCAGTGGAATTAGGAGGAAAGGTCGGCACAGCCAACAATGAGAGGCACACCGGACGTACATTAGGTCTTGTTAACTAGCATATGACTGGCACTATTAACCGTGGGACGGTGATGTATATAGTGAAGTGACAATATGAGCACCTACAGACGTGTCCGGAATGCTGTGATGATAACTCAGCTCAAGTAGAGACTGTGTCCACATTTAGATTCTCGTTGATCACTATATCATATTTGTTGTGTCTGCCACAAGGAAAAAACAACGATAGCATTGAATGACTGTAAATTTTGATTTGTAAAGTTTCTGCTTGCAGTAACCGACTAAATGTTGATGTGTATAGTTTTTGCTTGCAGTAACCGATTAAATATTGATGTGTATAGTTTCCACTTGGAGTAACCGACTGAATGTTAATGTGTATTGTTTCTTCTTGCAGTAACCGACTGTTTGTTGATGTGTATAGTTTCCGCTTACAGTAACCGACTGTATGTTGATGTGTATAATTTCCACTAATAACCGACTGAATGTTGATATGAATAGTTTCCGCTTACAGTAACCGACTGTATGTTGATGTGTATAGTTTCCACTTACACTAACCGACTGAATGTTTATATGTACATTTCCGTTAGGAATAACTGTCTGAATGCTCATGACTTCATAGTTGTCCCCACTGCTACTTCTCATGTTCCACTCTGGTAGCCAGGAGGAAGTCTGTGAGCTGTATCAAAACCTGCATGGTGTGGACAAGCCAGAACTTGTGACTCAGTTCGAGAACATCCTCCTGAATGTCATCAACGATGTCCGCCAGTACCAGCTGGAGAATGAGAGGCTGGAGAGAACTTACAAGAGGTGAGGAACAAAACAAAATCTCATATCCCACTGTGCAGTCTGTCCCACAGTCAAAACCAATGCTCAGTACCATTTGGACTCAAGTGGAAGTGCTAACACGCAGATATAGTTGCACATAGTACCACTTACACATAGTACCACTTACACATAGTACCACTTACACATAGTACCACTTACACATAGTACTACTTACACATAGTAGAGAACCACTTACACATAGTACCACTTACACATAGTACCACTTATACATAGTAAAGTACCACCTACACATAGTACCACTTACACATAGTACCACTTACACATAGTACCACTTACTGTGGCACAGTCGTGCCTATACATCCCCAAAGAAATAGATGTGCCTAAGTCGGCCAAGTGAATGAATATAGTTCGTATCTCTCTTCAATCGTACTCAAGAACAAGGCCAGTGATGTAACAATTACACAAGAGCTGTTTATTTACAATATTCCAGTCATAGAGGCTTCATAAATTCAATAGTATATGAACACTGTATTATCTGGATACAGGCTATTCGTATGACTCTCTACGAGTTCCTTAACCACTGTTCTAGCTAAACTCCAAGTTAACATATACCTTCTAAACGAAGTAAATCACTAGTTTTCTCCTAACCGGTCTTTCCAGCGGTTCAGCCCTAACCTGTCCTATCAAGCGGTTCCGTGGCTAACTGTCCTCTCCAGCGGTTCCGGGACTAACTAACCTCTCAAGCGGTCCCGGGGCTAACTCACTTCTCAAGCCCCTGGCTCTGACTTTATTCCCGCTTTCCCGCTCCTCCTGGCGTACCTTCTCCATCACTTCTCTGTCACCTGTCTTTGGTGGTCACGTCTGGATGAACGTATCTCATCCGCTGGTCACAGTTCACGGGCACCCGTCGAATGTTTCATCCCTCACTGTCAGATGTCATGGCGGTGTGTGTGTTCTGCATAGCTGGCTAGGCCATGGGCTTTCTAATCACCTAGTTCTGTCATTTCACACAGTGATGGATTAGTACGCCGTGTGGTGGTCTGAAATGTATGCTTGTTCATTTAACCCCTTTCTGCCTATATTTCATTACATTCGCCTTCACACTTTTAACAAAATTGTTTCCTATCTTCAATTTATAAAAACTACTCTAATTATACCCGCTACCTAACTAAACCTTATGTGAACATCTAGCCACGTAATGAAAGCATACAACATAACAAGTAACATCATAAAATTCATGCAGTATAATGAAAACGTGACATGCATACAATAACTAATAGTCAATAATTCTAAAGACATAAAAAAAAAAAAAACGATACAACTCCCTCGTTGTATTAGCATAACGACCTCTTATTCACTGGTATCCCTAATGAATGTTCGGAGTTGTCTGAAGTATAAAGGAATAGTATCTGTATTCCTCCTTATAAAACTCAAACCTGAAAACATTGTATACACAAGAAATGACATGCCATGTATCCCCAGTTATCAATAAAATAAAACTCGAAAATGTCATCTCCCCAGAAAGGATGAAACAGAATCTCTGAGAAAGTCAACATAGGATT
>CAJHNH020001985.1:58349-60849 GCA_905116865.2 Candidula unifasciata
CCCTAACCTGTCCTATCAAGCGGTTTCCGTGGCTAACTGTCCTCAACATCCAAGCGGTTCCGGGACTAACTAACCTCTCAAGCGGTCCCGGGGCTAACTCACTATCTCAAGCCCCTGGCTCTGCTTTATTCCCGCCTTTCCGGCTTTCCCGCTCCTCCTGGCGTACCTTCTCCATCACTTTCTCTGTCACCTGTCGTTGGTGGTCACGTCTGGATGAACGTATCTCATCCGCTGGTCACAGTGTTCACAGGGCACCCGTCGAATGTTTCATCCCTCACTGTCAGATGTCATGGCGGTGTGTTCTGCATAGCTGGCTAGGCCATGGCTTTCTAATCACCTATTTCTGTCATTTCACACAGTGATGGATTAGTACGCCGTGTGGTGGTCTGAAATGTATGCTTGTTCATTTAACCCCTTTCTGCCTATATTTCATTACATTACACATAGTACCACTTACAGAGTACAACTTACACATAGAACCACTTACTCATATTAGAGTAACACTTACACATAGTACCACTTACACATAGTACCACATACACATAGTAGAGTACTACTTACACATAGTACTACTTACAGAGTACAACTTACACATAGTACCACTTACTCATAGTAGAGTAACACTTACACATAGTACCACTTACACATAGTACCACTTACACATAGTACTACTTACTTAAAGTAGAGTACCACTTACACATAGTAGAGTACCACTTACACATAGTACCAATTACACATAGTACCACTTACACATAGTACCACTTACAGAGTACAACTTAAACATAGTACCACTTACTCATAGCAGAGTAACACTTACACATAGTACCACTTACACATAGTACTTCTTACACAGAGTACTACTTACACAGAGTACCACTTACACATAGTACCACTTACACATAGTACCACTTACACATAGTACCACTTACACATAATACCTTCTTCTCTTCTTCTTTCTTTTGTCAAAATCTGCTTGTGCCGCTAGGCGTCGCAGTCTATCAGATGATCGGCAACCGAGCCAGGGCGCGCTCAGTCGCTTCATATGCCGTGATGTTATGAAGTCTCAAGTTTGTCCGTTGACTCCTTCAATCCATATTTTTCTTGGTCTTCTTCCCTGCCTCTTGTTGTTTCGATTTTTCATGTTTGTATGCTCTTGATGCTGGCATCGTTGGTTCCATTTTTTCTCATTAGGTGACCCAAACCATTTCATTCTTTGCTTCGCAACAAATTTAACGATGGGTATGGTTTCCAATAGTTCTTGTAATCACATCGTTTCTCACTCGATCTCTTCTGGTTTTATTCGCAGCCATTCTCAAACATCTCATTTTCACAGGTGGTTAGTCTTCTCTCATGTTCTTTTGTTAATATCCAAGTCTGACATTGATAACCTAATGTCGGTATAAGATTGTATTTATAATTTGTCTTTTTTATCTCAGCTGGGACAGCAGGGTGTTTTAAAAACTGGGGCAAGCTGGTATGCGACATTGTTGGCTTGTTGGATTCTTGCTTCAATCTCTCTGTCTATTTTACCATTGGATGTAAAGATACTTCCCAGGTATTTAAATTCTTGCACTTGTTTTAGGCTGTGATCTAGAATCTTTATGTCGATGGTCTGTTGCTCTCTACTTATGCTCATGACTTCTGTCTTTTCAGTATTGATCTTCATATGATGCTTGAGGCAACTGTCGTGTAGTAGGTTCATGTGGTCTTGCAGCTGTTTACTATCACTGTGAAATATGCATTGATCGTCGGCAAAGAGCAGCTCATTGAAGTCCTCCTGTTTATCGACATCTGTTGGTGTTTATGTCTATTTTATTAATATTGTCCATAAATATTATGAAAAGTAAAGGTGATAATACACAACCTTGTCTTACTCCTGATGTTACTGGGAACCAGTCTGTGATGCCAGCTCTTGTTCTAATGGCGCTTTCACTTTGTCTATAAATAGCCCTAACACAATCTAAAATTGTTCCATTTATACCGTAGTTTTCAAGAACTTTTCCATAATAAATTTCTGTTTACTCTATCGAAAGCTTTTCTTGATCTATGAAAGCGATGTTCATTTGATGTCTGTGTTCTATTGTCTTTTTCGCTAACTTGTCTTAAAGCAAAAAATAGCGTCAGTACACCCTCTTCCTTTTCTAAATCCGACCTGTGATGGGCTCAGGATCGGTTCTACAACGGATCTAATTCGTTGTTCCAGAATTTAGGCAAACATTTTTCCTACGTGGCTTAGAAGGGAGATGCCTCTGTAATTGTTACAATCTTGCTTATTGCCTTTTCTTTTCCAAATTGGGACTATAAGAGCTCTTTGCCAGTCTATTGGTACAGTTCTTTCATTCCAGGCTTTCCTAAATATGTGGAGTAGCCAGGTGAGTCCAATTTCTCCACAAGCCTGTAATGCCTCGGCTGATATTCCATCAACACCTGATGCCTTATTTTTGGGACTGCATCTGATTGCTTCTCTGACTTCTTGTTCGATTATTGTAGGCTGTTCCTC
>CAJHNH020001985.1:65849-131818 GCA_905116865.2 Candidula unifasciata
TCATCCCATTACCATCACCATCACAGTCATCATCATCCTCATCATCATCACCATCATCATTATCATCATCATCATCACCATTATCATCATCACCATCACCATCATCATCTTCATCCTCATAATCACAATCATCATCACCCTCAATCATCATCATCATAATCACCATCATCATCATCCACATCATCATCACTCTCATCATCATCATCATCACCCTCAATCATCATCATCATAATCACCAACATCATCACCCTCATCATCGCCATCATCACCCTCATTATCATCATCATCACTCTCAGTCACCATCATCACAATCACCATCATCATTACCCTCATCATCATCATCATCATCATCACCCTCATCATCATCATCATCACTCTCATCATCACCATCAAACATCATCATCACCCTCATCATCATCGTCATCACCATCATCATCATCATTGTCCCGTAACACTGCGTGTCGTTGGGTCACCAGTTTCTGTTGACTGTCCGATCAGCCCCCTTCACCTGTGACGTTAAGATACAACACACTTTATGGTTGCATGCCTAAGGCCTGTCCACTCAGTCCAGTTCTGTGTCCAGGTCTTTCTTGATGTAATCACACCTGACACTGCAGCGAGCAGTATTGGGGCACTTAGCTCTCCTACGAGGGTGACAAGCCAAAACTAGTAGCCTGCTGCTGTCCCGTGATCGCACAAGCCAACGCCACCTGCCCGTGGGGCAGACTGGAAGCTATGTCCGTGAGGATACAGGCTAACAGGGAAATAGTCACCTGGAGAGGAGTGGCCACAGCCAGGGTTGAAATATTGACCGTAACGCACCATGTTGACTGATAGATCGGATAATTCTACATCAGCTTGCTCGCCACCCGAGCTACCACAGTATACACCTGTAACAAAATCAGCTCCAATAACACAACTATGGTACAGTTATTGATCTGCAGAGATCTATGGTACAATTAGTCATAAGCACCAATTTATGGTACAGTCATTGACATAATAAGATCTATGGTACAGTCAGTAAGATAATCAGATCTATAGTGCAGCCATTAACATGCACAGATCTATGGTACAGTCTTTAACATAGACAGATCTATGGTACAGTCATTAACATACACAGATCTATAGTGCAGTCATTAACATACACAGATGTATGGTACAGTCAGTGACATACACAGATCTATGGTACAGTCAGTAAGATAATCAGATCTATGGTGCAGTCATTAACATACACAGATGTATGGTACAGTCAGTGACATACACAGATCTATGGTACAGTCAGTGACATACACAGATCTATATTAGAGTCAGTGACATACACAGATCTATGGTACAGTCAATGACATACACAGATCTATGTTAAAATCAGTCACAAGCACAAGTCTATGGTAGAGTCAGTGACATACACAAATGTATGGTACAGTCAGTGACATACACAGATCTATAGTGCGGTTAGTGACATAAAGAGATCTATGGTACGGTCAGTGACATACACAGATCTATGGTAGAGTCAGTGATATACACATATGTATGGTACAGTCAGTGACATTAACAGATGTATGGTACAGTCAGTGACATACACAGATATATGGTAGAGTCAGTGACAGACACAGATGTATGGTACAGTCAGTGACATGCACAGATCTATGTTAGAGTCAGTGACATACACAGATGTATGGTAGTCAGTGACATGCACAGATCAATGGTACGGTCAGTGACATACACAGATCTATGGTACAGTCAGTGACATACACAGATCCATGGTAGAGTCAGTGACATACACAGATCTATGGTATAGTCAGAGACAAACACATATCTATGGTACAGTAAGTGACATGCACAGATCTATGGTACAGTCAATAACATACACAGATCTATGGTACAGTCTATACAATTAGTCACAACAAAGATCTATGGTACAATTAGTCACAACAAAGATCTATGGTACAAGTAGTCACAACAAAGATCTATGGTAAAATTAGTCAGTGACATACACAAATGTATGGTACAGTCAGTGACATACACAGATCTATGGTACGGTCAGTGACATACACAGATCTATGGTAGAGTCAGTGACATACACATATGTATGGTACAGTCAGTGACATTAACAGATGTATGGTACAGTCAGTGACATACACAGATATATGGTAAAGTCAGTGACATGCACAGATGTATGGTACAGTAAGTGACATGCACAGATCTATAGTACAGTCCGTGACATGCACAGATCTATGGTACAGTCAATAACATACACAGATCTATGGTACAGTCATTAATATACACAGATCTATGGTACAGTCAGTGACACACACAGATCTGTAGCACAGACAGTAACATACACAGATCTATTGTACAGTCAGTAACATACACAGATCTATGGTAGAATCAGTGACATGAACAGCTGTATGGTACTGTCAGTGACATACACAGATCTATGGTACAATCAGTGAGGGACATACACAGATCTGTGTTCAAATCAGTCACAAGCACAGGTCTATGTCATAGACAGTTAAAAAAATTATCTATAGCACATTCAGTCACAACAAAGATCTATGGTACAATTAGTCACAACAAAGATCTATGGTACAATTAGTCACAAGAAAGATTTATAGTACAGTCAATAACATTCACAGATCTATGGTACAGTCATTAGTATACACATATCTATGGTACAGTCAATGAGATACACTGATCTATGTTACAATCAGTCACAAGCCCATGTCTCTGGTAGAATCAGTGACATCACACAGACATATGGTACAGTCAGTGACATACACAGATCTATGGTACAGTCAGTGACACACACAGATCTGTGGTACAGACAGTAACATACACAGATCTATGGTAGAGTCAGTGACATAAACAGCTGTATAGTACAGTCAGTGACATACACAGATCTATGGTACAATCAGTAAGGGACATACACAGATCTATGGTACAATCAGTAAGGGACATACACAGATCTATGGTACAATCAGTAAGGGACATACACAGATCTATGTTCAAATCAGTCACAAGCACAGGTCTATGTCATAGACAGTTAAAAAATATATTTATAGCACAATCAGTCACAACAAAGATCTAAGGTACAATCAGTCACAACAAAGATCTATGGTACAATTAGTCACAACAAAGATCTAAGGTATAATCAGTCACAACAAAGATCTATGGTACAATCAGTCACAACAAAGATCTAAGGTAAATCAGTCACATCAAAGATCTATGGTACAATTAGTCACAACAAAGATCTATGGTACAATTAGTCACAACAAAGATCTATGGTACAATTAGTCACAACAAAGATATTTGGTACAATTAGTCACAACAAAGATCTATGGTACAATTAGTCACAACAAAGATCTATGGTCCAATTAGTCACAATACAGATCTTTGGTACAGTCAGTCGCAAACAAAGATCTATGGTTCAGTCTGTCACAAACACAGATCTATGGCATGAGTTCAGGACAAACATGTCGGCACATGAACACTTTCAGGCATGACACTAAGACAATCCCTGAGATTGAAACAGTCAAGGTCCATCCGCTTTAGGTAATATCTTCAAAGTAAGATCCTCCTCAACCCTCATGGGAACCACCAGCAGAGCTACATTGCAGGGACGGTTCAGGATTTAGAGACAATTAATGAATGGACTTGCAGATGAGAGGACATAACAACTGATATAATGCACAAGTTGTCTGAGTAAAATAACGGTTCTCTTTTACATAATGTCATCTATGTCTACTTGATTCAGTTGTTGCTGTGTGCAGGAGAAGGAGAAATCGATGTATGTCTACGTGATTCAGTTGTTGTTGCTGTTTGCAGAAGAAAGAGAATTTGATGTTTGTCTAGGTGATTCAGTTGTTTTTGCTGTTTGCAGGAGAAAGAGAAATCGATGTCAGTATACGTGATTCAGGTGTTGCTGTATGCAGGTGAAAGAGAAATCGATGTATGTCTACGTGATTCAGTTGTTGTTGCTGTTTGCAGAAGAAAGAGAATTTGATGTTTGTCTAGGTGATTCAGTTGTTGTTGCTGTATGCAGGAGAAAGGGAAATTGATGTCAGTATACGTGATACAGTTGTTGCTGTATGCAGGAGAAAGTGAAATTGATGTCAGTATACGTGATACAGTTGTTGCTGTATGCAGGAGAAAGAGAAATTGATGTCAGTATACGTGATTTAGTTGTTGCTGTATGCAGAAGAAAGAGAAACTGATGTCAGTATACATGATTTAGTTGTTGTTGCTGTGTGCAGTAGAAAGAGAAATTGATGTCTGTCTACATAATTCAGTTTGTTATTCATGTGCAAGGGGGAAATTTTGATGCTTCTCTACAAGATTCAGTTGTTTGCTTTCGTATGCAGGAGAAAGAGAAGTTGAAGCAAGAGAAGATAGAACTGAGGAAGCAACTAGACTCAGAAATCGCCATGTTACAACAGAATCTGAGGAAACTGCAGCAGGTGAGATCTGAGTGGTGGCGCTGTATGCTTGTGTCTGCTGTCATCTTGTGTCGTGTGTGCGAGCATTCTGGTTCTGCTTGTATTCATATTTTGCACACAGCATCACATTGTCTTTAGCAGTGTGAAGTGCGACCTATCATGACACCATTACAGATATGGGTGGCAGATGTATTCACTGTTTAAAAAAAACTGTTGAAACATTTATTATCACTTGATAATTTTGACTGTTGAGCAAACAACTGACATCACAAAACTCAATACATTCCCATAAGGGCTCCGTCCTTATATTTAGCAGCCAGCGAAAAAGTTGCAAAACCGATGGTGCCAGTAGCAGAAGAATTATGTGTCCGTCTTGCTTTACCTTTGAGTGTAGAGTGTCGGCCAGATCTCGCTGGTCACTCTCAGTTGTACCATTCTCTACTGACCATAATCATTGCTTCGTGTCTCTGCATTGTTTATTTGTTGTCAAAGACCCTTTACCACATCTAGCTCGGTATACCTGTCAGCCTGCTTATTTCCTAAAAGAGTTATAGTAGTTTTAGTACATTTCACCCTATCAGGACATCACACAAGCGATAAACACCCGGTGACACAAAGTGCCACCATGTGGATGAGGATCACCCGTGGAAAGATCCCGGAAACCGCTTTCTGGTAACTGGTAACTGGTGTGGGTAAAAAAAACGAAAAACTTCTTGCTTCTTTCAACCGGCTCCTAGAATGAGCGTTGGTTATATCGAAGCGGTGTTTTGTTGTCTGGAGTTTTGTTCTCCAGTTATAGTCGTTTCTGTTGTGGCGAGTTCATTTCTGCCTGAGGTTAGTTGCTTCTGTCAGAGTGAGGTAGGTGGGCGTGGCTGGGCGGCGGACATATGTCATCTGGTTGTGGGCTGTGAGGTTTCTCAGGGCTGGTGGGCGTGGTTGTTCAGCTGTCATGGCGGCTTGTGAGGTTTTCATTGGTTGCTGCATGTTGGCTTTCAACTTGCTACTTCACGTGGGCGTCGTTTCCGTTTGAGTGGGCTGCTATCTTCGTTTTGTTGTTTCTTATGCTTTCGAGTTGAAGATGCCGGGTGGCTTCTTTGAGTTGCTTCACCTCCTTGTGTATTGCTGCGAAGTCGTCTTTCAGGCATTCCTTGAGGATGTACAGGTCTTGTGTGCACTTCTTCTCTAGATCTCCGGGTTTCACGTGTGCGTCGTGGATCTGCCTTTTTCTGTCTTTCAACCATTAGACCATATTTATAGCTGGGCTATATTGCGACCCCTGGCAAGAGCCAGGGTGGGGCTTCAAAATAACGAAAAATTACATCCCATAAGGAGATGACTATAACAAAATTACCTAACAGCTGCATGACCTTGAGAAAATATCCAAAGAACGCTAACTAGCAGGAACCTCTGAAACTCTTGCACGATTTATGATTTTGCTGAGCCACTTATTGTGGCATCAGGGGACTCCCGGGGCTTCACCGGTTCCTGTACATCAGAAAGCCCAGGGAATTAAGAATAACCTTTTTTCCATCCCCCAAAGCGAGCATGCTGGTCAGCCCTCCAGCTAGGGTGAGCAAGTCGTGAGTGTCGATTGTCTGCCCTCACAGTGAAGAATGTCTGTAAGTACTTTGTATACTGGTAGTGAGCACAGTTTGAGCGCCGACCCGGCAGGATTCATCAGAGTCGAGACCATGGGTAAAGTTGTAGTAAAGATGTGGTAAAGCTGTGGTTAAGATGTGGTAAAGCTGTAGTAAAGATGTGGCAAAGCTGTAGTAAAGATGTGGAAAAGCTGTAGTAAAGGTGTAGTAAAGATGTGGTAAAGCCGTGGTAAATATGTGGTAAAGCTGTGGTAAAGATGTAGTAAAGATGTGGTAAAGCTGTGGTAAAGCTGTGGTAAAGATGTGGTAAAGCTGTGGTAAAGCTGTGGTAAAGATGTGGTAAAGATGTGGCAAAGCTGTGGTAAAGATGTGGTAAAGCTGTGACAGTAATAGATTTACATGAAAACGTATAGAATGTGCAAATGTTCCATAGGCAGATCTGCAAGGCGGATGTGCACGCAGCACTCGAGTCCCTGAACAATTCCAAAGTATAGAAATGGACGAAAAGCAAGGACTTTCCAATGGAGTTTACAGCTGGTGAACGCCAAGAAGGAGAAGAAGAAGCTTTCTATATTTTGCACCCATGATGTTGTTGTATGTTCCTGATTGTCTTCAATTATCCCATTGTGACGCAGGATGGCGAAAACAAACAAGACAAAGAGGAGCACCTGGTGACTCTTAAGAAGAGACTGGAGGAGATGATAGCAGAAAACCGCATGCTCAAGTCCGAGCTGACCGACGCCCATACAAACCTGGCTTTGATCAAGAGTCAGATGACCACGGTCAAGCATCAGCTGGACGAGAAGAACTACGAACTTGAGATGTGAGCAAATCTTGAAATATCCTTTCGCACTAGACTGTTTGTCTCTATTTGTATTTGTGGAGCTGACTGAATATCAGTATGCTTAACTGCATGGCTATCTATCTGTCAGTTTCACTGTTGGTCGGTCTACCTGTGTCTCCGTCTGTCTGCCTGTATGTCTCTTTTGACTAGTTGCCTAAACTGTCTTTTCCCAGAGCTTGTGTGGTACTCTGATGTTGATTGCTCTGATTCGACTAGTCTAGTTTAGAGATCTAATTTATTTAATTGCCGTTGTCAGTCAGTAGTCACTTGACACCGCCAGCAAGGTCATGCGATAGTTTTATGGTCGCTCACAGCAGCCGGTTTGACTGGACCAGTTGCCAGCGCCCGTAAACAATAACTGAAAAATACAGGGCAAATCTTCAGGATCAGTGCAACAGAGGCATTCTAAGTTTTTAAAAAAAGGTGAAAAAGAGGGGGGGGGGGGCGTTGGGGGTCAACGGTGAAATAGATAACTACACAGTATAACAGCTAGTAGGAAACATAATCTTCTTCTTCTTATTTTGTCGTCTCACTGACACCAGCGCAACAGCCGTTATTATTGTAATCATCATCATCATCATCATCATTATCACTACCATCATCATCATTATCGTCATCCTGATCATTATCATCATCATCATCATTATTATTATTATCAGCATCGTCGTTGTCATTACAATAATCATTATCATTACTATCATCATCATCATCGTTATCATCGCTACCATCATCATCATTATTTTCATTACAATCATCACCATTATCACCATCTTCATCATCATTGTCATCAAAATCATACCATCGTCGTTATCATCATCACCTCATGTCGTGCAGAGAAGTAGACTGTGAACATTCACCATCTCCCACGATTACCAGTTCCAGATCGTGTCATTGTTCTTATCCAACAACGTACCACGTGACAAGTCAACAGGGAACTTTTTTCCGTCTCTTAGCCCGGCTTGTGACCCTACCTTGCTTTCCAATTGTCACTCACCTTTATGATTGTATTACTAGCTATGTTATGTCTAGTGTTAAAAACGGCTGAGTTTGTCACCACGATTCTCATTCCAATCTCTTCAAGTGAAATATTCATGTAAGTATTTCAAGAATTACATTGTGCTATTTGCCAAAGGGTCCCCCCCCCCCCACTGACCCCCACTGACCCCCCCCCCATACCCCCCCAACACCCCCCCCCCCCCCCAAATAATCTGAAGGGACGTTAATTTCGCTGCCGTGCAATGCTCACTCTAGTTCTCACTGTGTGCAATGGACATGCCCACTAAATACTACAAACCGTGTTCGTTGTCTATATTGTGTTTATTATTGTTTTGAAACTTCTTTGCGGAGTTTTTTTTTTTTTTTAAAATCGTTACCACGACCACATTATCAGGAGGAACTCTTCTAACTTCTTTTAGAATAGAGAGACGGCTGTGGTTGGTGGATTAAAAGGGAAAGAGGGGGGGGGGGGGGGGTGGAGGGGGGGGGGAGGAAGGTTTAACAACCGCATTTTAACAAACTGTTTTGATTTGTTTATATTCATGTTCTCTTATAATCGCTGAAGCTTATACACTGAACGAGGCTGGTGTACTCACTGAGGCTGTTATACTGAGTGAGGCTGGTGTACTTATTGAGGCTGATATACTGAACGAGGCTGGTGTACTCACTGAGGCTCACATAGTGAATGAGGCTTGTTTACTCACTGAGACTGAAATAGTGAACAAGGCTGGTGTACTCACTGAGGCTCACATAGTAAACGAGGCTGGTGTACTCACTGAGGCTCACATAGTAAACGAGGCTGGTGTACTCACTGAGGCTGATATACTGAATGAGGCTTGTGCACTCACTGAGGCTGATATACTGAATAAGGCTGGTTTACTCACTGAGGCTGATATACTGAATGAGGCTGGTGTACTCACTAAGGCTGATATACTGAATGAGCCTGGTGTACTCACTGAGGCTGATATAGTGAATGAGGCTTGTGTACTCACTGAGGCTGATATACTGAATGAGACTGGTGTACTTACTGAGGCTGATATACTGAATGAGGCTATTGTACTAATGAGGCTGATATAGTGAATGAGGCTTGGTGTGCTCACTGAGGCTGATTTAGTGAATGAGGCTCGTGTACTCACTGAGGCTGTATACTACCTGAGGCTGACATAGTGGATGGGGGCTAGTGTGCTCACTGAGTCTGACATAGTGAATGAAGCTGGTGTACTCACTGGAGCTGATATAGTGTTCGAGGCTGATGTGCTCACTGAGGCTGATGTACTGAATGAGGCTGGTGTACTAACAGAGCTGATATATTCATCTTTCTACTTTCAGTGAGAATAAAACAATTGCAGATTATGTCAATGAGCTGGATAAACTTCGCCGACAACTCAACATGTTGCAGTAAGTATACCAGCCTTTTCTTCCTATTTCTCAGCTACCTATTTGTCTTCGGAAATCACAGACATTTCCTTTTTTTTTTCCCACTTTTATGACAGAGATTTTATGCGTCTGACTAAGTTACATATAAATGGACACGTTTTGTTTATGTATTTCTAAGATGCTGCATGTTCCGATATACATGCCGACCTTTTTGTGTGTGTGTTACATTTCACAAATGGCGAGGACGTCTTGGCGTCCCTGTAAGTCTAGTGTCTGTGTCTGTCCAGTGTCTTTGTGTGTCCAGTGTCTATGTATGTCTAGTGTCTATGTATGTCTAGTGTTTGTGTGTGTCTAGTGTCTATGTATGTCTAGTGTCTATGTATGTCTAGTGTCTGTGTGTGTCTAGTGTCTATGTGTGTCTAGTGTCTGTGTGTGTCTAGTGTCTATGTATGTCTAGTGTCTGTGTGTGTCTAATGTCTATGTATGTCTGGTGTCTATGTATGTCTAGTGTCTATGTATGTCCAGTTCTCTCTATATCCAGTGTCTATGAACGTCCAGCGTCTCTGTATGTCCAGTATCTGTGTGTGTGTGTCCGGTGTCTTTGTATATCAAGTGTCTCTGTATGTCCAGTGTCTCTGTATGTCCAGTGTCTCTGTATGTCCAGTGTCTATGTATGTCCAGTGTCTATGTATGTCCAGTGTCTCTGTATGTCCAGTGTCTCTGTATGTCCAGTGTCTCTGTATGTCCAGTGTCTCTGTATATCCAGTGTCTATGTATGTCCAGTGTCTCTGTATGTCCAGTGTCTCTGTATGTCCAGCGTCTATGTATGTCCAGTGTATCTGTATGTCCAGTGTCTCTGTATGTCCAGTGTCTCTGTATGTCCAGCGTCTATGTATGTCCAGTGTCTCTGTATGTCCAGTGTCTCTGTATGTCCAGCGTCTATGTATGTCCAGTGTCTCTGTATGTCCAGTGTCTCTGGTATGTCTAGTGTCTCTGTATGTCCAGCGTCTATGTATGTCCAGTGTCTCTGTGTGCCCAGTGTCTATGTATGTCCAGTGTCTATGTATGTCCACTGTCTATGTATGTCCAGTGTCTCTGTATGTCCAGTGTCTATGTATGTCCAGTGTCTCTGTATGTCCATTGTCTATGTATGTCCAGTGTCTATGTATGTCCAGTGTCTATGTATGTCCAGTGTCTATGTATGTCCGGTGTCTATGTATGTCCAGTGTCTCTGTATGTCCAGCGTCTATGTATGTCCAGTGTCTCTGTATGTCCAGCGTCTATGTATGTCCAGTGTCTCTGTATGTCCAGTGTCTCTGTGTGTCCAGTGTCTCTGTATGTCCAGCGTCTATGTATGTCCAGTGTCTCTGTATGTCCAGTGTCTCTGTATGTCCAGTGTCTCTGTATGTCCAGTGTCTCTGTATGTCCAGCGTCTATGAATATCCAGTGTTTTTGTATATCTAGTGTCTCTGTATATCCAGTGTCTATGTATATCCAGTGTCTATGAATGTCCAGTGTCTATGTGTGTCCAGTGTTTTTGTATGTCCAGCGTCTATGTATGTCCAGTGTCTCTGTATGTCCAGCGTCTATGTATGTCCAGTGTCTCTGTATGTCCAGTGTCTCTGTATGTCCAGTGTCTCTGTATGTCCAGTGTCTCTGTATGTCCAGCGTCTATGTATGTCCAGTGTCTCTGTATGTCTAGTGTCTCTGTATGTCCAGTGTCTCTGTATGTCCAGTGTCTCTGTATGTCCAGCGTCTATGAATATCCAGTGTTTTTGTATATCCAGTGTCTATGTATGTTCAGTGTCTATGTATATCCAGTGTCTATGAATGTCCAGTGTCTATGTGTGTCCAGTTTTTTTGTATATCCAGTGTCTATGTATATCCAGTGTCTATGTATATCCAGTGTCTCTGTATATCCAGTGTCTCTGTATGTCCAGTGTCTCTCTATGTCCAGTGTCTCTGTATGTCCAGCGTCTATGAATATCCAGTGTTTTTGTATATCCAGTGTCTATGTATATCCAGTGTCTATGAATGTCCAGTCTATGAATGTCCAGTGTCTATGTGTGTCCAGTGTTTTTGTATATCCAATGTCTATGTATATCCAGTGTCTATGTATGTCTTGTTTAATGGCAAACGAGGGCGAGCCGTAGGGGGAGGAAGTTGTGGGTCTTCACAAATTCTAGACCTTACCATTTGGCGTGGGGTAACCAGCTGTTTTTCTCAGATTCTGTTTTTCCCTGACAATTCTGGAGAGTGTCTCTTACCTTATTCTACGAAGCTGGTTGCACGCCGTCAACCGGACTGGTCGCACAAACACTACCACTTGTGGCCACTGAACCTGGACAACCAAGTGCACCAGCTAATGTGAGGCTGGGGCTCTGATGTATGTCTGGGCTTCCTTTGGGGGAGATGGATCACCACAGTCTGGTGAGATCGATGCGGTGGGGAATGACGAGAGGTTCTGGCAGATGCTCGAGGCTCAGAGGAAAGGCAAAACAGACGTTTAATCAGAATCTACTGGCACCATTAGTATTGGAACTTATCGCTGACTGGTGAAGATGGGGACGTAGCGCTTGTAGGAATGCCCCGAGTGCTGTGATGTCGTTTCTTGAATCAACTTAGATCAAATCAAATGTGGGTCTATGATACCTGATGTCATCTTTTAGTACTGGAGAGCAAGAATATAACATTTTACCCAGCCTTTGCAGCTGTCACCCAATCAGTGTGAAAATATACCATACAAGACTAGTACAAAAGAGTTCTTTATAATCTTTTGTGTATACTATATGGGAATACTGGCCACTGAGAATCAATTTCTGTTCTTGTTTTCTGCCAGTGAAGCCAACAGGAATTTGCTGGACACCAATGACGACCTGAGAGAGTTGCTGGACTCGGTGCCGGCTGGGTCTCCTGTCTACAGACGGTCATCTTCTATTGACGTAAGTCACGTGAGCACCTCAGACAAGGGTGCACACTGTAGATCTTCTTTACAAGAGAAGCTTTCATTTCTCTGCTGGCATTGGGCTTATTAGGCATATGGTGGGGGTTTCAAATATTTCTACACACATCTTTTGTGTGTGTGTGTGTGTGTGTGTGTATGTGTGTTAGTTGCGTATCCTTTACAGAACGTTGCAGAACCAACACCATCATTGGCTGTTGTGGTTTTCATAGGCAAATCTACGTCCACTAGCTTGCGATTCTTTTCTGGACGGTCGGCTTCTCGATAACACTATCGAAACCAACGCAAGGCGCAAGGCCCGCAGCTGGGATCGAACCCGGCACTCTGGCATTACGAAGCGCGTGCGCAACGCTGCGCAACGCCTTAGCCACAGACGCCTACACACATCGAAGGCAGATAAAGCCAGTATGACATTAACAGCCTCCCAGGGCATTTCCTAGACCCACCATGAGGAGAAAGTCCATGTTTAAAAAAGCTCATTAATAGTTACTCAGAACTAGGCTCACTGTGCCTTTAGGCAAGTAAGAAAGACTGTGCGCCAACAGAACTTCTGTACATCATGAGTGGCACTTGAAATTCGTTGTCTCCTGTGTCTTCTTCTTCTTTCTTTTGTCAAAATCTGCTTGTGCCGCTAGGCGTCGCAGTCTATCAGATGATCGGCAACCGAGCCAGGGCGCGCTCAGTCGCTTCATATGGCGTGATGTTATGAAGTCTCAAGTTGTCCGTGACTCCTTCAATCCATATTTTTCTTGGTCTTCCCCTGCCTCTTGGTGTTTCGATTTTCATGTTGTATGCTCTTGATGCTGACATCGTTGGTTCCATTCTCATTAGGTGACCAAACCATTTCATTCTTTGCTTCTCAATAAATGTCTCCTGTGTGCCTGCACATATTTCTGTTTCAATGCTATTTTATTTTTTAATTTAAAAGACTTTGTCGGGAACGTCACACGTTATTTTCTTGTCATTACATATACTAGCAACTGGTCAAATTCTGGGTCACTCTTGTGTTCGTTAATGCAGCAGAGATATAATGTGAAACAGAAATATGTCTGAGACAGTTAACACTTTGTGGTAAATATTCATATATTCATTTAAAGCCAGTTCCAAAGCAGTCGACTAAGAAAATTCATAAAATTAGAAACTTTAATTTCCAGGGGAAGGATTAAATCAACATAATAAACCAGCTACTTTTTGCAGACGATCAGTGCCTGTTCTACAATGAGGGGAGTAGACTGCAAGATCATTTGAACAGGCTAAGTTAAGTTCATCATGCAGACGATATAACATGATCAGTGCCTGTTCTACAATGAGGGGAGTAGACTGCAAGATAATTTTAATAGGCTTAGTTAAGTTCATCATGCAGACGATATAACATGAAAGTAAATAAGACTGAAACTGAAATAAAGCAGGTCAGCGAAATTGTTGGTCCGCTATATTTACAGTTTAAATGGTCACCATCATCATCATCAGGTGCCTTGCCGACTTGCGTAGGTGATCATGCCTCTCTATAATCCCCGATCGCCTGCAGCATGTATCAGTTCGTGTGGAATGTGAGTCTTTCCTGTGAGTTTCCCCAATCTCTGTACACATCCGATTCAACCAGGCTTCTTTGGCCACTTTGCATTTGTTCACTATTTCTTCTTGTATTCTAGAGTTTTCCTCTTTATCATTCTTTTTTTTTGGTCTTCTTTCATCCATCAAGTGCAGAATATGGGTTGACATCCATTTCTTTTTTGCAACTCCATGGGTTGGTGGGATTGTCTCTTTTGATTTCTGCTGAATTGACTCACGCAACATATCCCACTGTTTATCAATTGTCTGTATAATTTCCATTTCATTATACCGGTTTATATAGGACTGTTATTTGGTCATGTGATTTGGGGGGGGGGGGGGGGGATCGGCTTTGGAGAATGTTGTAACGACGCTGGAGATCAAAGGTAGAAGAGGAAGAGGCAGACCGAGAGAGGAGATGAAAAGAGATCTGTAGAGATGCATGAATAGCTACCTCAGTCGGCAGGCATTAGATGGGAATGGTATTGTACTCGGATAACGAAAAAAGAAACAAGATGTGTTTCATTGCAACAAAATGCCAACGAGCCAGAGCACTTATATACCAATTGACTCTGGTAGTAAGACACCAAATCATAACTGTGATCACAAAGAAATAGAATATAAATAGAATATAATTAGCATATTCATACCAGAGGTCAAAAGACATTAAAAGAAATACTAAAATAAATTTTTTTAATTCTAACGTCAAATCAGTATTTTTGTATGGGCGGAAACATGGAGAACAACTAAGGCATTCATTAACTGGTGCCTACGCAGAATAAAGGGAATTAAATGGTGTGATAGATTAACTAATGTAGAACTTTTGGAGAGAACTAAACAGGTTCCAGTGGACCGCTCCAGTGGACCAAGAGGTGAGGAAAAGACGCTGGCGTTGGATGGGACACACACTGATAAAACAGGAGAACAGCATAACTAGAATGTCTTTGCATTGGAACCCACAGGGGTATAGGCATGAAGGAAGGCCAAAAAACACACGGAGAAGAGAGCTGGAGAATGAAGTTAGAAAGATGGGGAGGACATAGGGAGAGCTCCATGTAATGGCGAAGAATAGAACGACTTGGTGTGAGTTGGTTGAGGACCTATGCTCCATCTTGGGGGATAGAAAGGCAGAAGAAGAAGAAGAAGAATTCATACCAACACTGTGGTACAAGTTGCAGACTTTGACATTATAAAGGTCTAACCTACATAACATTACCACATGTGAAATGAGCTGCATAAGAAAAGTCGCCAACTTACCCATCGGAGACAAAGCTAGAAATGATATTAGCAGACAGACTGTGGGAACGACACCTTGCAACAAATGCACACAGAAGATTAAATCGTTTGGTCATCTAGTAGGAATGCGACCAGAACAACTACCAACGCAGGCGCTATTCATGAAAAGATCTGAAGTGAAATCAACATGTTGCCCTAGTAGAACATGGACTGATTATACTAAAGAATGTCTACATCCACAAGGAATGACATTAGCCATAGCTATCCATCAAGCAATGGATCGCAAACTGTTCCTTCCCACGACACTTATTGACAAAAGTGAAAATGGATGATGATGATGATGACGATGACTATTGATCACAGAGTCGGTAATATGCATGTTGCATTGTTTTCAACAATCACAGAGAGAAACTTTCCAGATGACGGTGATAATATACAACTTTTCTATAGTTAGACAGTCTTCGGTTGTGCACTATCAGTTGACTTGACTGCTCTGTTAAATAACATAATATAACATAACCCTTGATCAATTAGGGTCGTGGAGGTGTATTGACATAAGCACTAGCGCATAAAACCTTTTTTTTTTTTTTTTTCGTCTTCTGCTTGATGAATAAGTGTATCATAACTTAGTCCAGTCCCACTGCATCAAGCGCTTTTTATTGAAAAGGGCGACAGACTGAAAAGGGGGAAATCGTGGCTAGGTCGGGCAGAAGATGTTATTAGGCAAATATGCAGCCTAACCGACATCATACCTGGTGCAGAATGGATACCTGTGCCTCAGGCGTTTATTTGTACATTTTCCTGTATTGTCACACTCAACAGGCGATGTAGAGAAAAGAATCCTGTTGCTGTTAATGCAGAGGTCAACGCTCTCATCGGTGAAAATTCAGACGAAGCAGATGCAATAATCTATACAGACGGATCCGTTATACGCCAAAGAAGAAGCGCATGGGCATTTACAGCACGCTCAGCGGGCAGAACAGTCAAAGAAGCCAACGGCGCCTTCTCCATGACAACCAGCAGCATGACGATGGAGGTGATGGCAGTGACACAAGCGCTTGCCTGGCTTGAAACACAAAAATACACCCTCGTGTGTATACTCAGTGATTCAATGAGTATGATCCGGAGGGTTCAGGCAGGTTCAGTGCGAAGACAATGGCTTGAATCGTTACAGAAGTCCACTGTCCGTGGAGTCACCTTTATTTTTGTTCCGGGACACGCAGGCGTCGATGGAAATGAAAGAGCTGACAGGTTGGCTGGATCCGCTATCACTACCGACGGTCAGCCTATGGATCATGCTGATATTATCAATGCCCTCAGAGAAATGGGAAGGATAGACGACTTTGGTGGCAGTGAATCCACATCAGTCGCCAGAATGGCAGACTTGGGAATTAAGATCGGCACAGCAAAAAACGAGACGCACACCAGCTACGCCAGAAGACTTGTTAATCAACATAGAACTGGTACTATCAGCCATCGGACGTTGGGGTTCATACTGAGGGGAGGATCTGAGCACCTATGGACATGTCCGGAGTGCAATGAGGATAACCCAACTAACTAACTAACTAATTAGTCCAGTCCTTTTCTTGATGTTGTCATTCCAATTTATTCGTTGCCCTCCTCTCGACCTTCCAGTTTATTCTCTGCCCTCCTCTCGTCCTTCCAGTTTATTCTTTGCCCTCCTTTCGTCCTTCCAGTTTATTTTTTGCCCTCTCTTCCATCCAGTTTATTCTTTGCCCTCCTATCGAGCTTCCAGTTTATTCTTTGCCCTCCTCTCGTCCTTCCAGTTTATTCTTTGCCCTCCTCTCTTCCTTCCAGTTTATTCCTTGCCCTCCTCTCGTCCTTCTAGTTTATTCTTTGTTCTCCTCTCCTCCTTCCAGTTTATTCCTTGCCCTCCTCTCCTCCTTTCAGTTTATTCTCTGCCCTCCTCTCGTCCTTCCAGTTTACTCTTTGTCCTTCTCTCATCCTTCCAGTTTACTCTTTGCCCCCCTCTCCTCCTTCCAGTTTATTCTCGGCCCTCCTCTCCTCCTTCAAGTTTACTCTTTGTCCTTCTCTCGTCCTTCCAGTTTACTCTTTGCCCTCCTCTCCTCCTTCCAGATTATTCTCGGCCCTCCTCTCCTCCTTCCAGTTTACTCTTTGTCCTTCTCTCGTCCTTCCAGTTTACTTTTTGCCCTCCTCTCCTCCTTCCAGTTTATTCTGTGCCCTCCTCTCATCCTTCCAGTTTGTTCCTTGCCCTCCTCTCCTCCTTCCAGTTTATTCTTTGCCCTCCTCTCGTCCTTCCAGTTTATTCTTTGCCCTCTGCTCCTTCGACCCCTCCCCCTCCCCCAATGTTTCTTGAAGCACAATCCTTGAAATCAAATCTGTCAGTTTATGGTGATAATAAAATGCATTAGCGCTTCATTTGAAATATGTCAATAAATAACTGTCAATTTCAGTAAACAGCTGTTAATAGCAGAACACTGTCTACTGCAGTGAGAAAAAAAGACAACATTTATGTGCGCATATAACTGACTTTCGTTGGGTAGAGAAGTGTAGAAGCATCCAATAGCAGCTGAAATATGATTTCTGACGTAATGTAGAAAGAAAGACCCCTGGATGAACAGAAGTGCTTATAAGGGAGTTGAACTAGAGAGTTTTTAACGCTTTGGCTCAGTACTATAGATATCGCAACAGTTCGACCTTGATTTGGGAGAGATGTGGCTTTATTGCCTACCCCCGTGCGTGAACCCGACCACAAGGAGTTCATCACCCTGATGCCGCGCAGTCAGGTTTAACCAACTGAGCTAGCGAGCCGGGCTAGAGATAACAGCTGTAAATCAGTTAGATAATTTAGACGATTGTTAAGCCCTACTCAACACACACTTGCGCGCGCGCACAAGTAGCCTCACACACATATATACTTACTCAAACCCCAAACTGACATCGTCCAGTAGTTTGTTTAAACGGCTGTGATATTATCAGTCAACCATAGATGATTTCTCTGCAGTCTGGCCGAAGTACAAAAAGCTGCCAGAGTCCGTCTTCCAGCCATTCCAGAGGCGGCCTGATTCGAATCGAGCATGTGGACTCACCCTTACAGTAAGTCGACTTTGTTAGTTTCTAGATTACAGTGACAATTTCTTATTATTGTCAGTTTCACAATTACCTAGAATTACATTTGATACCTGAGTGGTCTGCGTGCTGGAAGTCCCGGGTTCAAGCCCCGGTGAAGACTGGGATTTTTTCACGAGCATATCTAGTAATCTCACCTGGTCTCTGGGTAGTAAAATCGGACGCCTGTGTGTATTGTTGCGCACGTTAAAAATCCTTTGGCAGTTGGAAATCTAAAAGAGTAGCTTAACGGGAATGCCCGGGCAAAATATAGATTTTGCTCGCCGGTGCTACGTAGTTCGTGCACTGAGCTGAGATTCTTTGGACTCCGGCTTGAGTTAAAAGTAGAACGGAACACTTATGGGTTATTACCATTGTGCCACAGTGTTGATCCGTTGTTTAAACCTCAAACATTTGATACCCGTTGAACTGTTACTATTACGAGGGAAAAGAGCATGCGCGAGAAAGAGGGTGGGTGTAAGAGGTTGTGGGGTCTGCTCTGATTGAAGCAGATCTTGTTCGTCTTCTAATGTTGACTATTTTTTTTTTCTTTTCTTTTTATACTACTAGTTAACCTTCTAACTACTAGATAATCAGTAGTAGTAGTAGATTTTTACCCCACCAGGACATCACACAAGCGATAAACACCCGATGACACAATGTGCCACCACGTGGATGAGTATCACCCGTGGAGAGGTCCCAGAAACTGCGTTTAGCCATTATACCATATTTATGGTCAGGCTATATTGCGGCCCCTGGCAAGAGCCAGAGTAGGGCTTCAAATAACGAAAAATTACAACTCACAATGAAAAAACTGGATGATATGTCAAAAAGATAATCATTTGTCGTTACTTAATTTGTATACAACCACATCTCGTCAGCTTCGAGATTTCATTTAGGAATTTATATGTATCCCCGTGGGTTTTCCTAAGCAGTACCATATTACAAGGGGGGGGGGGGGGGTGTGTGGTAAAGTTAGAACTAGTGTTTAATGAATAGCGACTACTATTGAGCCCAAACCTAACGCCTCTATACTATGGAATGTTTGGGGGATTTCCCTACCAAATCTCGAAGCTGACGAGATGTGGTGGTATCAAATCAAAGAACACATTTGCCTGTGTCGTAGTCAGGACAGGTGTTGTCGCATGATCCACACATGCTGTTGTAGAAGTCAAGATGTGGAGAGGCAAGATCACCTACAGCACGTATAAAACATGTGAAGACACTCTCACAGATCGTGGAGTAGGGGAACCAGCACCCTAGCTCATTAGACAAGGATGAAATACTCGAAAAACTCACGTGTACGTTACCCGGATGACAAATTCCACGTCATTCGAGATTTTACAAGGGGAGACCATAATGATGCTGCCTGGGACAAACTGTCCGAATTACAGAAATAATAATCACACAATTATAGAGACATCCTTGGCTTAGGCATTGGAGTCCGACTCGTAATTCCAACATACCCCTATCGAAATCCACTGCTAGCTGGGTGGATTTTTATCATGGTATGGGGCGTCGCAGGTCGACCCAGCCTAAAATGGCAACCTATGGAAGTAAAGACGGCCGGCATAATGCTTACCACATTACCCACCTAGTGCCGATGGTCTGTAAAAATATGGGTGCTCTTCCCATATGTCTGATGCGCCTAAAGACGTGGAAAGGGATCGTTTCTTTACATTACTCACATATTTATAGCACATGACATTATGGTATCCCTTCAGGATAATCATGATTTCTCGGTCACATTGTGATCGTCTGTACTTGAAAATGGTATATCTGTTTTCTCAGCCTGACTATGCAGGTTATGTTGTATCTGAAATCCTAGTAAACATACAATTTCTTTGTGTTATTATCATCTGCTATTGTTTACCGTTTGTATCCTTACTATGCTATTCTTAATAGTGCTTATTGTGCTGTTTGTATTTGAATCACGTTGTTCATGTAATAAATTGTATATCTGCGTGGTTCCACGAGTTGTCTGTCAGAAGTTATATAGACTGCAGACTAAAACCTCTTTTCCAGAGATCCCACACATTTCCACACGTCTCTGAGGAGCGGAGTGACGCCTAGGTTTCTTACAGAGGCAGAAGAGGACGACAACTACATGGAGGACATAGGTGACCATATCGTTGTCTGATCTTGTCTTCTAAAACATTGGTCACATGTGTATTATGTGTCTGTCTTCTTGTCTGATCTTGTCTTCTGTAACATTGGTCACACTCGTATTAGGTGTCCGTCTTTGTGTCTGATCTTGTCTTCTGTAACATTGGTCACATGTGTATTATTTGTCCGTCTCCTTGTCTGATCTTGTATTCTGTAACATTGGTCACATGTGTATTATTTGTCCGTCTCCTTGTCTGATCTTGTATTCTGTAACATTAGTAACATGTGTATTAGGTGTCTATCTCCTTGTCTGATCTGGTCTTCTGTAACGTTGGTCACATGTGTATTATGTGTCTGATCTTGTCTTCTGTAACATTGGTTGCATGTGTATTAGATGTCCGTCTTCTTGTCTGATCTTGTATTCTGTAACATTGGTCACATGTGTATTAGGTGACCGTATCCTTGTCTAATCTTGTCTTCTGTAACATTGGTTGCATGTGTATTAGATGTCCGTCTCCTTGTCTGACCTTGTATTCTGTAACATTGGTCACATGTGTATTAGGTGACCGTATCCTTGTCTAATCTTGTCTTCTGTAACATTGGTTGCATGTGTATTAGATGTCCGTCTTCTTGTCTGATCTTGTCTTCTGTAACATTGGTTGCATGTGTATTATATGTCCGGCTTCTTGTCTGATCTTGTCTTCTGTAACATTGGTTGCATGTGTATTAGATGTCCGTCTCCTTGTCTGATCTTGTCTTCTGTAACATTGGTTGCATGTGTATTAGATGTCCGTCTCCTTGTCTGATCTTGTCTTCTGTAACATTGGTTGCATGTGTATTAGATGTCCGTCTTCTTGTCTGATCTTGTATTCTATAACATTGGTTGCATGTGTATTATATGTCCGTCTTCTTGTCTGATCTTGTATTCTATAACATTGGTTGCATGTGTATTATATGTCCGTCTTCTTGTCTGATCTTGTCAATTGTAACATTGGTTGCATGTATATTTCTGTGATTATGAACACCTTTGCACCGATGTCTTCACACAGTCAAGACCGGTGGGCAGTTGTTGCTGGAAGTCCCGGGTTCAAGCCCCAGTGACGACTAGGATTATTTCACCAGTACATCTAGTAATTTGACATTGTCTCTGCTTAGTAAAATCGGAGTTAAAAGTAGAACGGAACACTTGTGGGTTATAACCCTTGTACCATGATGTTGATTTGTTGTTTAAACTTCAAACATTTGATACCTCTTGACCTGTTCTCTTCTCCCACACTGTCTATAGTACTCCCCCACAAAATTGAGAGGCTGTCATTGACCGTTACATAAACAACATCAAACATTGACAATACTTGGGTGCTTCAAGCTATGGAAGCTCCCGACCCCCCCAAAAGACCCCTATTTTTTATATTTTAATGTTTTTTTTTAAAGCAGACATTGATTGGGGAAAAAATAAAGACAAGAACAAAGGACAGAAGAAAGACCAGAAGAAAGACAAAACTCACGAAGTTTGACATCGATTCAGAGCCTAACCTACTGTCGATAGATGGCGCTGGGTGAAGCAAACTTAAAATCTTTTTAGTAGGCATCGATTGCAAAAAAAAAAAAAAAAAAACTATAAAAATCGACTGGGAGACAAAATAGACAAAAGACGAAAAGTCTGACATTGAGAGATAGTGCAGCAGGGAACTCACGACGCCCGACAGCCTGGGTGCTTGTGTACTCCCCCTTTACCACACAGTAAACTACTGATGGCTTAAACTTCTGTAACGTAGTTGTGACAATGCTTTCTTTTTGGTATTTTAGCTGTATCCTTGGTATTATTAGGGGTTCTAAGTGTACACTCCTGCTCCCCCGTTTCTGACTGCATTATTTGCAGACCCGTCTGTGTAAACATGAACCCAAAGATCCTGAGGGGATTCAGCATCAATTAGACTGAGGGTGGCTGTTTTACTCTATTTTGTTCTTTCTGGTCCTATCACTTTTATCACTTTTGTCTTGATATATATTGATAACTTATACTCCTCTCTCCGGGTCTATCAGTTGGCAGATCAGTGGTTTGGCCTTTTGAATGAAACTGCTTCTCCTTAGTCGCCCCATAGCTAAATTTTTTAATCTTTCATTCATATGATGACTTGGCATGCTAAGAAACTTGTCTGCTTCTATTAGCATCTTGGTGTCTCTGCGTTAACTCACTGCTTGGATCATCCCCATTTTCTCCATCACGGCTATAGGTGTTGATTTCATACTGACGGTGGTCACTCTGAGTACTTGGTTTTTGCACTTTGTCTAATTCTTTTAGTGCGATTTTTGATGCCGAACTCCATGCTGTTGATCTGTATTCAAAGTGGGTTCGAACGCTTTGTTGGTAAACTTTCCTAAGTATTTTCCCACTAGCACCCTAAGTGGTCCACTTAGTTTTCTTAGGATCGCTACCCTCCTTCAGGCATTTGTTGCTGTCTTGTTGCTGTGTTTTCTCTATTTTAGCCTGTCGCCAAACGTGACTCTGAGGTCTGTGAGCTCCGTATAACGCCTGATTTTAGTTTTGGAGAGAGGGTGAAGAAGGTGGTGCTACATTTGCCTATGTTGATGCTGACACATCATTTATCAGCCCATGCAGTCACTACATCTATGACCCGTTGTAGCATTCTATTGGTCATTAATACACTATAGTACAAAGACATCAGCATACATTGCAGTTTTAATTCCGAAGGTTATTTCATAAACTAGGTCATTGATAGAGATTAGAAAGAGTGTGGGGGACAGGACACCTCCTTGTGGGACACCATAGCGCAGCAAAACTTTCTCACTCTTGAGTCCATCTATCTGTACACGGACTCTTCTGTTATACAAGTATGCTTTCACCCATTTGTACATATTCATATTATACTTGTTTGACATGTGTGTCTGCTTGTTAACAGATATTGTTGAACACACACACACTTACACACATAGATATAAAACGTCTCATTTTGAATGGCTGTGTGCTAACAGATAGTGGGCACTCTACTCTCCGTGACGGCAATGATGACACAGAATTCGACAGTATCAGTACACTCAGTGAATCAAGACGAGGCCGGCGACCCTCCATTCCCCATCCGAGTTTACGAGCACAGACAGAATATGTAAGAGCACATTTAACATTGTTGTCACACTTGTCCCTGTCTTGGCTACCTAAGTGTATCACTTTTTTGTTACGCTGACTGCTGCTCTCTGAACTGTTGTGTTATGTGATCTGTCTGTTCTTCTGTATAGTCGTCAAAACTGATCAGTAAGTGATAGCTGAAGAAACTTTAAGAAGAGATGTGGTTTTAGATCAATTTTGAAAATAATGAAGATGTTAAGATTTACGTATCTTATCAGGTTAATCATCATAATCACAATAATAGGATGTGAAACAGTCTAGACAGATAGAATACAACTGGAATTTATAGTAGACATATAGAAGCAGCTAGTCTTAACAAGGTTGACATACTTGGGATTGGAATGGAGCAGAGATCTGGCACGAAGAAAATGTGCTGCAACCGAGTGTGCTAAAGGTGTGAGATCTTTTTCTGAAATTACTGGCTTCTCTCCCTTGGGTAAAACACTGATGCTTCGACTTACTGAAAATCTAGAAGAACAAACGTGAACTGAAATTGTGCAAAAAAGAGTTTGGGCACTAAAAATCAAAGACAAAATTTTAAAAATGGAGAGAGTGAAGGTGTTGTCGCAGAAGATTGGAAAGGCACAGCTGGCTAGGGAGCACAAGGAACATCCACATCAGTTTGAACTCTGTTAGGCAATAAAACATGTCACATGTTACCAAAAAAAAAAAAAAAAAAACACAGAGACCTGCTCCATACTAAGAACAAGAAAAAGATATCATGTGATACATTTCGATAACTTATTTTCCTGGACAATATATGTTGTTTATAAACTACTTGTGTATTTTCATATTACAAATGTATTCCCTTACGCTTGATTCTTAAACCGTTCTTCATCTGCGGTGCTTGTGTCTACAGCCTGACTCTCACGAGGAAATGGACACTGATGTAGAGAGACCAGACAGTCCAGAAGATGATACATGCCGATATCACGCCAAACGTTCTCCGTCTGCGGGCAGCAAAGGCTCCGGCCGAAGTCCACGCTCACTGGGCAGAGACGAGTCCGTGTTTAGCCAGACCTCGAGGTCCAGCAAGGGCTCTATACGGCGGCAGCTTCCTTCGATACCCACAAGAGATGTAAGTTTCACACATAAAGACAATGAATTCAAGCTGGTCAAATATTTTACCGATTACCACACGCTGTATGTTCTCATAATATCGACACAGGTGTGACATAATTTATTTATCTAAGGAATATATCAAGAAATACATAGGCTCCATATTAAAAGTTACACAATCCGAACTGGTAAATATTTTACAAAGGACAGCTTCATAATCTCTAAGATTAGTGAATGAAAAATGAATACTTGCGACACAAATTATTGACGACGAAAAGCTTATTGTAGCTTATCTGTAGACGTCTGATTGATCTGTGCTCAACTTACAGGGAAATCAGGGATCCTACTCATACTACAGACGCATTGGGAATCGGTGTTTGGTTTATATTGTTTAGTTAGACCAGTCAGCACTTATTGTAGGCTGTACAAGCTGGTGTAAACAGCTGTCTGGGGTAGCAATGAGATGCAACCAGCGTCTGGAGGAGCCATTAAATGTAACCAGCTGTCTGGGGAAGCCATGGGATGTAACCAGCTGTCTGGAGGAGCCATGAAACGTAACCAGCTGTCTGGGCGAGCCATGCGATGTAACCAGCTGTCTGGGGAAGTCATGAGATGTAACCAACTGTCTGGAGGAGCCATGAAACGTAACCAGCTGTCTGGGCGAGCCATGCGATGTAACAAGCTGTCTGGAAGAGTCATGAGATGTAACCAACTGTCTGGAAGAGTCATGAGATGTAACCAGCTGTCTGGAAGAGTCATGAGATGTAACCAACTGTCTGGAGGAGCCATAAAACGTAACTAGCTGTCTGTGGGAGCCGTGAGATGTAACAAGCTATCTGGGGGAGCCATGAGATGTAACCAGCTGTCTGGGGGAGCCATGAGATGTAACCAGCTGTCTGGGGGAGCCATGAGATGTAACAAGCTATCTGGGAGGGGGGAACCAGATGTAACCAGCTGCCTGGGGAGCCATGAGATGTAACAAGCTGTCTGGAAGAGCCATGAGATGTAACCAGCTGTCTGGGGTGGGGGGGGGGCATGCGATGTAACCAGCTGTCTGGGGAAACCATGAGGTGTAACGAGCTGTCTGGGGGACGGGGGGGGGGGGGGTAGAAAACCACCAGATTTACCAGCTGTCTGAGTGAGCCATGAGATTTAAACAACTATCTGGGGGAGCCATTATATGTAACCAGCGGTTTGGGTGAGCCATAGATTTACCCATCTGTCTGGAAAAAGGAAGGGGCTGGAGACACAGGGTCTATTGACAAGCATGATAATCTTTTAGGTAAAGCTGGAGTCAGAGAAGAACCGCAACTCTAAATTATACGAGTTTCTCTGTTAGCGTTCTGAGAAACGACCATCTGTGTGAACAAGAACGTTTTCCATTAGCATAACTCGGCTGCAGTCTCTTGCTAATGAAATACTGAAAACTCGCGGCGGTGACGTTACCATTTAGAGGTATGGTGTCAGTCAGTTTGTAGATGCAGGGCTGAACTATGACCCCGGGACATGCCTGTCTCCTCATGGGTCTAGCATAAGTCTCGCACTCTCCAGTAGTTTGTGGACCTAGGGGAGGGGAGCAAGACCTCGGTAACACAATACCTGTTGAGATGTTGTTGGTTTACTTGTTGGAATAGAAGTATTGCCACGAAATGCTCAAATCCTTCATCTGCTGGGACAATCAAGCGTACCTAAGAGTTCAAACTCTTTCTTCGAGAGATGTCATAACCAACTAACCAATCACCTTAGCCAACCGCAACTAACGAACATAGCCTGACCCACCCAGCCAGCTTTTTTCAGGTTTATTGTGTCCCCTACAATTTCTAGTACCAGTTTTAGTTTAATCAAACCACCCAAGGTTAAAGTTCTACCCAAGTATTTCAGTATCCTCGCCGGTGCTACAGAGCCTGTGCACTGTGCTAAGCTTCTTCAGACTCAGACTTCAGTTACAAGACGAACGGAGCGATTATAGGTTATTACCCGTGTGCCATGGTGTTGATCCGTTGTTCAAAAACCCTTAAACCACTCCACTGTTTCATGCTACTGTGTCTTCTTCGACAGCCGCAGGTGCCCGTCTCCATCAGCGTGTCCCGGGAACCTGAGCGCATGTACAAGTTGGCCCTGGCTGGAGATGCGGCTGTGGGAAAGTCTAGTTTCATTGTTCGGCTGTGTAAGGGGAAGTTTGCCCCCAACCTCAGCTCCACACTCGGTTAGTCTGTGTTTGTGTGTCTGCATTCTCACATTTGTTGTATAATAAGCAGAAGTAACAGTTCATAGGGAACACTCTAGACCAGTTGAATAACATATACATATTTGAAGAAATCAGTATAACTGCGCGCATTAGATGCCTAGTTGGCGGTGTACCGACCTGAGCTGGTTAACTCTGTTCCTATATAGGACGCATTTTGTGTGTGTGTTTTTTCAAAGCACCACCCCAAGTGTCGTCGGGAGCACTAATATAAACTTACGGTTGAACGGGGTTTCTAGAATTGTGCCCTGGTGATTATCATCCAAATAGTGACACTTTGGGTTACTGGGTGTTCTATCGCTATTTGTGCGGTCCTAGTGGGGTTGAACGTCAGTCACTGAGCTTGTTCTTTAAACGTGTCGCTGTCCTTATTTGAGGTTGCAGGTTGCAATCTCAGTATAGCTATATCGCTGTAATGTTACCCTTGTCTAGTTTGTTTGTTTGTTTTAGTATCCAGAAGCCATATTATGGATATCGCAATCTTTCGGCCTTGATTCCATGATAAATACCGTAAATCTGGGAGAAATGTAGCTTTTCTGCCTACTCCGGGAGTGAACCCGGACCACAAGGAGTTCGTCACTCGGTCACCGCGCAATCCAGTTTAACCAACTACGCTAGAGAGCCGGGCTCCCTGTCTAGTAGACCCACGTATTTTTACACGTTACATTTTGCAAACTGCTGTACAATCATTAAAGCCACTCGAGGAATTTTTCTATTCTGCCCTTTAATAGTTATCAGCACAGCACTCCTGATACGTCCATATTTGCTTTCATATTTTATTAGCTGACGTAAGAGTTTTATACAATGGTTCAGAATGTGAAGTGCACACTAAAAATGGTCCAAGTGAGGGGTTTTTGGGGGAAAACTGGAGTGAAATAGGCTGCATTCTACTTCCTTTCTTGTTAAGAGTAGCCACTGATTGTGTAATGAAAACATGCTTCAAAGGCAATATTGGCATTGACTGGGCAGAGAAAAGACACCTGGAACATCTAGATTTCGCAGATACTATTGTTTTGCTAAGTACAATTAACAAAGACGTGTGAAGAAAAACAGACGATTTTTCTTCCAAAACATCAAAAATAGGACTACAAATAAGTAACAAGAAAACAAATATATTGAAGATACAAACAACAGATCATGTAGATGTCGTGCTGGAAAACAACCAATAAAAGTAACGAGCCATTTAACCTTTTTGGGTAGCAATTTTGACTCTCAATGAGATGCAACAAAGGCGAATTATGATACGCATTGGCAAAGCAACAAAAATATTTTTTCAACCCTTATAAAAATATGGAGCACTAAGTTATACAGTTTTAAGACCAAACTACGAATCATCAGTTCTCCCGTTACTCTAATTCTAGCATATGGCAGCAAAAGTTGGAGAGCAACCAAGGATATGGAACGAAAGTTACAAGCATTTGCAAATAAATATTGAAGAAGAATCGTGTGGGATGAATTCAAAAAGAGTGAGGAGATCAGACAAATGTCTGGACAAATACCTGTGCGTGCCTACAATACGGCAAAGAAGGTGGAGAGATATTGGGAAAACTCAGAGACGAAATGAGCAAAGAATTACAAAACAAGCCCCTGGCTGTTGTGTGGTTTTCTAGGCAAATTTACGTCCATTAGTTTGCCATTGCTTCCTGGATAGTCGGCTTCTTCGATACAACTGTTGAAACCACTGCAAGGCGCATGGCCCGCAGTTGGGATCGAACACGGCATCCCGGCATTACGAAGCGTTCGCATTGATTTAGCCACATAGCAGACAATCACATAAGGGTACCACTTGTATTGCGACGACAGAACACGGGCCATTTTCTGAATCTACAATTCACAACACCACGTTGGTCACAGTCGAAAAACATTCCAAATGAAATTGGCAGCTGACAGGGTCACATTATGCACTCAACTCAGTAGCAGGGCTACGAAATTATATCCTTCCAGTTTACAAATGCAGCAAACATACAACGGCCACCGTTTGACAGAAGCCAAAACATTGCCACGACTTAAAACAGGGACCGTGCCTAGAGTCCATTTTGACTGGAGGTCAAGTGATGATATTATGTATATGTGTGTGTAAATATGTATGTATATATATAAATATATATACTATGTGTATGTGTGTGCGTGTGTGCATGTGTGTGAGTGTGTGTGTGATTTCACTAGTGGCAGTTGTGAAACATACTTAGTTGTATCAGTCCGTGTTCTTATCATTGATTAAACGGTCCCTAGTGCTGACGTGGAGTCGGTGACACTGTCATGAGTACTCACTAGACTGTGACACTGTCATGTGTACTCAGTACACTGTGACAATGTTACGTGTACTCACTAGACTGTGACACTGTCATGTGTACTCAGTACACTGTGACAATGTTACGTGTACTCAGTACACTGTGACAATGTCATATGTACTCAGTAGACGGTGACACTGTCATGTGTACTCAGTAGACGGCGACACTGGCATGTGTACTCAGTTGACTGTAACACTGTCATGTGTACTCAGTAGACTGTGACACCGTCATGTGTACTCAGTACATTGTGACAATGTTACGTGTACTCAGTAGACGGCGATACTGGCATGTGTACTCAGTAGACTGTAACACCGTCATGTGTACTCAGTAGACTTTGACACTGTCACGTGTACTCAGTAGACTGTAACACCGTCATGTGTACTCAGTAGACTGTAACACTGTCATGTGTACTCAGTACATTGTGACAATGTTACGTGTACTCAGTAGACGGTGACACTGTCATGTGTACTCAGTAGACGGCGACACCGGCATGTGTACTCAGTAGACTGTGACACTGTCACGTGTACTCAGTTAACTGTAACACTGTCATGTGTACTCAGTAGACTGTAACACTGTCATGTGTACTCAGTAGACTGTGACACTGTCACGTGTACTCAGTTAACTGTAACACTGTCATGTGTACTCAGTTGACTGTAACACTGTCATGTGTACTCAGTAGACTGTAACACTGTCATGTGTACTCAGTAGACTGTAACACCGTCATGTGTACTCAGTTGACTGTAACACTGTCATGTGTACTCAGTTGACTGTAACACCGTCATGTGTACTCAGTTGACTGTAACACTGTCATGTGTACTCAGTTGACTGTAACACTGTCATGTGTACTCAGTAGACTGTAACACCGTCATGTGTACTCAGTAGACTGTGACACCGTCATGTGTACTCAGCCAAACTAGTTTTCTCCTGTTTATAATTTTAGGAGTCGATTTCCAAACGAAAATGTTGGACGTGGATGGACATCCAATAGCCTTGCAGTTGTGGGACACAGCAGGCCAGGAAAGGTGAGTGCTGTCATGCTATCTATAGAAAAGCACAAACTTTTAGTCTTCAACAAGGCACTGTGGTCTTAGAGCACACCTACACAGGATAGGTATAACCGGATTTGCTGCCTATGGTTGGGGAGCAGAAAGACAAAACTCATGGCACATATTGCAGGACTGCCCTAAATACTCCCATTAACAATTGTTGATCTGACCTAAGAGAGCTACATAACAAGAGAAGCTGTGGGAGACCGGCAGCGACAGTGGACTCGCGATCCTATTTGCTATCCATACGAGACTAAATGTTTAACATCTAGCGAAGTTGGTTTAACCGGACTTTCGCGGCGGCCGGGTGACGAACTCCTTGTGGTCCGGGTTCACTCCTGGGGGTAGGCAGAAAAGCCACATTTCTCCCAGATTAACGGTACCTATAATGGAATCAAGGCCGAAGGGTTGCGATATCCGTAGTACCGAGTCAAAGGGTTTACAACTCATGGTTTCTGGATACGTTAAAAAAAAAAAAAAGCATCGCTGATGTCGAACACAGAAGAAAAAGATCCTATCCAAACAAATGTATACTGCTTGTGTTTTATTACATATCTGTAATTTTTTTCCACAGTGTGTTTTCATACAATTTAAATAATGTGTAAATGTATTTCCACAAAACGTTTGTAACTATATGCGATGATCAAAGGCACAGAGACATGGGAACAGTCCTGATATGAGCAAGTGTACGGGGGAGGGGGTTGTGGGGGGGGGGGGGGGGTCGTAACCGGTGCAAAGGGGCTCAAAGGGTGAAACAATTGTTATAAAACAAGGCACCTAACTAGAAAAAAAAGTTTTCTTAGTAATTAATTAGTATGGCTTGTACGGGTAGGGTCAGCTCTATCAAGAGGAGAATTAAGGCTTCCCCTTGTCTCCGCTAGCCGGTGGTTAACCTCAGAGGCAGGGGGTAGAGGCTCCCCCCTCCCTCTTTTCCCTATCATGGTTAGGTGGAGTCACGACATGCAGGGGATGGATAAACATAGTGAGCAGCGGAGAAGTTTTCAGTACCAGCCTCTGCTAGACTGAGGATGTCTCTATGGGCACAATGGCTAGGACAACCGGCCCAGTAGGGGCACTGCACTCACTGAAAGGAATTGCAACTTACCTTGAGTATTTTGCACAGAAAAGTCGCATCTTTACAGTGTAGTTCACTATGCACAAATAAAAAGAGTATGATAAGGTGAAAGTCGAGAGAAACGGTTTTATCCCATGTGGCTAGGTATCTCGTCGCAGAACGGTTAGTCGCCTGCCGATAGCTTCGCACAGAATAGATCACGGTAGCTCCGGCGACGATCCACAGAACTGAACGGCGCCGTGAAAAAAACCCATGACCTTTAGAGCGCGAGGCAAACGGCTTGACTGCTTCTTCCCGGAGATCCCCCAGAGGAAGATGAAAAGAGTAATGAAGATGTTCTGTAAGAAACTTTACTCACAAAGAGAACTGACTGCACTCTACATTTTCCCGCCATGTCGTGAGGGGAAAATTAGAGTACTTCGTGTCGGTGAGAAAGATAAATAGGAAAAGAGGCAGAGGGAGACCGAGAGAGAACATGCTGGACACCTTTCTTCTTCTTCTTCTTCTTCTTCGTTCACCTGTTTTTCGTCCATTTGATCTTTGGCTTTGTGCCAGGGCCTGAGTTGTTGCTTGTACATCCGTTTACTGGCTTATTTGTGTGCAACTGGCTGTTCTAGCCGCTCAGGCAGATGCACTCAGACTTCAAGGGAAGTCCTCAATTGGGTGACTCCAACTACCTGCTTGTTGGGGAGACAGTGGGTCTATTCTTATTTCCCCACGATGGGGATGATAATAATTCTCTCGGTGGCCCTATCTGGAGGTTAGGCATTTTGAGCTAGTCAGACAATATGTGGCCTGCTCCTCCCCCACCCCTACATGTTTTATTCTTAGCGGCGCGCCTGACCAGGATGATGACCCACACAGTTACAACAAAGCAAAAACATAGGCTACGTTGATGACTCTCTTGCCGTCCTGGGGCCTTGGTAAATACGCACAGGTAAACTAGGCAGATCTCTCCCTTCACGACTGGATCCTTACCCCCCCCCCCTCCCCCTACCCATTTCTTCCCCAACAGCTCATATTCTTGTACAATGTGGACAGTGAAGTGAAAATAACAGCTGGCACCAACGCGAGGTGAGAAGTTGTTGGCGCCTGCAGATTGGATTCAAACACACCGGAATGTACAAGCTGCAGTCATACCTTTTGATCATTCATTTATTTATTCATGACAATCCATGGTTACACAATAAGTTAACAGTTCCAAGTACATTGTAACAATACATCTATGGTACACTGTGATATATATGCTACAGTGTAACAACACATCTATGGTACACTGTGATATATATGCTACAGTGTAACAATACATCTATGGTACATTGCAACATCTAAGCTACAATGTGACAATACATCTATGGTACATTGCAACATCTATGCTACAATGTGACAATACATCTATGGTACATTGCAACATCTATGCTACAATGTACCATAGATGTATTGTTACACTGTAGCATATATATAAACACCTAAACATCTATGGTACATTGCAACATCTATGCTACAGTGTGACAATACATCTATGCTACAGTGTGACAATACATCTTTGGTGCAGGTTTCGTAGCGTAGCCAGAACTTACTTCCGACGAGCTGATGGCGTGTTCTTGTTATACGATGTCACATATGAGAGATCGTTTCTCAATCTCCGTGACTGGGTCGATGCAATCAAGGTAAAGCCGCCTTTATAGTTTTAGTTGTGCATTTCTAATTTTCTTGTGTTTATCCTTGTTAATATTGAATAATGTCACCAATTACCATCCATGTCAGCAGTTTATGTTACAGATGTTCATTCCCAGGAGACAGTCACAACCATGGGCGCTGTTGCATTCAATCCGTTGTCATCCCGGAGACAGTAACAACCATTGACACTGTTGCATTTGATCCGTTATCATCCTGGAGACTGTCACAACCATGGACACTGTTGCATTTGATCCATTGTCATCCTGGAGACAGTCACAACCAAGGGCACTGTTGCATTCGATCCGTAGTCATCCAGGAGACAGTCACAACCATGGACACTGTTGCATTCGATCCGTCTTCATCCAGGAGACAGTCACAACCATGGGCACTGTTGCATTTGATCCGTCGTCATCCAGGAGACAGTCACAACCATGGACACTGTTGTATTCGATCCGTCGTCATCCTGTAGACAGTCACAACCATGGACACTGTTGCATTCGATCCGTCTTCATCCAGGAGACAGTCACAACCATGGACACTGTTGCATTCGATCCGTCTTCATCCAGGAGACAGTCACAACCATGGACACTGTTGCATTCGATCCGTCTTCATCCAGGAGACAGTCACAACCATGGACACTGTTGCATTTGATCCGTCTTCATCCAGGAGACAGTCACAACCATGGACACTGTTGTATTCGATCCGTCGTCATCCTGGAGACAGTCACAACCATGTGCACTGTTGCATTCGATCCATCGTCATCCTGAAGACATTCACAACCATGGGCACTGTTGCATTTGATCCGTCGTCATCAAGGAGACAGTCACAACCATGGACACTGTTGCATTCGATCCGTCGTCATCCTGGAGCAGTCACAACCATGGACACTGTTGCATTTGATCCGTTGTCATCCTGGAGACAGTCACAACCATGGACACTGTTGCATTTGATCCGTTGTCATCCTGGAGACAGTCACAACCATGGGCACTGTTGCATTCGATCCATCGTCATCCAGGAGACATTCACAACCATGGGCACTGTTGCATTTGATCCGTCGTCATCAAGGAGACAGTCACAACCATGGACACTGTTGCATTCGATCCGTCGTCATCCTGGAGCAGTCACAAACATAGGCACTGTTGCATTCGATCCGTAGTCATCCTGGAGACAGTCACAACCATGGACACTGTTGCATTCGATCCGTCGTCATCCTGGAGCAGTCACAAACATAGGCACTGTTGCATTCGATCCGTTGTCATCCTGGAGCAGTCACAACCATGAACACTGTTGCATTCGATCCGTTGTCATCCTGGAGACAGTCACAACCATGGACACTGTTGCATTCGATCCATCGTCATCCTGGAGACAGTCACAACCACAGGCACTGTTGCATTCAATCCGTCGTCATCCAGGAGACAGTCACAACCATGGACACTGTTGCATTCAATCCATCGTCATCCCGGAGAAATTCATAACTATGGGCCTTGTGGCATTCGATCTATCGTCAATCTACTTCAATAATTTCTTTGTTATATCATCATCGTCGTCAACATCTCTTTATGAAAGCTTTGCCCTATAAGAAATTTTAAATAGCTGGTAGAGCTTTTTTTGACGCTGCCTGCTTGCTAATCCGTTTTATTGTCTTTGATGCCACCATAAGATGCGACCTTTGTTAGACTGTAGTGTAATGTCAGTAACTGGCTTTTAGAGCCTGAATGTCTGACAGTGAGTGAGTCTATGTGGAAAACCCTCCTGCCTGCAGAGGTTTGCAGCTTATTCATGCACTGTGTTGCCATCAATAGGACTTTGAGGTCTGTACTGAAGTCGGAGCAAGTTTGTCCTGTTGGAGGCTGTCAGGGACACAGTAGCATCTCGGGGTTATTGTAAACACCTACTTTACTATTCGTCGTTATAACGTTTGCTGATCAATCTGTGCAGATTCTCGTCCAGCCGTCCTGTACATGCTGTTGAGTTGGTGTTTATCTTCTTTGTTAAATTACGTTCAATATCTTGTTTTTCCAGTTAGAGAATGAAGTGTGAAACATTTAGCCACTGATTCAAAGTCCCAGCGATCAAAGAATAACTCTTCTGGTGTGCGGTGTTAGTGTATTAGTGAACAGTTTAATTTTCCTCACTCTTTTACTTGATGTTGAAACTGTTATTCCTGTTTTTTTCCCCCTCGTCCAGGCTGCAAGTTTTTTTTTAAAACTCTTTGAGTCCCAAGGAACGCATCATACGTTCATAGATTCCTATCTAGAAGCCCAATGAACGCAAGATGCGCCAATTTTATTACTTTCTTTACTACTCACTGGGCCTGTAATGCTAAACCTCCTGGGACTCAAAGAGTTAATGGCTGCGCTTCATTTCTGTTCAGCATGTATAATTGCTGATGAGAGTTCATGGTGACAATCTATGTCTACTTCTTTGAGTGCTAAGTTTAAAAATTGGCTTAGGCGCCCATGTCGACACAGCTTTAAAAACAACATGAGGAAAATTTCTGGAAAGTAAAGGCGGTCAGTATAGCATAAAATGTATCACATTTCGAGAGTTGATTACTCTGTCAAAATACCAAGAAAGTACTGCAGGCCATGACTTGACGGATGTATGAGATCACTTGTCTGCTAGACAAGTCCTCAATAACCACGTCATCTTACAGTGCCAGTCCTCAGTAACCACGTCATCTTACAGTGCCATTCCTCAATAACCACGTCATCTTACAGTGCCATTCCTCAATAACCACGTCATCTTACAGTGCCAGTCCTCAGTAACCACGTCATCTTACAGTGCCATTCCTCAATAACCACGTCATCTTACAGTGCCAGTCCTCAGTAACCACGTCATCTTACAGTGCCAGTCCTCAATAACCACGTCATCTTACAGTGCCATTCCTCAATAACCACGTCATCTTACAGTGCCAGTCCTCAATAACCCCGTCATCTTACAGTGCCATTCCTCATTTGTAAACTGTTGTTTTCTCTTTCAGACAGAGAGCAAGGTAGATCTAAGGGGGATTATTTCAGTGACCAGGCACAGGGTTTACATTTGAACATTTATCTTTACATCTGGCGGGTGTTGTTATTTTTATTCTGTTAACTTTAAAAACTATACCATATTTATTGGCGGTCCATAAATGTATCACAATTTCAGCTAATTACTTTCTGTTTATTAGATTTACTAAATAAATAGTAATAAACAGATCTTACTAACATTAATTTACTAAAAACAATTTACTATATACATTTTTACTTAACTCGTTTTACTATACATGTAATCAAGCCACCCCTTTGTGGGATGCAAATTTTCGTTATTTCAAAACCTATTCTGGCACTTGACAGGGGCCGCAATATATGGCCATAATTATGATCTAATTGCTGAACGCGGTTTCTGGGACCTCTCCACGGGTGATCCTCATCCACATGGTGGCACTTTGTGTCATCGGGTGTTTATCACTTGTGTTATGTCCTGGTGGGGTAAAAGAAAATAGATAGATAGATTTTACTATAATCAATTTTCTGAATACCAGTCACTGAATACATTTTATTATATGCCTCTTTTTTTTTTTAACCACATGCGTTTTACTATGTATACATGTCTTCCACTTCTTCTTCGCGTTCACCAGCTGTAAACTCTGGCGAAAAGTTCTGGTTGTTCATCCACCATTTCAGGACTACAGTCCTGTTCCATAACCTGAGTGTTGCATGGGCATTCGTTTTACAGATCTGACTTATCTGTATGCAGACTGCCGGCTACATGCCTCTCAGCCAGATGCACTCCGACTTTAAAGGAAGCTCTCAATAAGTCGACTCTTACGACATTCTTTTGGGTAGGCAGGGGGTCTATTCTTGTTTCCCCCTAAAATAGAGCCCAGGAACCCACATGTGGATATGTATACATATAATTGCCTAAATACCTTCAACTATTTGCCTGAACTGTGGGACAAACTCTTTACAGCACTCCTAATTTATTGTAGCTCACTAACTGTACACCGTGGGATATTCAACAAACACTGTGGCACACTAATTATTAGTTTGGGGTATTAGGGATATTGTGTGGCACAGTAATTATACACTATAGCACAGTAATTATACACTATGGCACAGTAATTATACTCTATAGCACAGTAATTGTACATTATAGTACAGTAATTATACACTATAGCACAGTAATTGTACATTATAGTACAGTAATTATACACTATAGCACAGTAATTGTACACTATGGCAAAGTAATTATACACTATGGCACAGTAATTGTACACTATGCCACATTAATTGCACACTGTGGCACAATACTTGTACACTGTTGCGCAGTAATTATACACTATGGAACAGTAATTATACACTAGAGCACAATAGTTGTACACTGTGGCACAGTAATTATACACTGTAGCACAGTAATTATACACTATGGCACAGTACTTGTACAATATGGCACAGTAATTGTACATTATGACACAGTAATTGTACCCTATGGCACAGTAATTGTACCCTATGGCACAGTAATTGTACAATGTGGCACATTAATTATACACTATAGCACAGTAATTGTACACTGTCGCATGTAATTATACACTATGGCACAGTAATTGTACATTATGACACAGTAATTGTGCACTATGGCACAGTAATTATACACTATGGCACAGTAATTGTACCCTATTGCACAGTAATTGTACATTTATCATCATTGTCCTGTCGCTCCATTTTTTTCACATAGGGCTCACTGTCAAGCGCCCCCCCCCCCCCTCCACCACCCCCATTTCGTTGTGTCCTGTGCAATCAGTTGCATGTCATGGAGGGAATCTTCTCCTGCATCTTCAGACTCTTATCAAAGTTATTTTAGAGTTGGTGGAGGCGTTCTCGCCTATTTGAGTCTGGTATTAATTATACAACGTGTACCAACACATGTGTTCTGTGGGAAATTATTTTTACACTGTGGGACATTTATTGTATCATGAGAACATTTATTGTAAAACGTGTTACATTTAGTTTACACGGAGGGACACTGCGTGGTATTATACACCGTGAGATATTAACCATATACCATGGGATAATAACCATATACCATGGGACATTAGCGATACACCATGGGACATCAACCATACGCCGTGGGACATTACCGATACGCCGTGGGACATTAATGATACGCCGTGGGACATTAACGATACACGGTGACACATTAATGATACCCCGTGAGACATTCATGAAATATCGTGACACATTACGATACGCCATGGGATATTATTGATACACGGTGACACATTAATGATACACAGTAAGACATTAACGCTACGATACATCTGGAACATTAACAATACACCGTGAGACATTAACAATACACCATGGGACATTACCGATACAATTTAATTACATTAATGACACACCGTGGACATTAACGATACGATTCAATGTGGGACTTTACCGATACACCGTGGGACATTAACGCTATATATAATTTAGAAAAAAAAAATGATTGCTTCCTTTTTTGGTGTGTATTGGTACCTTTTCGAACAAAATTGTGTACTAGTCCCCAAAATGTTTCGGCAGCCCTGGTTCCTAGTTGTTGCTCCGCGGAACAGATCTCAGAGGTCAATGATGTCATCAATTTAAAAAAAAAATTGTCAACTTATGTTTTTGCGTATGGTGCGATTCTAATTTCGATTTGCTCTGTCTTTTTTGTTTTTGTTTAAATATGAGTGAGTATAAACAATTATAGGGTCTGTGGCAGACCACAACCCAAAAAAAAAAAGGGGGGGGGGGGGGGGGGGGGTGTGGATCTGATCTCAATGGGAGAAAACTGAAAGTATCCATTTTACTTAGTTATTACTTTCTTGAAGTAGACTTCTCCCCCGTTAAAGTGGTATTCAAACATCTGTACAGAACTGAAGGCTTCCTTTTCCACGCCTCAAGGCGTTTAGATATATATGGCTGGACTAATGTTTTATAGACCAATCGGTACCTGGTTGGTGATGTAGCTAGCGTGATGCCCACAGCCTTTAGTTCCCATTACTTCATCTTTTACCCATTTAAGTTTAAGGCAGGGTTGCCCGGGAAACCAGGGTTGCCTTTGAAAGAGAAAAAAAGAAGTCCGGCACGAACCCACGGCCTTTAGATCCGCAGGCCAGCGTCGAGCCGCTACACCACGGTGGCTTCCTGATTACAGAAGTAGCTTCTGCTACCGATAGCCGTTACCTTCTGACGTTCAGCTCTGGAGAAGGCTACTCGCTACAAGGCTACTCTTTGCCAAGCTGAACTGTCAAAGTGGCTAACATCCCAAAGTCACGCTATAGATCGACGTCACATGTTGCCCTTCAGTTGCTCTACATCTAGATGGTCGAAAATCTCAGTACCGGGAATCTATATAAATATAAATTTTTGGTTTGTATGGGAACTACTCGGTACAGGTTGTTGGTTAAAGTAACGTGAATCCCCTCTTAATATAATACTTCATTTTGCATTCACAAGTTTGTTGTGCTGGTCGACTTTCCTGAAGATTATAAGTGTTCCACTCTATTGTTTGCTTTCTGCGGTGTCTTGCATTTACGGTTTCATTCCAAGAAAAAAGTGCATGTGACACAGGTTGCAGCTTTCTCTAGGAAAGGGGGGGTGGGTTGTGTTAGGACCAGTTGCTCCATGTTTTTGAAGCTTTAAAAAGGCTGGAGTGCTGAAATATACAACACGCGATATCAACGGTATCACGGAACACCCCCGTAACCTTGTACGAAGGACACGAGGCTCAGGAACTACCAATCAGAAGTGACCTAATGTGTATATTGACGGGCCTGGGGAGATCAACGTTACTCTTACTCAGGTTGTGAACTACTAGGACTTACCTGGCTATATACTGTTTCTATAGGTGAGTGCCATGTATGTGATGCAAGCAATTGTTATGTACAGTAATGAGACTGTGATTCTGTTTGCTTGTGTGCAGGAAGGATCTCTAAAGAAGATACCAATCATGTTGGTGGGAAACAAAACCGATGCCCGGTCTGAGCTTGAAGGCAAGGGAAGGCGAGTGGTCAAGTATGAAGACGGCTTGCGGCTGAGCAGAGTGAGTGGTGTGGGTTTGTGCTGTCTGGTGAACTTTTCCAATTAATATAAGCAGCAACAACAACAACAAGTAAAAAAGTGTGAGTTTCCACGATCCTTTCCTGGTTGGATGTGGCTATGGAGTCAGTCGGATGTCCAAGGCTAGCTCCACATCTTCCCCCGTACAACACATAACTCACTCCATTTAGGATCACCTTTAATTGGCGGTGTCCCACTAATTGCCGTTGTCCCACTAATTACCGTTGTCCCACTAATTACCGTTGTCCCATTAATTTGCCGTTGTCCCACTAATTACTGTTGTCCCACAAATTGCCGTTGTCCCACTAATTACCGTTGTCTCACTAATTGTCATTGTCATACGATAAGCTGTTGTAACATTAATTGCCATTGTCCCACGATAAGCTGTTGTAACACTAATTGCCATTGTCCCACGATAAGCTGTTGTCACATTAATTGCCATTGTCCCACGATAAGCTATTGTAACACTAATTGCCATTGTCCTACGATAAGCTGTTGTAACACTAATTGCCACTGTCCCACTAAAAGCTGCTGTCCCACTAATTGCCGTTGTCCCACTAATCACGGCGTGGTGCTTGATCGACCTGTATGTTACAATCGCCATTCCATGGGCTTCTGGCGAAGGTGAAACCTGCGACATTGGACTCCCCAACAAGATTTCAAGCACCCTGTTGCAAGTGGCTGTGGTCGGCAGGTTGTTAGATGCTTAGTATACTCACGGCCATCTTTAGATAGAAAGATACACATGGGCGTGGTATACTATACCCCCCCCCCCCCCCCGAAAGATCTAAAATCAAAGACAAACAAACCAGAGGTCCTTTCTCAAGGGACGGCAAACACCCATGGTGTTCATTAGGCACGACATCCCCGGAAGTGTTTCAGTTCTAGATAAAAACACGTTCAAAGCTTAGAAGTAAAACAACGCTGTTCTGATTCGTTTGTGCGAGTTGACGTTTGCGTGTGTGTGTTTGTGTGTGCAGGTTTGTATATATGTGTGTGTGTGTGTGTGTGTGTGCGTACAGGTGTGTGTATGTGTGTGTCTGCTGACCAACGTGTATATGCGATTACAAATCTGCACATCCTGCCATCCCTAAAAGCATTCATCGATTTCTTTTCTGAAACATTTTCCTCCCATGTCATACGACTGACGCAACTCTTCTCTCTGTCTTCCTCTTTCATCTTTATCACAAATATTTCCAGTTATCGCAACTGCTCCAGTTTTTCTCATCTTGTATTTAATGCGGCCTTTAAAGATGGCTGCTTCTCTCTGATGTCTCTGTCAAGATTTCATAAAATCTAATGTAAATATATTTTGCATATTTCAGGAAATTGACGCCCTCTTCATAGAAACAAGCGCCAAAAATGGGACGCACGTTACGGAGGCAGCAGTAGAACTCACCAGGTCAGTTGTATGTTGTACACACGTGATTTGTTGCTTCAATCGCCAGTCTCCACATCTGGCTATACCTTTGAGTACAGAAATTGAAGTATCTAGTCACATGAATAACATTTAGTGGTAGATGTATCACAGAAATAAAGAACAGAATAGGATAAGCCAAAACTACATTTTGTAAAATAAAGAACATTTTGTTCAACAAATCCCGTCATTGGAGGTTAGGAAAAGACTTCTCACATGCTATGTAAATCCTGTTGTAACATACGAAAGTGCATCCTGGACAATTAATAAACAAGCCGAACAATTTCTTGAGGCTCGGAGATGTTCTTTTACAGAAGAATCTTAAAATTCGTGATAGCCACACACAAACACACACACACACACGCACACACACACGCACGCACGCACGCACGCACACACACACACACACAAAGAGCAACCTTGATGTTCTGAAAGAAACGACCTCTCGAAGAAATCTTATCACAAATATCAAATACAGACAATCGCCATTTTGTGGTCATGTTATGAGAAAAAAGGAAAATGGAATATGTTGTGATCACGGGAAAGATCTGCGGAACCAGAGACAGAGAAAGAGAGTGAGAGATAATTCTGGACAGCTTTTTATAATGGCATGAAGGAGTGTCAAGAAACCAACTGATACACGCAGTTCCGGATCGCAGATTGCAGGGAGGCCAGTCGGCAAGGCACATGATGATAATGGTTACACATTTACGCTAATCAAAATAAGAGTTTAGCATGATTTACCTAATCAAATAAGAGTTTAGCATGATATACCTAATCAAATAAGAGTTTAGCGTGATATACCTAATCAAATAAGAGTTTAACATGATATACCTAATCAAATATGAGTTTAGCATGATATACCTAACCAAATATAATTTAGCATGATATACCTAGCCAAATATGAGTTTAGCATGATATACCTAATCAAATAAGAGTTTAGCATGATATACCTAATCAAATAAGAGTTTATCATGATTTACCCAATCAAATAAGAGTTTAGCATGATATACCTAATCAAATAAGAGTTTAGCATAATATACCTAATCAAATAAGAGTTTAACATGATATACCTAATCAAATATGAGTTTAGCATGATATACCTAATCAAATATGTGTTTAACATGATATACCTAATCAAATAAGAGTTTAGCATGATATACCTAATCAAATATGAGTTTAGCATGATATACCTAATCAAATATGAGTTTAGCATGATATACCTAGCCAAATATGAGTTTAGCATGATATACCTAATCAAATAAGAGTTTAGCATGATATACCTAATCAAATAAGAGTTTAGCATGATATACCTAATCAAATAAGAGTTTAACATGATATACCTAATCAAATATGAGTTTAGCATGATATACCTAATCAAATATGTGTTTAACATGATATACCTAATCAAATAAGAGTTTAGCATGATATACCTAATCAAATATGAGTTTAGCATGATATACCTAATCAAATATGAGTTTAGCATGATATACCTAATCAAATATGAGTTTAGCATGATATACCTAATCAAATATGAGTTTAGCATGATATACCTAACCAAATATAATTTAGCATGATATACCTAATCAAATAAGAGTTTAGCATGATATACCTAATCAAATAAGAGTTTAGCATGATATACCTTGTCAAATAAGAGTTTAGCATGATATACCTAATCAAATATGAGTTTAGCATGATATACCTAATTAAATAAGAGTTTAGCATGATATACCTAATCAAATAAGAGTTTAGCATGATATACCTAATCAAATAAGAGTTTAGCATGATATACCTTATCAAATAAGAGTTTAGCATGATATACCTAATCAAATAAGAGTTTAGCATGATATACCTAATCAAATATGAGTTTAGCATGATATACCTAATCAAATAAGAGTTTAGCATGATTTACCTAATCAAATAAGAGTTTAGCATGATATACCTAATCAAATAAGAGTTTAGCATGATATACCTAATCAAATAAGAGTTTAGCATGATATACCTAATTAAATATGTGTTTAACATGATATACCTAATCAAATATGAGTTTAGCAAGATATACCTAATCAAATAAGAGTTTAGCATGATATACCTAATCAAATAAGAGTTTAGCATGATATACCTAATCAAATATGAGTTTAGCATGATATACCTAATCAAAATAAGAATTTAGCATGATATACCTAATCAAATATGAGTTTAGCATGATTTACCTAAGCAAATATGAGTTCAACATGAAAGCATCACATTGCTAGTGTTTTCATCACTTACAAATGCCAGTAACATCTGACCTGGAGGTCAAAGGTGAGAGCCCCATCGAAGCGGACTTTCAATGTGGACCGGGAATGCCACGTCAACCGAGTCTGAATGACGGTGAGGGGAAATTGTGAGTTGAGGTGAGTGGAGCTAAGAACCGATATCACAGCACTCGGAACTTTCCCGTAAACGCTCCTTCTCCAGCAGCCATAGCAGAGCTCTAGTTCTGATGGTACCAGTAACAGACTGACTGTATATGCGTCCGGTCTTCCCCCTGAGTGTGTTGACATTGGCCAGATGACCTGGCCACTTCACGCTGCATGGCTAATGAAGACGCCATTTTCAGAGGTACCTAGTGGGGTCATGTATTTTAGTACACTTGTTACCATAGCGAGGCTCACACGCCATTTGAAGTTGACAAGTTCGATTCTCGGCACAGTAACTACAGCTTTCGATGTTTATATTGTCTTATGTGTCCTTCTATCTTCCTACTTCTTTCAATGAGTGCCGATCAATACATTGACTGTTGGTTTATGATATATAGATGTGCATTTTCTGCAGAACATGGGGTTTCTATATATGCTTTAGCACTAGTCACTCGTTGCAGTGAAATATCATGAGAAGAAAAGGCTGTCATCGTGATATTTACCACGTCACCTACAGAATGACGATTGGTCGTTAAACTATGGGACTGCAAAAATATGCTCAATAAATCCGAGTGCATGCAATCAAGTACTTTGAATTTTCTTTCAGCAACATTGGGCAGATGTAGACTGCAAGGCAATCTTCTTCTGGGTATAAATAGTTTGAAGCACTTTTTTCCCCTTTGTGAATTTAAACAAAGAATACACACACAATAGATTGATCAAATTATTTTTAGGCTTTTTTTGCTGTATCTCGTAGGTTCAGAATTGTGCAAACAAAAGGATGTGATAATCGGTGTGCAGTTGCCCTGGTGAAATAGGTAGTATTTTGCTAATGTAGCAGATTTTGTGTTTCAATTAGAAGGGTTCATATATTTGTTTCGCTTGATTCAATTGATACTGTAATATGCACGGACGAGATACCACAAAATATGCCAAGTAATAAACTAGGCAATCAACTGTTCTATTGTCTGTGTCTTCTTCGTACATATTAAAAAATATATATATATATATATATGAACGTAGAATGTCACTACAGGAATACGAACTGTTACTTGGTGAATGTAAAAGTTCTGTTACAGATTGTGTCATTTGAAAGTGCTCGTGTATTTCCTGTTTCAGGCTGCTGCGAACAAATGAGGATCTAGAGGTGAAGACAGTTGGAATGCAACTTCAAGAAATGAGGGACAAAAAATCCAGCTCTTGTTGCAAGCGCTAGTAAACAAGACTGCGGAAAACATAAAATCTGATGATATTCTTAAATTAAACTTAAAAAAGTTATTTAAATTAGAATCGGCGTAATATTGTGGCCACATAAGACTTTTAGTTTAACATTTTTTATTTAATAAAACAGACTGTTCAAAATGATATTATACAAGAACACAGAGGGCTGCGGAATATTTGTAACTGTTATAACAAAACAGCGAATTTGTTTGTAATTAATAAAGGAAACTGCCATGTCCGTATAAAGACAGAATAAATGCAGTTTATATAAAGAACATTTCTCTGACCAGAGATATTGGCTAACATTTCAATTGCACGATCACCTCTCCCAAGTGCAGTGTAGCACGGATAAACTACAGCTTTTGTAACATCTCAGATTAGTTATAATAGCCAGGAATTATTAATTTAACATATTGATTTATTGATTTTCTTTAAATGGGGTGGATCTGCGACTTGATATAGCTGGGCGTATACGAACAATCCAGAATATAGATACGCCATAGATCTGCGACTTGATATAGCTGGGCGTAAGGGAACAGTCCACAATATAGCTAGGCCAAAGATCTGCTGAAATGTTAACAAATGTAAATATTGTCACTTGTGGTCGTAGCATTGCATTTATTTATGAATGACATGTTTCACATGTAGAATGACCTCTGGTGATCTACATACTGTTGTTACCTTAACTTGGACCGGTGAAGATTGTGCCTTGTTTTTCTGTGTACAGTGACTCCTTGGCCTTACTCTCATCATACGTGTGTTTGTTGAACCTAAGTGTTGTGTGTGTGTGTGTGTGTGTGGGTGTATATATATACAGTGACTCTTTGTCCTTACAGACTCTCAATATTCATATGTTTATTGTGTTTTGTGTGTGTGTGTGTGTGTGTGTGTGTACAGTGACTCCTTGGCCTTAGACTCTCATTATACATGTGTTTGTTGTATCTGCGTGTTGTGTTTGTGTGTGTGTACAGTGACTCCTTGGCCTTAGACTCTCATTATACATGTGTTTATTGTGTTCTATATGTGTGTGTGTGTGTGTGTGTGTGTGTGTACAGTGACTCATTGGCCTTACAGACTCTCATTATACATGTGTTTATTGTATCTGAGTGTTGTATGTGTGTGAGTGTGTGTGTGTGTATAGTGACACTTTGTCCTTACAGATTCTCATTATACATGTGTTTGTGGTATCTGAGTGTTGTGTGTGTGTGTGTATGTGTGGATTGTGTGTGTGTACAGTGACTCCTTTACCTTACAGACTCTCATCATACATGTGTGTGTGCACTGACACACTAACCTTTCAGACTCCCATTATAATATATTTGTTGTAACCGATTGTGTGTGTGTGTGTGTGTGTGTATGTGTGTGTTTATTTGAAAACAAGTTTAATATCGAACGGTAAACGCTACATAGATTCATGGCTTTTTCTTTAGTTTTCCATCTCTCTATTTTGTTAAATTGTTATTGATATTTCCCCATTCAGTTATGTCAACCTCGGATTGTTCCAGTCGATGTTATTTATTAATTTATTCAAGTATGAACCCAAGCTTATGGACAATGAAGAAACCAGATTGGTTTACCTTTAATGTATTTAATATTTATTATAGAATATTTATTGTTTATCTGAATTTCGTCTTCCATTTACATCTTCCCTAGTTTTATACATGGCCACAGAGGTGTTTGGATTGCAGAGGAAGGTGTCAATGCACCGAAACGCTGGATGTAATTCTGCATGTTCAAGATACATTATCAACTGCATTTTTGTTGTTGTGCATCATAAATCACATACGCTGTCAAACAATTATGTCCCACATTAGTATTTTTTTTAAATTCACCCTAAACAAAAACAAATGAATCCCGGAGTCCCTGGGAAAGTACTATATTCTAGTGGTAATCTTGGTAATCTTAGTTTCGGCTTCACAGCAAACGAGTCACCCCATAGTTGCTCCGCTCTTGTGCCAAAGAAAAGAAGAAAAAAAAAAAAAAGGATTTTCATCACTGTCCCTTGGGGAAAAATTGACACAGACTACAGTGTCAACGTATTCAATAGCATGCACACGCATTAATAGAATAAGGTTATCACCAGAATTGTTAATATAAACAGTTCGACATTAGAAATGCAGTTCACCATCGACGGAAGCAGCAGTTACAAACAGATCAGCAGTTGCACACAGTTTTAATCACATAAGGCACCATCAATACCGAGGCACCAGGCCACCTGCCAATTTCTGAATTAACAGTTCATAACACCAGGCTGGTCACATTCGAAAAACATTCGAAACGAAATCAGCAGCTCACAGTGTCGCGCCATGCATGCAACTCAATGGCTGGATGACATAACAATATCCTATCAGACTAAAAATGGAAGAAAATGCGGACACCGTCTGTCAGAAGCCGGAAGAATACATACTAAAATTCCAAAGGTGTTATGGATTGGGGCTATGGTTAGCGTTAGGGGTTAGGGTTACCATTAGGGGTTTGAGTTAGGGTTAGTCGCTTCCTCTGAGGCAGATCCGATTTGATTTTAAGAAAAAAATCGTCACGTTAAACCAGCATCCCCTAAGAAGGATCTTTTGGTTATAACTGTGACTAGGTTATTTGTGTCATACAGAGTGGCCTATCAGTGCCCTTGAAAGGACTCTCGCAGTATTGACACAATCAAAGGAGACACACCCAAATACTGTCCCCACGACAAGGCCGTTTAACGTCGAGCCAGTGGGCAACTCAGTCGCCAACGATGATGCCTCTGAAGCAATCGGGGCTGATTAGGATGATAACCCTAACCCATACACTTTTCGGGGAACTCCGGAATTTCCTTTGTTTGGCGTGAATTAAAACTAGACTTCCCACACATATTCAAAAAAGCCGTCTGTTCACACTCATGCACATCACTGCCTGATTGCCATCAATTTCTTGTTCGCATTTAACATGTGTAATGTTTATAGTTACTGCCATAGTTATTCTCAGAATGCCTTGAACACTGGTTCTATTGTCTGCTTATGCAAATGTGTTATTTAACTCATAATGTTAGCACCCAGGCTCATTTCCCGGTGACTCTGGAGCCATGGTCAGTAATTGTAACTCTCTGTGTGGGTTCCGGGACCCCATTCTGGGGAAAACATAAATAGACCCACTTCCTCCCCATCAAGCATGTCGTAGGAGTAGACTAAATGAGTACTTCCCTAGAAGTCGGAGAGGTAAGAAGCCAACCATCTGCATACAATTTAGTAGGATCTGTAAAACAAGACTAATGGCCAGAGGTGGACGAACAACAAGAATTCTCCGCTGGAGTTTACATGCCAGTGAACGCGAAGAAGAAGAGGAAGAGTATTTGTAACTTGCAACTCATTGCTCTCGACCAGTGATTCGCAAACTGTGCGCCGCGGCTCCGAGGGGGGGGGGGGGGGGGGGGTGGGGGGGGGGGGGGGTCTGCGAAATATTCGAAGATAAACCAGTTGTTGTTTTTTTTCGTTTTTTTTTAAATATTTTATAAACGAATAGTCATACTTTTACTTAGGTAAGGGCGCTGTGGAAACATTACAATTGAAAATCAGGCGCCGCAACTAGGAAAAGTTTGGGAATACTCTGGTCTAGACTGACTGTATTTACAACTCTACAATACACATAAACAGAGAAAGCAAGAGTTGACTTGTCCAACAACTAGTTGGAGTACAGGTCGTGTGAGAATACATAAAAGTGCTATTTTCCAACTCCTAGGTCAACACCTACTTTTGATTTTGTGTCCTCAGAATTTTGCATTAAAATAAAAACACTACATAAACTCAGGAAATCGCCATTGACTGTGACGTCACATGATATCTCCCAGAGTGATGTGTGTTTAACGAAAACCAAACCCAGAAACAAGTATCAGTCGTGTGGCTCTTATTTCCAAAGTTAATTAACTTGACACGTTGTCCCCAAACTATATTTTACTGGGTTTCCGACAGTTATTTTGTATCAAGTGCGCTAGACAAGATAACCCTGCTGAGTGAGAATACTGTAGATAGTTAGTTAGTTAGTTAGTCTTTCCTCTTGTGTCGAGTGCGGCACATAGGGCAGAGGTAATGACTCTCCATGCATGGCGGTTCGTTGCAATCTGTTGTAGGTCTTGGATGTTTGAGTGGCCCATGAGCGAGCCTTCCCTGATGATAGTTCTACGTAGAGTTTCCCTTGGTCTTCCACGGGATCTTTTCCCTGTGGTGACTGTAGATAACAGATGCAAAAACATGCGGACACACGTTAATACTTGCATCAATTTCGACGTGTATGTATCGTTAGGCGGTGTGGGGAGAAACAAGTTTGCACTCCATTGCTTGATGAGCGGCAATGGCTTTTATCACTCCGTCTCGACGTAGAAGCTCTTTAGTGTCAACAATCTATATTTTTTTAGTGCGACCTCCTCCTTTCACGTCAAATCTTTTTTATGTGTAGCGTCTACGTTTGTAGTGTTCCGGCTATATTTTTATTTAAAGAACAAATCATTTGATCTTCTGTTTCTCTATGAATTTCCTACAGTCCTTCTGATAATATCATTTCTAACATTGTCTCGTATTGTTAACTCTTTTAGTCCCATAGGTCCTAGCTAATATTGGAGAGAAGCAAAAATGACAGGACTAAACTCATGGGTATTCTGCTTCCACAGAGGTCAAATACCCAAACCTTTGAGAAACCTTTTTTTTTCTTGATTTTTTTTTTTCTCAAAGAATCCTTCACTAAACCTCATATATAAATCATAGATGATGCACTGGGTGGTTTATATGAATAATATCCAATCACATACGGTGCGTTGAGTGGGGCAGAAAGAGTTAAATTAGGGGCTTTTCTCTTTCATCTCCTTTAAATGTGTTAATCTGACACATGTTAACCTTTGATAATATCTGGCACTGGTAGCACAGTGCGCATTTATATATATATATATATATATATATATATATATATATATATATATATATATATATATGTGTGTGTGAGTATGTGTGTGTGTGTGTGTGTGTGTGTGCACTGTTAAAAATAAGAAACACAAAGTTATCTTTTTTATTAGCTGATGGAAAAGCTTGTGCACCTAAAAATTGTTAATGACCCAGATGATAAAAAAAAACCGTGAATTGATGAACCCTAAGGTGTTCTTGTGTGCAATTTGAACAAATATACTTATTAAATTACACATATTTTGAATGTCACAAATTTAACTTTGTAACCAAGCGTTTCTATTTTTTTAGTAGCACACACACACACACACACACACATGTAAATACCACATAAATGCGTGGTTTACCTCCTCAGCAGCAGTACTGTAATGATGTTTGACTCCAGCATGTATACTGCGACTGTAGACCACTCTCCGGCCTTCTATTTATTGATACCTTTATGATATTATTTATTATGAATACCTCTAGACGTAACAGATGTTTAAAAACACCACACTTGTCACTGTGGTTATTACTGAATGTATTTAATAATGTTGTGATACATGTTCATGTAATAATGTTTTTGCCAGTGATTTGTGGGAGCTACAGAGAACGCTGCAGAAATGTCAAATGCATCCCACAGAGAGATGTAACGCTGCAGAAATGTTTCATCCCACAGAGAGATGTCAGAGAACGCTGCAGAAATGTAAGCAAAGATCTCTTAGGCATCCCACAGAGAGATGTCAGAGAACAGAAATGTTAGCAAAGATCTCTTAGGCATCCCACAGAGAGATGTCAGAGAACGCTGCAGAAATGTAAGCAAAGATCTCTTAGGCATCCCACAGAGAGATGTCAGAGAACGCTGCAGAAATGTAACCAAAGATCTCTTAGGCATCCCACAGAGAGATGTCAGAGAACGCTGCAGAAATGTAAGCAAAGATCTCTTAGGCATCCCACAGAGAGATGTCAGAGAACGCAGCAGAAATGTAACCAGAGATTTCTGTGGCAGCTCACAGAGAGATCTCAGAGAATACTGCGGAAATGTAACAATGATGCTCCCTGCAGCTAGGGCTGAATTTAAGCTTAAGGCCGTTACCTATATAAACTCCTGTGACCCCTATCGTTTTACTCTACATGAGCTACTCTCAGAGAATTGAACAAAAAAAAAAAAAAATGCTCCCTTTCATATATGGATAGAATAATTTTGTTGTCTGCTTATTTTTACTAAAAGAAATGATGAAAGTGTGTTTCTAGAATCACAGAAATATTACAGAAACATCAAAATAACTCTTGAGTTACAGCTCAAAAAATGTTACATCAAGCAAATTAAGTCAGTTATAAAAAAGGCAACAACATGCTAGACTAAATTACAGCTTGAGATAATATGCCCAAACATGCTGCAGGAGATCACAGATTGTGGGCATGATCGCCCACGCCAGTCGGCAATGCACCTGATGATGATGAACATGACTAAATTAATAATGATTAATTGTACATTTTTTGTGAATTTAAAAACAAAAATTATAAGAAAATTACATTTAAGTATATTGAAACTGCATTTGTGGAAGGGGTGTTAGCAATTGTATGAGGCCTGCAGATTTTGATGCCCTAACCCGAAGCCTAATTATCTGATTGCTAAATCCAGCCCTGTCTGTAGCGAATGAAAATTAACTTTCTTGGAGACTTTCACTGTCAGAATAAAAACCGTATGGTTCACAACGCGGATCTTTCTTGTTGTTATTATCATGCTATGACAGAATTGATGTGTGACAAGCTAGCTGTTGCGAGGACCCTTTAGGACGGAGTGAACTGTGAAGAGGCAGAAGTAGATCGTTATGGTCTGGGAAGAATGGCGCTGTGAGGAGTTACCAGGGAATCTGGTCGAAGCTCAACACTCGAAGGGAAAGGCGAGACGGATGTAGAAACAGACGGTTACTGGTGCCATCAGAATTGTAACTCTTTGCCTGTCGCTGGAGATGGGGATAGAGCGCTTATTGGAGTATCCCTAGTGCTGTGTTGTCGATTCTGAATTTAACATTTAACATTTTTCAGAATTTCCACGTTTCAGATCGTTACGTCAAATGTGCAAAGACGAGCAGATTATAGCCAGCATGACGCAGGTTACAGCGCATCACATGCACTATGTGTATGAACTTGCACGAAACAGGACTTCACAAACACAACAAACACAAGGCTAGTATATTTTATTACCTGACGGCCCTGGGTTCGACTCCACATGGAGGTAGAATTGGATAAATAAACCTGGTTTGCTAGACCGAGTCAGCCCAAACTGATAAATGTTATGGAAAGTAATGGCAGTGGACATATTGACCAGGTCATCGTCCATCGATTGCTGATTGGTCTATTACAAGTATTGGATAAGAACCATAGGCCTAGTGTGTCTTAAGGTATGGAAGTCTCCATAGCAAAGTGGTCAAACTGTTTACCACGCACTCTGAAAGTCGTGGGTTTGTTTCATGGCTATGTCATTCAGTCCACAAGTGCAAATTTTACGCAGATCCCTGGGATCGTGGCTGGAGCAAACGAGTTCGTGCTCTGTGCGATGTTCTCGGCAGGTGAAAACTTGTACCGGTCGGGCATGTTTTAAAACCAAAGGGACTGAATTTCCTGGATCAGTATATCCAGCCACTAGCGAACGTGTCAGATCTTTTCCTAACTTTAAAAAAAAAAATTGTGTGTCCCTAACTTGTAAAAAACATTTCAGTTTATCGACCCTTTCGTCAGTTTTGTTAACTGACTTGTATCTTCTCAGCATGGTTATGGGGAGGAACGTGTAAAATTTGCCTGAGTCGGTAACTTTTACAAACTAAATTGCTGAATTTCCAAGAACAGTCTGTCCAGTCAATAGCAAACGTGTCAGTTCTTTCCCTAATTTTCAGGTTGTCACCTTTTTTTGGTCAGATTTGTTAATTGTCTGTTGTCCTGTCAACATGAGTACAGTGATCAGTGTGTAAAATTTCTCCGGTCGGGTAACTTTTACAAACGAAAAACATTTTCAAAAAGCAATAAAACCAACTAATCCTAATTTTCTTCCTAATTTCCATCTGATTGTCTCTTGTAGAGCTTTTACTAACTTAATAATTTTACCCAACAGACGTCTATTCAACGTTTGAACTAAGAGTAACATGTCAACTTTTGACATGCACTGACATTTTTTTTCAAATCGGTCTCTAGAGAACATGTGTCAGAGCTTTCCCTGTTTGTAAAAATGTTCAGTTTGTCAAATGTTTGGGTCAATTTTGAACACTGACGATTATCTTTTCAATACGAGTACGGAGATAATGTATAAACTTTCACCAGCCGGGTAACTTTTAGAAACAAAAAGGCTGAATTTCAAAGAGCAGTCTGCCAAACTAATCTTATAAGCGTCCCATTTTTCTATCTGTTCACTTGACTGTCTCTAGTAGAGCATTCATTAACTTTATAATTTTAATCAACAGACATATGTTTCAACTGCACATAAAGCGACATAGTAACTTTGGTACTAACAGATACTTTTTCAAAGCGGTCACTTCGTAACGTGTCAGATCTTTCCCTAGCTTGTAAACATTTTTCAACCTTTGTCAGCTTCCTCACTGATGTCTATCTTTTCAACAGGAATACACTGAGCAACTTGTGAACTTTAAACAGACTGGTCAATTTTACAAACAAATGGACGATTTTCAAAGACCAGTGCCCAAGTAGTTCTCTAACCGTACCTGTTTTTCGCTAGCCAGATAAGTGTCTTTCATCTAGCTGGTCAACAAGTAAAGCCCAAATTGCAAAACCTGGCGATTTTATGTAATCCTTTTGTCGTGAGGTGAGCAGCCACCCTACACAATGGACACACGGGACTCTGAAATCCCTCGCGCTCAGTCAAATTTCAAACTTGAACCCGTCCGGAAAGGTATATAGTCCCTTATATTGATCTATACCTGTATCTGGTAAAATAATAATTTCTAGACCTTCTAGTTGCTTTGATAAATTTTCATTTTCAAACTTGCAACTGTAGGTTGGCTAATTCTGGTATTTTATTTAGAAATTCCTGTAAACCTGTTTACTCCTTGGAAATAAATACAAAGGACTTCTTTCCAAGAGACGCTGATTTGATTTTGAAAAAAAAAAAAAAAAAAACATTCTTTCGCCTAATCCCAAAGTGTCAAGACGTGTATACAGTCTATGTAGAAATTGGCGCATTCAAAGTTCCATTTCTATCTTGGAAGATTTAATTTGCTTGGGTAAGTTGATTCTAGTTTACGTGTACCATAAATGATGTCTTTTTAAAGTTGGCCACTGCTGCAGAGAGGGCAGAGTCAGCTGTGTGATCACACAGAGTTCGACCGTTCTTGATGTTCAGAGATTAGGATCCGAACCTTAGACCTTCCCCTGTACAGACTAATTAGTTGGTGCTCTACTTAACCCACACCATTTGTAAAGATATTAAACCCTACAGTAATTATTCTCTGACCAGTCAAACGAAGTTTTGTGTCGCATAACTAAAACAGGGAATTTAGGTCATCTTTAACCGGCAGTCAGGGCTAGGCGCTCTGAGTCAAAGGTGTGTTTGACACAGATTCAGTGGGTGTGTAGTGAACGGCCTGTGGAGACGGAATATATATATAGGTACTAAGTGTAAACATTGTATGTCTGCGAGTGCAGATGTGAGGGTGGAGAGAGGATGATCCATGTGTGGTAGTGTCTATCTATCTTCACTATATACCTTGTTTTCTATCTGTGGCACTATTTTACAGACAGATAAATGAAAGGAGACATTGTTTCCTGTTCTTGAGAGTTACACTCTGAGGATGGAGAAAGGTGGCAGAGGTGAGATGAGCTAGTGTGTGTGAATAAGGCTGATTACTAATTCTGAGTTCTTTCCTGGCAGGATGATACCTCCTTAGAGATCAGGCAGACGAATCACAGTCCAGCCAACCATCACCAACCCATACCATTCTGTGCACCAAGAGTATCCCAAAAGTCCTGTAGGTTGTGCCACCACCTCAACATGGCAAGAGCTTGTTTGTGAGTTCCAGGACCAGTGGACAATTGCAGACACCTATGTCATCAATCCAGAGAACCAGTCTGCAAGAGCTTTGTTGGGCTCTTCTGCATTTATTGTGTCATCACCTGGGGGACTGGCAGTGGGCATCACTGTCTCCAAGAGCTTTGGTGGGCTCCTGTGTAGTTCCTGTGTCCTAGCTCGTGACAGTCAGCTGGTACCAGATCAAATCAAGGCCCAACTACTGATTGAGTCAACTACAGTCGAATCACCATGGGCTGAGGGGAGCATTGACCTACGAACTGGGCTAAGTGATCTTTTATTCACCCTTCATGCTCTATTCTCACAGCACCTGATCAGACCGATGATGAACTCATGTACTCTCCTGAACCAAGATCTGGCTGCTTCAATATCTGGGTTGTGTCATTGTTTCCTGAGCTACACTCAATGAACTCTTGTTGATCTATTCACTATTATGTGTATATATTGTACCGATTACATGCACACATTTTCATGGCTGACTTGGGTGTCCCCATTTCACCATTCTAACTGTCTAGCTCTGATGATTGTGTGATCAATAAGTGTTATATGTGTTAACATGGTTATGATAGCAGACTATCATAACCTGGGGGCTATCGTTTTATAGTAGTGGGGGTGTCCAGCCAAGTGTGCCTAGGAATATTATATATACTCCTGAAATAAGTTGAGCGTATATTGGCCACGGGGCATCCCTTAGACCAATACGAGCCAACGACTCAACATAATTTTTTCAGAGTGCTGTTGGTTCTTAAGGAGAAATCCTTAAATCAGGCACGCGACAGGAGCGATATGTGACACCTTTCTGTATTTCGTGTGTATGTTTTAAATGAGGCGTTAACACCTCTGAAACGCGATGACTACACGCGTTATTTTCAATTGCCATTTTTGCTACAATCTTCAATTTAACTTGTTGGTCACCTTTATGTGCATTTTTTTTTTAATTGCAACAATCAGTAAAATTAAAATTTCGCAGAAGTTATATCCCATTGAATATTTCTCCTATTTCACCTGTAAGGTCATTTTAATAAAAATTTATATTTTGCCGTTATCTTCCTTTAAACTATATTTCTATGTGTGTCAAAGACAAAACGTTTGTCTGTCTACCAAACGGTTGAATTCGGGTGTTAGTATTGTATGGGAGGCCTCGGGTGCACTTAGGGGCAATGACAATATGGCAGCGGTGGAGTCAAAGATGAAGTACAAGACGGGTAAGTAAATACAGGGTTTTACTCGCACCCCTATTTCCACTAGACCTCCATGTAGGGCAGCGGTGCAGACCAAGATGAGATAAAGGACAGGAAACAAGACCTTCTTTCACTATACGGGCAATCAAATCTAGCATATATATATATATATATATATATATATATATATATATATATATATATATATATATATATATTGGGAGTCGCCGTGGTGTAGCGGCTAGACGATCGCCTGAAGATCGAAGGTCACTGGTTCGGTTCTGACGGAGTCTTGTTTATTTTAAAAAGGACCTAGGCTTCCATGTCGACCCAGCCTTAAGGGTTACAAGGTGCATTCCTGGGAAGTAAAGGCGATTGGCGTGATGTGGACCACATCAACCACCAAGTGCCGATTGGTCTATAAAAAAAAGATCTAACCCTATATGCCTAGCACGACTAAAAAGGCGTGGAATATGTTTTTGCTATGCACACACACACACACACACATATATATATATATATATATATATATATATATATATATATATATGTGTGTGTGTGTGTGTGTGTGTGTGTGTGTGTGACAGGCTTTCCGCAGTGCCAGAATGTCATGCTCACACACTGAGGGGTTGGGAGCGTGCAGTCTTGCCACTCCACGATAAAATACAAAGCATGTACTATTCACCACGTAATCACCACTTGTACATCAGGTCGTTATCCGTGAGCCATTTAATACACACCCACAAAACAATAGTGCGCCTTGCACAAGAGGTCGTGCACTCATGGGCTCGTCACTTCATCGCAGTGACACGTGAGATGACGCTGGTGAGAACATTCCTGGCCTCTCCGGCATAGCCTTGAGTCTTCCATCACACAAACTGGCATATTATCACACAGCCTGGATGTTACCTCACAACATGGTGTATTACCACACAACCTGGTGGGTTTCGACACAGAAAACTCGCTAGTGCGACTAGGGGCGCCAAAGATAAGAAAAGGGTCGGGGGGGGGGGGTAGTGGGAGGGAGTTCTAACCCTCCTACACATTGCCGGAGTTCTGAATGCTAAATAGAGGAGGATATTTAAATAGGAATAAGGGGAATAAGGTCCGTAAGAATTTTTGGGGTGGGAAAGGTCCCCTAGAAATGCTGGGGGGGGGGGGGCTATTTTATAATTGTTAGAGTGGCGAAGGATAAGGTCCCTTAGAATTATTAGGGTGGGGGGTAATGTCACTTAGAGTCATGGGGGAGGGGGTAATGTCACTTCGAATTACTGGGATAAAGGAAATAAGACTCCTTCGAGTTTTTGGGTTGAGGGAGGGAGGATAAGGCCCCCTTCGGAATTCTTAGGTGGGAAGGGGGAATGGCCTTTATAATGAATGAGGTGGGGTGGAGGCATTAGGGTCCCCTGATATTTGGGGGGGGGGGGGGTGTTAAGATTCCTCAGCAATAATGAGTTTGTGAGGCTCCCAACCCCCATGTTCCGACGCCCCAGTGTGTGTACGCGTGTGAGTGTATGTATGTATGTATGTATATATATATATATATATATATATATATATATATATATATATATATATATATATATATATATATATATATATATATATATATATTAGGGCTGTACCGAATTGTGATTTTCACTATTCGCCCGAATACGAATAGCTGGACCAACTATTCTCCCGAATACGAATACGAATAGTGAATCATCATCAAAGCAATGTTTCCCCGATGTGAATTTGAACAAGGAAGACACAATCAATAGACTGCACAATTTATTGCCTGGCATATTTCGCTGTATCTCGTTAGGTGCATACTACAGTAACAAGTGAATAAATGAAGCAAATAGCTGAATGATAGAAACTGAAACACAAATTCGAGTACATTCTACACTGTCTGTTTCACCAAAGTAACCTTAAGGAAACTACCATTTCTTTCTGCCTACAGAGATCTGGTTTCAACCGGTTCATTGCGGAAGCTTCCGCGTATCTGAGTAATTTACGGTTGGCCGAATTGTAAATAATTCGAAATGCATCATCCCTGTTAATGATGTGCCCGGAATTTAGAATATGGCACGCAATTGCTGATGATGGATTATTTCGACAAGTCACCTGATTCGTTGTTCTTGAGGTGTTAGTGTTTTGCATTGCTTTTACCACCCATAGTGGAATATGTTCAGCAACCCGTTTCTCCAGTCGTCGATCAGTTCTGCCCACACATGCAGCGTTACAGGTGCATTTAAATTGGTATATACAGTTAGACCTGGCGTACGTCGAGACTGGTTCTTTTACAGGTGGCGTAGGAATCATGATGGTTTTAAATCTCATAACAGGCATAGCTGCGTAAAAGGTTTGATGGACTGCTGTTTTGAGTCGGTCATATATACGTTGCATGACGTCATCTCCCCCGAAACGTTAGATGTATATAAACTTTTTTTTTTTTTTTTTTTTTTTGCACCGACATTTCTAAGGTAAGTGGTTTAGGTGGCTGGCAATGGCACTTAATAAAACCACCTGGATATTCATTATAAAGTAGTGTTTGTTTAATCGTTTCAAATTCAGCTTGTAGCGTGTCGCTGGAACAAATCTTTCTAGCACGGTGGAATAATGTCCTCACTAGACCACGTTTGTATTGCACAGGTGCAAAACTGTTGAAATTGATGTACTGGCCTGTCCAAGTGTCTTTACGATAAACTGACCTTTCAATAGTGCCATTATCTCTACGTCTAATTAAAATGTATAAAAATGCCTAGGTGTTGCTACTTTCATGTTGTAGGGACACTGTGATGTTTTTGTGCATTTGGTTCATTTTTGTGTGAAACGACTCTGCCTGTTGTTTGTTTGTGGCGATGATGAGTATGTCATCAACGTAACGTCGATAGAATACTAAACTATCAATATCAATGGACATCTGTTCCTCCAGGTGTGCCATAAAGATGTCCGCTAGAATAGGGCCTAGAGGGCTTCCCATTGCCACATCGTCAATCTGGCGGTAAGATTGCTTATGAAAGCTGAAATTGATGTTCGAAGTGCACAACAGTAAAAGTTTTGAAATAGGTAAACCTACTTGCAGATTTTTTTTTTCTATACGGTCACATATAATTTTCACGGTTTCTTTCAAGGGCACGCTTGATGCCATGTATTTTTGATTTACATTCATTGTGTCTAGTAATTCTGCCAGTTTAAATGAATCTCTGAGTATTTTGGGTTCAAATGATTGTCGTACTGGTTTTAGCAATTCCACTAGCCATTTAGCCAAACCATGTTGAGCTGAGTTTATCATCGACAGGATAGGCCTAAGGGGCATGCCAGGTTTGTGTACTTTAGGAAGACCATACAATTACGGTATAAGTGAGCCACACGGTGTGAGCATCCTAGCAGTAGCTTCGCTGATGAAATTTCCTGCTAAGAGTGATTTGATTACTTTCTTCATTTTCGCTTCCATGATATTAACGTTATTTACTTTGGAATCCAGCAGAAATTTAGATTGATCAGATAATATTTCTTCCATTTTGGTCTGATAGTTTGACTTCTCCATCAAAACGACACCATTACCTTTGTCTGGTTTCAATATTATTAACTGTTTGTTGGCTTTTAATGTTTTCAGAGCAATAATATGCTCTTTAGATAATGGACACTTTTGCTTGGACTGGGATGTGCGATACTGATGTTCCAAAACCACCAATCTAGCATTAAACCAACCAACCGAATCGGTAGACGACGAGGTCAATGTCGAAAGCTGATCAAAGAACATTTCGAATTGAGCTTGTGACTCGATGGGGTTGATTTGTTTTGGTTTTATGCAGAACTTTAATCCGTAAGCGAGAGCTTCAGTTTGTAGTTTACTAAGTGTAAACGAAGATAGATTGATCACAATAAAACCTGGTGATGTTGGCACCACAATTGATCTTGCATTGGTGTCCCAAGAAGCAACAATGACCCCAAAAATTGACGGTTCCTGGGTGACCATGCGAGTGACAATTTGAAAACTTCGGGCTCCCGCTTCTTTCAAAACCTCTTGGTTGCTCTTTTTGGCTGTCCAAGGTATTCTAAGCATTCTTCTGTAAAACCACATCTCTGAGGCCTCTAAAAATTGTTTGGCCTGCCTACCGATTGTCCAGGATTCACAGCCATATGTTAAAACTGAATGTATGTAGCAAGCAAGAATTCTTTTTCTAACCTTCAATGACAAGGATATATTGCACAAAATGTTTCTTATTTTATAAAATGCAGTTTTTGCCTGTCCAGTTCTGTTTCTTATTTCAGTTATGCATCTTCCAGCTGATGTTATCCATGTGCCCAGATACTTAAATTTCTGTACTTGTCCTAAATAACACCATTGACTTTTTTTTAACACATTTAGGAATAATTTGTTTCTTTGATACCACCATTATTTTCTGTCTTCCCATTATTCAAACTGAGGCTCATTCTTCCACTTTCTAACACCACAATGTCTATCATTTCCTGTAATTCTTTCTGACTTGTTGCTACCAAGACTGTGTCATCAGCATAACGTAAATTGTTTATATTGTGCCCACCAACCACAACTCTGGGCATATCAATTAAAGATCTCATTATATATTCACTGTATATTGAAAACAAATCAGGTGACAGTACACATCCTTGTAGTACGCCCCTCTTTATGCACTGAAATATACCTAAAATATACCTAAACAGTTGGTAATTCTTATAGCTGTTGTTTGCTGCCAGTACATATTCTTTATTATTCGTAGATCTTTCCCATCAATGTTTAATTTTTGTAACAGTTTGATTACTTCTTCATGCTTCACACAGTCAAATGCTTTTGTATAGTCTATGAAGCATAAGTACAAATCAGTCTTTACTTCTATAGCTCTTTCTGACAATGTCCTTAGGATGTATATGGCATTGTTTGTACCTTTATTTGTGCGATGGTCTTCACATTTTAAAGTGCCTGGTTTCTTTGGCAGAGCTATAAATATGGATTTTGAAAGGTCATTTGGAATATACCCACTATTATAAATATCATTTTAAAGTTTAGTTATTATTTCAATTCCAAAATTTCCCAGTGCTTCGATTTCTTCCAGTGAGATGTTGACTGACCCGGGTGCTATTCCTTTCTTCATATGATGTATTGCATCCTCTACTTCTGCAGTCATTATTGGTGGACCATCATTGTTGGTCTGCAGTTCTACATCTGGTCTATTATCATCATTCAATTCCCCTATATACTCTGTCCATCTGTTAATTATATTACTATGCCCCATTAATAAGTCACCATCTTTTGATTTCAAACATCCAGTGTTGTTACGTGTCATCTTTCCTGTTAACATATTTATCTGTTGGTACATGGAATGTGAGTCTTTCCTGTGATTTTCCCCAATCTCTGTACACATTTGATTCAGCCAGGCTTCTTTAGCCGCTTTGCATTTGTCACTATTTCTTTTTGTATTCTTGAGTATTCTTCTTTATCATTCTTTTTCTTCCTTCTATCATCCATCAACTGCAGAATTTCGGTTGACATCCATTCTTTTTTTTTGCAACTCTATGGGTTGGTGGGATTGACTCTTTTGATGTCTGCTGAATTGACTCACGCAACATATCCCACTGCTCATCAATAGTCTGTATAATTTACATTGCATTATACCGATTTTGTACAGTGACATTGTACTGTTCCTTAATTTCTTTATCCGTTCTAAGAATTCCTAAATTTAACTTGATGTTCTGTGGTGTTTTTATAATGTTCTTTAGTTTTATTCTAATTTTTCCAACAACTGGAACATGGTCACTAAAGCAGCCTGCTTCTGGTCTAGTTTTTGCTCCAACTAAACTGCTCCGGAATCTTCTTGAAATCAAAATATAATCAATCTGATTGCGGACATTATCACCAGGACTTTTCCAAGTCCACAATCTTCGAGGATGGTGTTTAAACCAGGCGTTACCTATTATCATGCTGCGCGACTTAGCCTATGCTATTAATCTGTCATCTCTCACTTTCTTTTCTCCTAGGCCATAGCCACCCGTTATTCCGTAAAATTTTTCACTTCCTACTTTCGCGTTGAAATTTTGGCCCTTCCAAAACTCACTTTTTAATGAAGTGGTGCATTTATCCATTCTTCCAGTAATTCAAGCTTCCTACATATATGTTTTGTCTTGATTTTCGCATTGCTTTTAGTGCGAGTATATTTACAGCTTTTCCCACCCCCCCCCCCCCCCCCCCCCAAAAAAAAAAAAAATTGGAATTGTTCAACATGAAAATAAATACTACTAAAATTGAAGGGATACAGGTCGGTAGAATTCCTAGTCTGCTACATAGGCCTGTAGGGTTGAATGATACTTGTCTGAAGCAAGTTTAAGAAATCTTGGAAGTATATTCTCGGAAGGAAATAGAAACAAGATAGCAACAAGTCAGTGCTCTTATATACTGACACTGTTATTAAGACACCCAAACGAACGTTAGAACGCCAAGAAACAGATTATAAGTAGCATATTATTACCAACACTGTGCTACCAGTGCCAGGCTTGGACATTTTTAAAGGTTAACCTACGTAAAATTAACACTTTTGAAACAAGATGTCTGAGAAAAGCCGCTAACCTAACCATCCGAAAAAAAAATTAGAAATGATATTTTCAGACAGACTACAGGAACAACACCATGCGGCAAACTGATTGGGAAAAAAGATCAAATGGTTTGGTCATCAAATAAGAATGCAGCCAGAACAACTGCCAACGCCGGGGCTACACAGAAACAGATCTGAAGTGAAAGCAAGAGGCTGCCCTAGGAGTTAATGGATCATTGACATTAAAAAGCTTCTGTATCGACACGGAATGACAATATTTTTTTTTTTTTTTTTTGTATTCAAAGTTAATGGGCTGTTTTCCTTTTCTTTTTAAAAATCGTTCCTTTTTTGCGGGGGGGGGGGGGGGGGGGGGGGGTCAGTAGTTTTTTTTAGCATTTATTAATTTGCTAAGAACAGTTTGCCAGTAAAATGGCAACACATGGTTGCCCACCTGACAATTTCTGAGCAAATCACAAATGTACTGTAAACAATTATCTCCTGTCAGTTTTGCCGGCACCTCGCTTGCCAGAGAACAAATGTTTATGTTTCATCGTAGTCTGGTAGTCTTAGTTTCAGCTTCATAGCAAACGGGTCGCCCCATCTATGCTCCGCTCCTGTGCCAACGAAAAACATTCAGAATGTTTATCACAGTCCCTTGTGGAAAGATTGACAGACTGCTGTCTCAGCATATCTAGCATACACTCGCATTAAAACATACGGTAGCCATCCGAAGTGCTAGCACAAACAGTCCAACATTAGAAATGCAGTTCATCATTGATGATAGCAGAACTTGTCGTCAACAGATCAGCAGTTGCCCACGCGATCAATTGTAATCACATACGGGCACCGCCAACATTGCACGACCGGCATCAGGCCATTTTCTGAATCTACTATTCACACCACCACGTTGGTCACAGTCAAAAATACATTCCAAATGCAATCCGCAGCTCACAGGGTCACGCCATGCATTCAACTCAGAAGCTGGGCGACGAAACTATATCACGTCTACAAATGGAGCAAAAATACTTCAGCCACCGTCCGGCAGAAGCAAAAAATTTGCCTCTGCTGGGAACAGCGCCGCTGTCTAGAGTCCATTTTAACCGGAAGTCGTTTATGTTTCATGTTCAGAATGACCCTGTCACCTTCACCTTTCTTGGCTTTTTTTTTTGGTGGCAATCTTCTTTCCCTTGGCAACCATCTTATTATCTCGGAAGCCAGATCTGTCCCTGTGAGGTCTTGACCTACTTCTGGATGCCAGAGCTTTAGATTAATCCATCTTACGCTTGAGTGGAGGTCGGGCTGGAAGACTTGCTCTTGGCTCTCATGTAATGGCTTTCAGCATTTCTCGGCACCTGTACGCCCAAATCTGCCATCTCTGTCTCCAGATGGGCCTGTCTGCGGGGGCGCTTAGTTGGCCTGGGCATCCTGGACTTTTGAATCCGCCTCTTCTCCATTGACACCAATGTGAGGATGTGTCGCAATGCGTAATGAAGTATGAGGATAACGATAAATAAGAAGATGATATAAACAGTAAATCCATCGATCAATCCACATATTTCTTACTAAGCTACAACCATAGTGTAGCCTGTCATAAATAAATCAATAGTGACTTAGTTTGCCTAGACGATTTAGTGAACTCTGTCATTCATTGACACTTGGGCACAATATAAACAAAAGCTGCTTAAGTTGTTTCATTATCTTTAAAAATAAATATGTATATTTAATAGAATAAGAAAAAAAATGCAAATATTAATATACTGCCTTAAAAAAATCATATTTGTACGTTTGAAAACAATTTTAAAATATCAATTAATTTGGGAACTTTGCCAGATACTGTATGCTACTAAGAATCTAAAAGCATTAAAAGTGGTTTCCCTTGTGTAGAAATAGTAAAACTGTTATGTCCCTTATATATTTTTTTCAATTCTGGTTCTTGTTAAAGACCGAACAGCATATGTGTGGTAGTAGAAGTAGCAGTAGTAGTAGATTTTTACCCTACTAGGACATCACACAAGCGATAAACACCTGATGACACAAAGTGCAAACATGTGGATGAGGATCACCCGTGGAGAGGTCATAGAAACTGCATTCAGCCATTAGACCATAATTATCGCCAGGCTATACTGCGGCCCCTGGCAAAAGCCAGAGTATGGCTTCAAATAACGAAAAATCGCATCTCACAAGGAGATGGCTGGATTGCATTCACATGTGTGATGATTGGGAGACTGTAATGTTGGCGTGGTTCTGTGAGTGATTTTTGGTGCATGACATTTCTTTGGCTCAAGGCAACGCATTCTTTTTTTAAGCTACAAAGGCACAGTATCCATGGAAACGGAGCGATTATGAGAATGCTCCGAGAGCTGTGATGTGACCGACGGACTGACTTTCTACCCCACTAGGACATTACACAAGCGATAAACACCCAATGACACAAAGTGCCACTGTGTGGATGAGGATCGCTGTGGAGAGGTCCCGGAAACCACGTTCAGACAATTGGCCATGTTTATGGCTTGCTTATATTGCGGCCCCTGGCAAATGCCAGGGTGGGGCTTCAAATAACAAAAAAAGTTCGTCCTAAAAAGCACGAAACTTGAACATATTAGGCTGTGATGTCGGTTCTTGAATCAAATCAAATCAAAATCAAATCAACCTGCAAGGGAGTCATGATCAAGTTTTACTTGTGAAGGATGGAATAAGGCATGTACCAATTGACATGACTGCTTACAATAGGGATGGTAAGGAAAATAAAGTGGATATTAATGGAGTGATGTGGAATATGATTATTGTGAATGTTCAAGGGGATTCGTGTGTCGCCAAGGAGAGTTGGGTCTTGTCAAAACATTCGAGAACTCAAAGGGAAGTAGGCTGCTGATATGTGGATATTTAAATGCACCAGCCAATGAGTTGGGTAGACAGGGAAAGATGGATAGAGTAGCGCTGTCGCAGATGTCTAAATAGATCTAGATGTGGTGTGTTTAAATGATGGGAGACCAACTAGGATAACAATAAAACCTGGTGATGTTGGCACCACAACTAATCTTACATTGGTGTCCCAAGAAGCAGCAACTGACCCCAAAAATTGACAGTTTTTGGGTGACCATGTGAATGACAATTTGCCATGCTTCGTGTTGGTATATAAATGGGGCACAGTTAGGATTATACAGCCATAGAGGGTCTTTAAGTATAACAATAACACCTCAGACACCTTTAGACGCTTCAGGGAAAAAGCACGAACAATGATGATAAAACGTGTCCTTGTGCAACTCCAAAGGCGGAGCAGGTGTGGAAGAATAAAAGGGCGGCAGTTAGGAGATGACAAATACTCTAACTTAGGCGAAAATGATCGCCACACAGAAACGAATTCAATCAGATAGCACAGAACTCGTCATCGGGCAGCTGAAAAGGACCAAGTTTGACATTTTTGTTTTGTTTCTGGATTACGATTACGAGATGACAAAATGTG
>CAJHNH020001986.1:0-131714 GCA_905116865.2 Candidula unifasciata
TCCTGATTTTTATCTCTTTGCCTTCCTCTTGCTCTCTTTCCCGTTAATCTTGCCGGTTGTTACCAAGTTCCTGAGTCCATTCCTTCGCAGAAATTTAAAAAAAAAACATTGGCTGTCTGCGTCTGATTATTCTAATAACTTTACGACTTTCATCTGTCTCGATGAGGACTGCTTTGTTTGTTTGTTTTTCTATCCTTCCATATTCTTTGTATTCTTCTCAGAAGCGACATCTCTGCCGCAGGTAAAAGTATTTCAACAATTAGTTACCTTTGGGTAATCATTTTTAAAAGGATATTTTTTTTGAAATTCCCAAGGCTTTATAAGCATTTTTTGTTTTGTTTTGTTTTGGAAAGTGTTAGTTACCTTTGGGAAATCATTTTTAAAAGGACATTTTTTTGAAATTCCCAAGGCTTTATAAGCATTTTTTGTTTTGTTTTGTTTTGGAAAGTGTTCGTGGGGTAAAAGTGTCAATAAATGAGAGATCTGATAAATTTGTGTCATGAATTATTACCACACGCACAGGTCACACAGGAGGAGAAAAGTGATGCCTTCCTCCGAGCAGTCACCAGTGTCGTTATTGTCGCAGCGGTCAACAGCCTCACCCATATTCCCAGGTTGGTATATATCAATTAAAGGACCTATTTCTCCACCTTAACATACTAGCCCCTCATTATTATAAATAAGTTAATATATACTTGTTTAGTGATTTGGTCAGTACATTGCTTACTGTATATATGTTGCTTAAAAAAACCATAGCTACTGAAAGAAATTTTACCGGGAAGGCTAACCCGGTCAACAAATGCCCGCAGAAGTTGTAAGTGTTGGCCGAAAGGTGCAAATATCGCAGCCATGCTGTAAACGGACACAACGCAATTACATCTTTGGATGAACACAGAAGAAGAAGAAGAAGAAGACAGGATTTTTTTTTTTTTTATAAGGGAAATAGTTCAAATTGTACACAAGAATGCCCTATAATGCTGCCAATCAGTTGACAGTTCTTTTGCGTCTGAGTCATTGATAGTGTTTCAGTGTCCGGGCTTTTCTGTCAACTAATAAAAATATGCCATAGGATAACTGTTTCATTTTGTAAGCAACCTACTTCCAGGAACATTTTCTGGTTCCCTTTTGGGGCTAGGTCGACCTGGGAGTCCAGATAAATTTAAAATTATAACGTCTTGAGCCTGAGGATTCAGGGTCTGATGGTTAGTGCAGTCACCATGAACTGTGCAGGTTAGAATGTTTATTTTTGCCTCTGACAGACAAAAACACACACATCTATCATCTCACCTCAGTAATTCTAGAGAGAATTTACTGAGAACGAGAGGCAGCAGATGGACGTTACCCGATAATTTAAAGCCTAATTACATCATCAGTCAGCAGATCCTTTTGAGACCATTGCTCTGTTCACTGCACACCTGAAAGTCTCTCTCTCTCTCTCTCTCTCTCTCTCTCTCTCTCTCTCTCTCTCTCTCTCTCTCTCTCTCTCTCTCTCTCTCTCTCTCTCTGTCTGTAGCCTATTCTCCAGCCCTGTGTACTTTCATAGCTAGTGCATCTTCAGTGTCTTTTATCCACCTTCACTAAGATCTACCTCAGCTTAGTTTTCTGTAAAAATGCACCCTCCATCACCGTTCTTTCCAGGTTACCTTGACTCTGTTTAGAGTTTCTAGTAATATTTAATATGGTAGTCTTCCCTTGTCGGCTCTGTGGCTAAGTCGATGCAAACGCTTCATAATGCCGGGGTGCCGGGTTCGATCCCAACTGCGGGCCATGCGCCTTGCGCCTCGCGTTGGTTTCGACAGTGGTATCAGGGGGCCGACCGTCCAGAAAGTAGTGGCAAACTACTGGACGTAAATTTGCCAGAGAAACCACACAACAGCCAGGGGCTGCTGAGGTTGGTTTTTCAACCTCCTGTAAAGGATACGCAACTAACCTAGAGTCTTCCCTTGCTTTCTGCATCCACATAACTGAGCATCTCTACCTTCAGCAATCTTTAAAATTGTCTGTCTATTGCTGGCAGATATGCCTGATGAATATATTTGAATATATTGATGATATTGCATGATGATGATGATACTGATGACAGAAGAATCCTTAGAATTCCTAGAACAGCGAAGAAAAGCAACCCAGAAGTATTGAAAGAGGCGAATGCTCGAAGACAACTTAATACAAACATCAGAAAGAGATAGTCATAATTTTGTGGTCATGTTATCAGAAGAGGGAAAATGGAACATGTGACCACTGGAAAGATCTGTGGAAAAAGAGACAGAGGAAAACTGCGTGAAAAGATTCTTGACTGTCTTTTGTCATGGCATGGAGGGGTGTCAACACACAAACTGACACGCAATTTCAGATCACAGATTATGGAGAGGGATGATCGCCCACACCAGTCGGCGAAGCACTTGATGATGATGATATTGATGATCTTACAGGGGGCAGCAGCCAATCTCCATACCCCAGGACACCTCCTCAAAGTTCCCGCGGGAAAGCATTTGAAGCCTTTGGGGTTGAACCAGGCTCAGAAATACATGCAGAGTTAGACACCAAGTCCAAGCAGACAAACCCTACCCAGCCTGTCCTGCAGAGAAGTAAGAAGATATGCATTGTTTTGTATGTTTGTTGCTGTTGTTGCACACCATGATGTGTTGAGTTTAATGTAGTTAGAGATGCACACCATGATGTGTTGAGTTTAATGTAGTTACTTATTCACCATGATGTGTTGAGTTTAATGTAGTTAGAGTTGTACACCATGATGTGTTGAGTTTAATGTAGTTAGAGTTACACACCATGATGTGTTGAGTTTAATGTAGTCACAGTGTCAGTTCAGTGCCTGAGAGTGAATATTGCAGTGCTGCTTGACAACACTAGTAAAGTATTCATGAATGTTTACCTCACTACTGCAGTACTACTTGACAACACTAGTAAAGTATTCATGAATGTTTACCTCACTACTGCAGTACTACTTGACATGACTAGTAAAGTATTCATGAATGTTTACCTCACTACTGCAGTATTACTTGACATGACTAATAAAGTATTTATAAATGTTTACCTCACTACTGCAGTATTACTTGACATGACTAATAAAGTATTTATAAATGTTTACCTCACTACTGCAGTGCTGCTTTACAACACTAGCAAAGTATTTATGAATACTGCAGTACTACTTGACATGACTAGTAAAGTATTCATGAATATTTACCTCACTACTTCAGTATTACTCAACATGACTAATAAAGTATTCATGAAAAGTATTCATGAATGTTTATCTCACTACTGCTGTATTACTTGACATGACTAGTGAAGTATTCATGGATGGATTGCTTTAGTTCTCCAGTATAGCTTAATGTGATTGTTAAAGCATAAAATAGTTTGACTTCAGACAGTAATCTAGAATGATTTAATAGTAATTGATAATATTTGTCACTGTGATATTAATTTTGGTTTTAATTATTTGTGCAGCTTTTAGCCGTCTTACTTTGTATTTGTGAAATCACCCGTGCTGATTTCTCAGTCACAGATATCAGCCCAGCGAGCAGCTACACGGTTCAAGACCGGGCCGTCAGTGTCCAGGCAGCTCGAGCCGCCGGTATCCCAGTTGTTTCTGACAGTGAGGACACTCTACTGACTGCTGTCAGGTCAAGGGAGGGAAGCATTGCTAGTTCTGGAGAGTATTCTGACCATGAGTCGCAGAAAATTCATCAGGAGTATAAGGTTAGTATTGTTGGCACCATTGCATCTTTCCAGATGATGGTGTTATGTTGTGCTAATGCATTGGTTCTCAAATGTTTCCAATGCCCCAAACCTTTAATAAAGTTCCTCATGTTGTGGTCACCCGCTAAGGAGGCGCAGATAGATCATTACAGTCTGAGGAGAATGACGCTGTGAGGAGTTATTAGGGGATCTGGCCGACGCTCAACACTCGGGGCAAATGCGAGACGGATATTCAATTAGACGGTTAATGATTCCTTCAGAATTTGAACTCTTTGCTTGCTGCTGAAGATGGGGACTGAGCACTCATGGGAGTGTCCCGAGTGCTGTGATGTTGATTTTTAATTCAACATTCTGACATAAGCTGGTTCTAACTGCAGAATGTTTTTTTTTCTCATGTGAATCAGGTTAGAGAATCAGGCATGGTCACAGTGCCTAATACCAAGATGGGTAACGCCAACATCAGCAACAGCAACAGCAGCAGCAGCAGCAAAATCAGCAACAGCAGCAGCAGCAAGCCTCTAATGCTCTTATCAGATGATGTCAGTCGGTGTCCCAAACAAACTGGAGGATGACGATCGCAGCCTCTTAAACAAGCTGCCTTCTAAAGCAACCACCAATTTTGCAGAGCTGAAGCGTTTGAAGGATCAGCTCGGGTATAATTTTGATAGGGTAAGTGATACCTTATCATAACTTTAGTTTACTTAGGTTATGTTTGATCACTCATTGGTATAAATAGATAGATAAAGTGACAGTGAAATTTATGCAAGAGACAAAACTGCTGATATAGACAACTTATTTCAGGCGAATGAAAGAAGAAGAAGAAGAAGAAGACTAAGGCAGTGGTTCTCAACCTGTGGGTCACGACCCTCTTGTGGGTTGAACAACCCATTTGCAGGGGTCACCAAAGACTATCGGAAAACATCTATTCACTGAAGTTATGAAAAAGCAACAAAAATAATTATGCTTGGGGGCTGCCACAACATGAGGAACAGTATTAAAGGGTTGCCGAATTGGGAAGGTTAAGAAGAACCACTGCACTAAGGGGAAATAAGGTTTCATCAACCAACACAGAACAGATGTCATCAGTCGTTTTACTGTTGTTGAGCTTTTTTTTTTTATTTGGGAGCAATTTTTACTTCAGACGGAAAACTGGACAGAGAAATTAGTTCCAGATGTGCCAAAGCTAATCAAGTAATGGGTCAACTATCTCCCCTGTTGACACACAAGCAGATACCTCAGAGTACTAAAGTGAATCTTATCAGAACTATTTTTTGGCCAACACTATGCTATCAGTGCCAAACGTGGACACTTACATCCTCCAATGAACGTAAAATTGTGACAACAGAGATGAAATGCCTTAGAAGAGCTGTAGGAGTTTCAAGGAAAGACAGAATACAAAATCATGAAATCAGACGAATGCTAGGAATAAAGCCAGTCTTACAGGTCATCAAAGAACAACAAATGAAATGGTTTGGACACCTAACAAGAATGCCCTGGTACTATCTGCCACAGCGAGCCACACTAAAACGTTACAACGGGTATAAAGCGAGTGGAAGACCTCGGAAAAGATGGAGTGATGGCATTAAGAACAACCTTACAGAAATGAACATCAGTCTTAATAGTGCTCTTGACAGAGCTCATCAACGAACATTACATCTCCCACCGACACTTCGATGAGGTACAAGGTGGAAGAGAAGAAGAAGAAGAAGAGCTTTTGAGGAGCTCGGAGCATCTCTGCATTTGACAGGAGTGCTGTGATGATAATCCTTACCAAATTGTCGGCAGCTTCGATCCAGCCTTGCATTACAACCACTATAAGGAGTATAGACAGTAAAAAGTTTATTTTTTTCCTTGTATCATTAACGGAAGCATATTTTTCCCCTTGTATCATCAACGGAAGCGTATTTTTCTCCTTGTATCATCAACGGAAGCATATTTTCCCCCTTGTATCATCAACGGAAGCATATTTTCCCCCTTGTATCATCAACGGAAGCATATTTTTCTCCTTGTATCAGCATGGAAGCACATTTTCCCCCTTGTATCATCAACGGAAGCACATTTTTCCCCTTGTATCATCAACGGAAGCATATTTTTCTCCTTGTATCATCAATGGAAGCACATTTTCCCCCTTGTATCATCAACGGAAGCACATTTTCCCCCTTGTATCATCAACGGAAGCATATTTTTCTCCTTGTAGCATCAACGGAAACATATTTTCCCCTTGATATTGTCTTCTTCTTTGGGGAAAAAAAAAATCCACTGTGGTTCCACCGGCTCAAGTCAAGCACCACATGCTTCACTCCCTCCTTCACTACCGGACCTTGTCCATGTCTCTCCTGTCCAACAGGGTTTATATAACTGACGTACCCCGGGCAATGATATCTGTCTGAAATATGATATCTTTCCTTGTGGGAGAGCGTGTACAATTCGGAGGAGCAGATGGATCACCACAGTCTGGTGAGATTGATGCAGTTGGGGGTGACGAGAGGTTCTGGCAGAAACTCGAGGCTCAGAGGAAAGGCAAGACAGACGTTTAATCAGAAAGTTACTGGCACCATTAGTATCGGAACTCTTCGCTGGCTGCAGAAGATGGGGACGGAGCGCTTATGGGAATGCCCCGAGTGCTGTGATGTCGGTTCTTTGGAAACATTTATAACTCCACATTATTGTGTCCACAGATGGACAGGTCAGCCCTGATCTACATGCAGAGTGGCAGTCACGGAGGACCTTACGATCAGATGTCTGGTGTTAACCTCAAATCCAGCTTTGTTAACAAACAGGGTCAGGGTCAACCACATAGTAATGGAGATTCAAGTATGTTTAACATTTTGTATTGTTATATTTGTATAATGTCTTTGACTCAGCATTTGTGAACACAGTTTTACAATTCTGATATACCAGGGTTTGAAGTCAGCTGCAGGTGATTTGTTATCAATGCGCTTTGCATTAATTTCTTCTTCGTATTCACCAGCTGTCAATGCTGGTGGAGAGTTCTGGTTGTTCATCCACTTCTAAACTTTAGTCTTGTTCCAGAACCTGAGTCCTGGCTGCACATTCGTTTTACTCATCTCGCTTATTTTTATGCAGGCTGTTGATTCCTTGCCTCTCAGGCAGATGCACTCCGACTTGGAAGGAAACACCCCTAATTAGTCAAATCTTAGAGGGGCTGTTGGGCTCCTACCCCCCCCCCTCCCCTTCCTCTCTTCGGAACCCATACAGGGATGCATTGATTGAAAGGATGGTTTAAGTGGCAGAAAGTGATGACAAATTGCCTCAGTAAATATTGAGATTAGCTTGTGATGTTCTGAAAAGATCACACAGATAGTAATGCAGGGATGTGTTTTCTTACCTGACCTCTTCTCTCTCTGTAATGAAATGAGTTTGAGAGGTCAAAGATACACAAGGAATTAGATTGTGAGGTTATAATATAAACAACATACGTTATGCAGAAGACACAGTACTAATAGCTGAAAATGAAAATGACCTAAAACAATTATTGGACATAGCAGTGAGGGAGAGTGCAAAAAAGGGTCTGTTCTTGAATATAAAAAAAAAAAAACGGAGATAAGGAGAGAGATGCTGTGGGATAGATTGTGACGGTGGCACGGAGGAATATCCTCAGTGGAACTGATCCAAAGGACAAGGGACCGAGATGCTGTGGGATGGATTGTGACGGTGGCACGGAGGAATATCATCAGTGGAACTGATTCAAAGGACAAGGGACCGAGATGCTGTGGGATGGATTGTGACGGTGGCACGGAGGAATATCATCAGTGGAACTGATTCAAAGGACAAGGGACCGAGATCTGTGGGATGGATTGTGACGGTGGCACGGAGGAATATCATCAGTGGAACTGATCCAAAGGACAAGGGACCGAGATCTGTGGAGATGCATGAACGTCTATGCCAGTCGGCAGGATCAAAACCGGCTCCAATTGACGGGGCATATTGCTGACGTCACAAAAACCAGGCTAACGATACGCTAACGCAGAGTTTCTCAAACTGTTTTCGCCGGCAAAAAAAGTTTTGCAGCACACCTACTCTTAAAGCAGTTTGAATATTAAAGAAAAGAAGAAGAAAAGAAAACAATGCAAATTTATTGCGAAGCAGATTTGGAAAAGTTCTTGATTTTTGCCGTGACACCTCTAACAGTGCAAATTCAATGTCTAGCAGATTTAGACAAATTCTTGAATACTGCTGCGGCACCCCTGACATACACTCGCGGCACTCAGTTTGAGAATCACTGCATTAACATATCTTTAGACCGGTTTCGTGATTTTAGCATCATGACCGGTCAGCTGGAGCTGGTCTTGACGGGACACGTGATGATGATGCTGCTATATATATTTAACAGAAAATGACTGCCTGTACTGTCCTTTAAAGATAGAAAATCAAACATTAAATAAAAAACAAGGGAAATTTTAATGTTCAGCTAATTTTAAATCAACTTTCCAGAATTTAATGTCAACTGAGTAACATTGTTCCTCCTCAGAATTATAAAAAAAAAAAAAAACGAATTTTAATTGAGCTATTTAAATCAGTGCCTTATAAATTGTGTCACTGGATCACTGCAGCTGTTGTATTTTTTTTAAAGATAAGACTGGTGGCACGGAGCAAAATCCACAGATGTCCCGCAGTGCAGACATGACGGATAATGCAGCACTGGAGGCCAGTGAGAGTAATCCGGGCTCTGTAGAAATGCAGCAGCTGAGGCTGAAACTGGAGCAGAAGAGGAAAGATATTGAGAGGAAGAAACATAGACAAGAGGCACAGCAAAACAAGATGAGGCAACAACTGGGTGAGTGTAGCTTTAGTTTCTACATACATTTGATATCTCTTCTTCATCTTCTTCTTCTTCATCTTCTTCTTCTTCTTCTTCTTCTTCTTCTTCTTCTTCTTCTTCTTCTTCTTCTTCTTCTTCTTCTTCTTCTTCTTCTTCTTCTTCTTCTTCTTCTTCTTCTTCTTCTTCTTCTTCTTCTTCTTCATCTTCATCTTCTTCTTCTTCTTCTTCTTCTTCATCTTCACCTTCATCTTCTTCTTCTTCTTCTTTTTCTTCTTCTCCTTCTCCTCCTCCTCCTCATAATTTAATCTGAGCAAAAGTAGCATATTCTGAATAAACTGTTTATCATATTTCAAAAATCCTTTAAAAAAAATATGTCTTTTTCCTACTTCCCTTTCCCCTCCCCTTCCCCTTCCTTTTCATCCTTCTCTTCTTCTTCTACTACTGATTCTTCTTCTAAAGAATTTTTGGCCCTTGAGGTTCATTGTCTCTAAAACTACCAACCTCTATTCATTTCTGAAATTGTTCTTTTATTTTGCAGGTGCTGACTCCAAGTGTTTGTATGTCTGCATATATATTATCTCTCCATCTCCTTAGTCTTTCTCTTGGTCTGCGCCTACTCTTTTAAGTTCACAGTTTTTGACTTATCTGTTACATGCAGTTTTCTCTGTATACCCTAACCTTTGTTGTCTGTTAGCTCTCATGATGCCTGTAATTAGTGGACATTTAAACAGAGTGCGAGTTACATTATTGCTAATAACAAATAAATTGTTATTTTATGGTCAGCATTTCTATAGCTGCCTTTACTTTCTCGGACATTTCCTAGTCCCCTTTTTTCAGCTGGGTTGGCTTGGCAGCCAGGGTTAGTTATAGAAATTTATTTAGTGTGGATTCAGACCTGAGACCTTTGGGCTTGTAGTCAGTCCTATAGCTACTGAGCTGTCGCTTCAGTAACTGCACAGTGTACAAACATTTGAAAAAAAATAATTCAAGCCTTACCGCTCCTACTCCGACCCAGCCTTAAATGGGTACCTGATAACAAACATGTTGACCACATCACCCACTGAGTGCTGACTGGCCTATACAAAATAGATCTAGCACTATATGCCCAGTACGCCTGAAGGTGTGGAAAAAGGGTCCTTTGCGCTTACTGGGGGCCAAACACATGTTCCGCAGTGTATGAGGTGAATATTCTGACCGCTTGACCATCTGTTTATTAATTTATCATTATCAGTTTTTCTAGTAAATTATCAGTACAAATTCACACACGGAAGAGCAGAGATTATATTTTAAATTTAATTTTTGGACTATTTCAGGCAAAGCGGCTTTCATGCGGGTAGTTTCTAAGCATGCGGATGGAACAGCTGATGGGGACTCCTCAGATCAAGCAGATTCAACAAGATCAGACCAGTCGCCAATCTCCTCCCAGATCCAGCTGCAAGCCCGCCTAGGCCAGCTGGGCCAGAATGTACCATTGGGTGGCACCCCAAGACATCAGCCGCCTGCCCATCCCAATACCCCACAAGCCGCCTTGGGCCAGAATTCTGTTATTTCTCCTGATGTATCGGCACAAAGATTTACAGACTGGCGAACACAGACTCATATGTCTAGAGGAGGTGGTGGAGGTGTGTCGTCCAGAGGAGGTGGTGAAGGTGTGTTTGCTTCGCCCAGTCCTGATAATCAGTTCATGAGTAAAGATCACACACAACTTGCCCAAGCTCATGTAGGAATGTTTGGAGGTAGCAGTGCAGGGTCAGCTTATTCATCGACAGTCCCTGAAACTTCTCAGAACAAGGCATTTTCAAGGGCCGGCATGCAGCAGACAATTGATAATATCAGAAACAATTGGTTTAAGAGTGACACTGATTTGATATCTAGTGGCAGAGCTGGTAGTGGTGATGAGGATGCTGATGGGGATTCTTTCAGGCTGCATGATGGTGATCTTTTGGCTGGGGCCAGACCCAGGAACATCCAAGAGCCGATCCACAACCCTCCTAGATCACATAGTCAGTCTCCACTTCAGGGCATTTCACAGCCTGTACCCACACATTATCTGCCCACACCGTCTGTACCCACACCAGTGCCAGTTTTCTCTAGGGATACTGCTTCTCCCCCAGGTTCTGACTCGGAATATCAGGTGTATGACTCCTCTCTACACAAACTCAACAGCAGTTTAACAGAACTACAAGGGGAGATCATGAGGTTGTCTCTACAGCATGAACAGTTCAAGGCTGCACAATCTCCAGTTGGTGGACCCAGTCCAAAAGTTGGTGATGGATCACTTGTAGGTTTGAACCCTGCCCAGTCACGACCAATACATGGAATACCTCAGCAAGCTTCTGTTATACAGGGAGTGATGACAAGGCCAAACGGTCCATCACCTTTAAACCAGCAGCCACCTGCTTTGGCACAAAATCTTGATGTTGCTACACCACCGATCACCTAGGGATTCTTTCAGTCTGGGAGCATCAGTTTCCCCTCACACTAGGGAGCCAACATCCCATCATGTTCAGGACGCTAGTGACATAGAAGACCCCATGAACATCAGCAACGATGGCTTTTTTGTTTCTTTTGGGGATACCACACTGAAGCGGCTGAAGCCCAAACTGCCTGAACATCGGGCTAGAGGTGTATCACCAGCTCCCAGTGCTGGGTTGGCAGTTGGTGTACAGACACCAGTGACTATCGTAAGTTCTACTGAAGGGGTTAGTAGTGATGTGGCAGCTAATTTAGCTCACCAGACCATTGTGGCAACTTTGAACACCCAAAGAGATGATGACCTTAGTGATGAGTCTTCATCCCCAAGCATTGGATTTATGATCAAAGATGAATCTCCTGCAACCAAGGAAGCTGTAAGTGGAAGCTTTTTATGTTATGGTTTAGATTCTTTATTAATATCCTCCCCCAGATGACCTCACAGGACAGTCCAACATTTTAGAGGGTGGTAAGACTGGGTTTCCCGGCTTTCTAATGTTTTAACGACCCCAAAACATCTAGAACCGGCCCTAATCCCAATCCACCTACGTCCCACGAAAGAGTGAAGCCTGGGTCCCACGAATGCATGCAGCCTATCTCCCACCCCCTGAAATATTAGACTGTCCCATGATCTGTGTTTGGGGTAGGATAGTAATAAAGCACCATGGTTTATCACTTTCCTATCATGTTCTAATGTTTATCACTTTATCACTAGGATGTCAGAGAGCAGCTGGCCAAATGGTTAGAATTCTGGTCTCTTACAGAGACCCTGGTTTGATCCCTGGTAAGGTGAGGGTTTTTCTGCCGGGGGCTAAAAGAAAATTCTATCATGCATAGTTGATGGCCGCCCTGTCCTGCACTGCCATAAAAGTGGTTTGGTATATAAGGCTGTAACAGCAGTTAATGATGTAGTCAAATATATCACTTTGCTGTGGTGTTGTCAGGGTTATTACTTTGCTAATACAATCTCAGGGTTATCACTTTGCTGATATGATCTCAGGGTTATCACTTTGCTGATATGATCTCAGGGTTATCACTTTGCTGATATGATCTCAGGGCTGTAACTTTGCTAATATGATCTCAGGGTTGTCACTTTGCTAATATGATCTCAGGGTTGTCACTTTGCTGATGTGATCTCAGGGTTGTCACTTTGCTGAAATCTCAGGGTTGTCACTTTGCTGATATCTCAGGGTTGTCACTTTGCTGATATGATCTCAGAGTTATCACTGTGCTGAAATGATCTCAGGGTTGTCACTGTGCTGATATGATCTCAGGGTTGTCACTGTGCTGATATGATCTCAGGGTTATCACTTTGCTGATATGATCTCAGGGTTGTCACTTTGCTGATATGATCTCAGGGTTATCACTTTGCTGATATGATCTCAGGGTTGTCACTGTGCTGATATGATCTCAGGGTTGTCACTGTGCTGAAATGATCTCAGGGTTATCACTTTGCTGATATGATCTCAGGGTTGTAACTTTGGTTACATGATCTCAGGGTTGCCACTTTGCTGGTATGATCTCAGGGTTATCACTTTGCTGAAATGATCTCAGGGTTATCACTTTGCTGAAATGATCTCAGGGTTATCACTTTGCTGATATGATCTCAGGGTTGTAACTTTGGTTACATGATCTCAGGGTTGCCACTTTGCTGATATGATCTCAGGGTTATCACTTTGCTGAAATGATCTCAGGGTTGTCACTTTGCTGATATGGTGTCAGGGTTATCACTTTGCTGATATGATCTCAGGGTTTTCACTTTGCTGAAATGATCTCAGGGTTGCCACTTTGCTGATATGATCTCAGGGTTATCACTTTGCTGGTATGATCTCAGGGTTATCACTTTGCTGATATGATCTCATTGTTGTCACTTTGCTGATATGATCTCAGGGCTGTAACTTTGCTGATATGATCTAAGGATTGTCACTTTGCTAATATGATCTCAGGGTTGTCACTTTGCTGATATGATCTCAGGATTGTCACTTTGTTGATATGATCTCAGGGTTGTCACTTTGGTTACATGATCTCAGGGTTGTCACTTTTGCTTGTATGATCTCAGGGTTGTCACTTTGGTAACATGATCTCAGGGTTGTCACTTTGCTGGGATGATCTCAGGGTTGTCACTTTGGTTACATGATCTCAGGTTTGTCACCTTGCTGGTATGATCTCAGGATTGTCACTTTGGTTACATGATCTCAGGGTTGTCACTTTGGTTACATGATCTCAGGTTGTCACTTTGGTTACATGATTTCAGGGTTGTCACTTTGTTTACATGATCTCAGGGTTGTCACTTTGGTTACATGATCTCAGGGTTGTCACTTTGGTTACATGATCTCAGGGTTGTTACTTTGGTTACATGATCTCAGGGTTGTCAATTTGGTTACATGATCTCAGGGTTGTCACTTTGGTTACATGATCTCAGGGTTGTCACTTTGGTTACATGATATGAGGGTTGTCACTTTGGTTACATGATCTCAGGGTTGTCACTTTGGTTACATGATCTCAGGGTTGTCACCTTGCTGTGATGTTCTGTAAATGAGCTACAAGCTTTGGAAAAGAAAAAAGAAAAAAAACTAACTAACAGTGAAGACATTGACAGGTTATTGTTGAAGATAATTTATCAGAGAAGTATCATATCAAGATTAAAAATACACACAAGACTCTTGCTGAACACTTATGGGGAGGGGGGTGCAGGAGGTGCTGAAGCCACGTGATGGTGCAGGAGGTGCTGAAGCCACGTGATGGTGCAGGAGGTGCTAAAGCCATGTGGTGGTGCAGGAGGTGCTGAAGCCATATGGTGGTGCAGGAGGTGCTGAAGCCACGTGGTGGTGCAGGAGGTGCTAAAGCCACGTGGTGGTGCAGGAGGTGCTAAAGCCACGTGATGGTGCAGGAGGTGCTAAAGCCATGTGGTGGTGCAGGAGGTGCTAAAGCCATGTGGTGGTGCAGGAGGTGCTAAAGCCACGTGATGGTGCAGGAGGTGCTAAAGGCACGTGGTGGTGCAGGAGGTTCTAAAGCCACGTGATGGTGCAAAAGGTTCTAAAGCCACGTGATGGTGAAGGAGGTTCTAAAGCCACGTGATGGTGCAGGAGGTTCTAAAGCCACGTGGTGGTGCAGGAGGTTCTAAAGCCACGTGGTGGTGCAGGAAGTGCTAAAGGCACGTGGTGGTGCAGGAAGTGCTAGAGGCACGTGGTGGTGCAGGAAGTGTTAAAGGCACGTGGTGGTGCAGGAAGTGTTAAAGCCACGTGGTGGTGCAGGAGGTTCTAAAGCCACGTGATGGTGCAGGAGGTTCTAAAGCCACGTGATGGTGCAGGAGGTTCTAAAGCCACGTGGTGGTGCAGGAGGTTCCAAAGCCATGTGATGGTGCAGGAGGTTCTAAAGCCATGTGGTGGTGCAGGAGGTGCTAAAGCCACGTGGTGGTGCAGGAAGTGCTAAAGCCACGTGGTGGTGCAGGAAGTGCTAAAGCCACGTGGTGGTGCAGGAAGTGCTAAAGGCACGTGGTGGTGCAGGAGGTGCTAAAGCCACGTGGTGGTGCAGGAAGTGCTAAAGCCACGTGGTGGTGCAGGAAGTGCTAAAGCCACGTGGTGGTGCAGGAGGTTCTAAAGCCACGTGGTGGTGCAGGAGGTCCTAAAGCCACGTGGTGGTGCAGGAAGTGCTAAAGCCACGTGGTGGTGCAGGAAGTTCTAAAGCCACGTGGTGGTGCAGGAAGTGCTAAAGCCATGTGGTGGTGCAGGAAGTGCTAAAGGCACGTGATGGTGCAGGAAGTGCTAAATCCACATGGTGGTGCAGGAAGTGCTAAAGGCACGTGGTGGTGCAGGAAGTGCTAAAGGCACGTGATGGTGCAGGAAGTGCTAAAGGCACGTGGTGGTGCAGGAAGTGCTAAAGGCACGTGGTGGTGCAGGAAGTGCTAAAGCCATGTGGTGGTGCAGGAGGTGCTGAAGCCACGTGGTGGTGCAGGAAGTGCTGAAGCCACGTGGTGGTGCAGGAGGTGCTAAATGCACGTGGTGGTGCAGGAAGTGCTAAAGGCACGTGGTGGTGCAGGAAGTGCTAAAGCCATGTGGTGGTGCAGGAGGTGCTGAAGCCACGTGGTGGTGCAGGAAGTGCTGAAGCCACATGGTGGTGCAGGAGGTGCTAAAGCCACGTGATGGTGCAGGAGGTGCTGAAGCCACGTGGTGGTGCAGGAGGTGCTAAAGCCACGTGTTGGTGCAGAAGGCAGGAGTTGCTGAACCCACCTGGTGGTGCACCAGGACCAGAGCTCATAGAATCAGGTTTCCTACCATGAACCTGGCCATTTTTGTTAGAATCATCATCCCTTTGAAGTCAGAGGTCATCTGCTTTAGAAGTGAGGAACTAATAGCTTGCATGCAAATTTATATTTAACTAGTTAACAGAAAGAAGAAACGGTGCTAATCATGGAGTTCACCCCACATTGCTCGAGCATGAGATCTAATGGATAGCCCGTGGGAGTGGCCACAAGATCTTGCACACAAGTGAGATAGGGTGAATTCTTTGATTAGTTCCGAAGAAGCAAATACATACAATCCTACAGTCTACAAACACTACAGTGGTTGAAACTGCAGGTGGAATGATGGAGGATATCCTTAACCACATGGTTTACATACTTAGGCATACATTTCAGTGAAGCACAAAAGTTAATCTTTTTAGTTGAAATGGACAACGCATTCATTCACTGTCCTGTTGTATCATTATGTCACATAGGGCTCACAGTCTAATCCTCCTTTCGGTTATATCCTGTACCATTACTTCAATATCATGGATGCAATGTTGAATGATGAATTAGGAATCGACATCACAGCATAAGTGCTGTGTCCCAATTTTCAGCAGCAAGTGAAGAGTAAAAGTTTCGTTGGTAGCAGTAACTGTCTGATTGTATATAATGTCTCGCCTTTCCCCTGAGTATCGAGTGCCAGCCAGATTCCCTTGTAAACTCGTCACTGTGTCATTCTCCCCAGACCATAATGATCTACCTGTGCCTGGGCATTGTTCACTCTCTCCCAAAGGGCCTTCACAACATCCAGCTTTTCATATATCATTTCACTACCAAGTGGTGCAGAACCGGCCACTATATCTGCCTGCCTATTTCTAACACACCGACAAAACCTGGAGAAAATATCCAAAGGATGCTAACTACCCGGGACCTTTGAAGTGATGCTTGCCACTCTGCACGGAGCATTCCTGTGTCATGGATGGAATCCATCCAGCACCTCTGGCTTCTCACATCTGTTTCTCTTGGATGCCTTCATTTCCTCAATCCCTTTATTTCCCATTTCAGTGCCTGTTTGGTGATGCACTGTTCGACCATTTCCAGGATATGTCCAAATTTGCGCTGTCTACTCCATCTTATAATTTGTGATAGGTTGCTCAGACAGCATTCAGTGTAAACAAATTTTGATGATGTTATACAATTTTTGTCTTTTTATTTTTCCCTGTTTTCCTGTCTACATGGTAAAGGGTTTACAATTGCCCATGCATTTTGCAATTGCTTCTGCAGACTTTAATGTGTCTATTTTGGATGTGTGATACATGCAAGAATTACATAAAGATGGAAACAGCAGTGAATGGAGAGTGAGAAGCAATAATGAAATTCATAATTTGTTTTATTGTGGGAAGGCCAACCCGGTGAACGAATGCCAGATAAAGTTCGATGTTTCGGCCGAAAGACACAAATATCTCAGCTATGCTGTATACAGTGCAATTATGTCACTTGGACAAACAAAGAAGGCAATCTGTTTAAATTAGCATTCATTAGGGGTGCTGTCCGACTTCGAAGGAATGGTAATTCTATCTACACTGGCTAGGTTCCCGGTAGGAAACCTAGTTCTAGGATGGCCACAGAGATGTGTAGATAGATCTTGACTAGTATGAACCCTGGCCCTGATGTACCTGGTTCTGTTCCACACAAGTTCAGTACCACACACGTTCCGCGCCACACAGGTTCCATGTCACGCAGGTTCAGCACAACACAGGTTCACCAACTCGGAGGTTCAGCACCACACAGAGGTTCGGCACCACACACAGAACCTCTGCACCCTTTCACATAATGAGGGCTCATAGATTGCAAGTTTGGAGCAAATATATATATATATATATATATATATATATATATATATGGCAGATAACAGTGAGACAGAAACTTTGTACCTGAAAAAGTTAAATGGGAGTAAACCATGAGGCAGACCAAGAATATGGTGTAGATTGTGTTATCATTGAATGGGGTTGTTTTATTTGCAGGCTGGTGATGATGAAATGCAGAAGAAGAAAATCAAACTGATTGAAATGCAGAGAAAGAGGAAAGAGGAACAAGAAAGGAAGAGGCTGGAAAAGGAAGCAGAAACTAACAGGAAACTGGAGGAAAAGCAGTAAGTACATGATTGATTTCATTATTTTGTTTTATACCTTCCATCGCCTTAGACTTTTGACACTGTTTAATGTAGCTTGTTTGTTTATGAAATAAAAATAAGTAAACAATCATTGTTACCATTGTTGGAATCTTCCAGAAGGGTTTCGATCATAGCTGAGTAAAGACCACTTGCATAGACAGCCATACAGTTCATTAAAGAGCAATTGATGAGAGGGTTTGGCCTTAAGGTGAGATTGCCCTGGTACCAGCTGCACATAGAGCCACACTGAAGATATATAATTGATACAGAGCAAGAGGAAGACCATGCAAATACAGGATGATGGCATAAAGAAAAGCTTTCAGATATAAAATACATTTATATATTGCATTAAAAAGAGTGTGCATGTGCGCACACACACATAAGGGTGGGGGGGGGGGGGAATTCTTACTTCTCTTCCTAACGCTTTGATGAGGCACCTGGAGGAAGGAAAGAAGAAAAGGCATAGACGGCCACAGCACACATTAGATACAGATGAAAATTCATAATTTACCTGCTTGCTGGGGAGGCAGTGGGTCTCTTCTTGTTTTCCCCACAATAGGGCTGTGGAACCCACACAGGGGTCAACAGGTTTTAAAAGTCACATATACAGAAAATTAAGTTAGTTAGTTAGTTAGTTAGTTAGTTAGTTAGTTAGTTAGTTAGTTAGTTAGTTAGTTAGTTAGTTAGTTAGTTAGTTAGTTAGTTAGTTAGTTAGTTAGTTAGTTAGTTAGTTAGTTAATCAGCAGATTATCCTCATTACACATCGAACAATTCAGTCCATACATGCTGAGCGGGTCCCTTCCTTAGAATAGTAAATCCCGCAGCGTGTAGCGGCTTATGATACCTGTTCTGTCTTGTTTTCTCATTCTTCTTTTTACTTCTTGCATAGTGCTGTTGTCTGGCCACACCCCTTTTAACATGTTGTTCTTGCAGTCTGGTCATTGTTGCAGATTCACTGTCATAACTTGGTTCTCGCAAACATCTTCCTTCTCATGCAGCCTTCAGAATATCAGCATGGTCCATAGCTCGTCCGCCCTCTGCATTAGCTTTACCTGTGAGCCAATCAACTTGCTCATTTCCTTGCCTACCTGCGTGCCCTGACTTCTGTGTACACTGCCACAGTTCCTTCCTTCTGTTTATCATAGTTGTCACATACTATTTTGCTGAACTGAAAAAGTTCAATATCTGCGAGCAGTTAAGAAATGGAAATGCTGATATTGTTAGAGATATCTGACTTTCACAGTCATGTTGTATGGCATGGAGGTATGTCGGCACACAAACTGATACATGCTGCAGGAGATTGCAGATTGTGGAGAGGCATGATCGCCCACGCCAGTCAGCAAGGCACCTGATAATGATGATGATCGGACTTTCAATTCATTTGATCATATTTCTTCATCTTTAATTTCAGATTAAAAGAAGAGGAGCATGAAAGAAAGAAGGCCGAAGAGAAGGCAAGACGAGAGTTGATTTTCCAACAATACCTCCAGAAGAAGCAGGAAGATGAAGATTCACCCGCAAAACCCATGCCCAAAAAGCGAGATGCAAGTGCCAGCAAGCAGAGACCAAAGTCTATGTTTGTGAAAAAAGCCATGACACCAGAACCTGGTATGTCAGTGTTCTTTAATGTTGCAGTCTAGGAAATAGTTAGTGAGTTAATTTCAAAAGGAGGAGAACCCCATGTGTGATGAAGTCGCTCTCTGGCTCGTTCTGCTATCTGGACTTTATCTGTGTCTCAGCTGTCAAATCTGGACACATGATAGTATAGTCGAAACACGACAATGAGGATACAGTTTATCGTGGTACAACAAACAGGTCACTCCTATGATGTCCTATGCTCTCCCTGGTCGTTGACACTCGTGATGAAGTTGCTCTCTGGCTCATTCTACTTCTGGACTTGTTCGTGTCTCAATTATGCTGTCAAGTCTTGACACATGATAGTATAGTCGAAACACGACGATGACGTTGATACAGTTTATCCTGGTACAACAAACAAGTCACTCCGTTGATGTCCTATGCTCTCCCAGGTCGTTGACACTCGTTCACGACTGACTGCCATGACAGGATGACAACTAGACAATAGTGTACAATTACCTGTCAGTCTGAATGTTCCATTCATTTGGGTGTTGGCATCTGGATCACAGTAACACAAATGTTTTACAGATGCTAGATGTGGCTATTCAGAATCATTTCTCTCGAGACATTCCTAGCTCTCAAAAGCTTAGTTCTTTCAGTTCACAATCTACGTTTATCTCAGTCACACCATCAAGCAACCTGCCTCTCACACGGTCAAACCACAACTGATTCTACATCATCTCTTCGTTCAAAATGTTCGTTTCCAATCTCTCACTTTTCCCTCACAACTGACCTTGTACCCTCTGTCAGGAAACTTTCTGGGGTTCCCTAGGAATTTCCCATCATTGCAGCTAACTGGTCTGGCAAATGTTCTATCTCAAGGCTATTTAAGTAAGTTTACTGAGAGCCAACATTTTAAAAATGGGGATCGTCATGAGCCGGTGGCACAACCCCAGGATAGAAAGATCATTAGTACAATACAAATGATAATGATCTGTGGTCAACTTGCTAGGCCTTTGCAGGCCAGATTTAGCCCACGAACTGCCGGTTGAATAGCCCTGGTGTAGCTAAACAAGCAAACTCACCTGATGGTCTGATCTGAGCATACCAAACCGAACGCAAAGAAGAAGAAGAAGTTTAACCTCCAAAGAAGTTATAATTAGGGCTACACCAGCCAGCTGTAACCTGCAGCCCCTCCTATGTATTCATCAGTAAATGTTTTGCAATCTTTTGATTCCAATAGATTTCCTAGTACTGTAAAAGCCTCTCTTGTGTATTCATTAGTAAATGTTTTGCCATCTTTTTTATTCCCATAGATTTCCCAGTGCTGCTAAAGCTCCTTTTATGTATTCATCAGTAATGTTTTGCTATCTTTTAATTCCCAAAGATTTACTGGTTTTGTGAAAGCCTCTCTTATCAATTATATTCATTTCCATAGATTTCCCATGCTGTGCCCATCCTTTTGATTCATCCATAAAGCCATCTTTTGATTTCCCAGATTTCCTGGTGCTGTGAAAGCCCCTCTCTTGTCTTATGTTTCTTTCAATTCCCATGTTTTGCCATCTTTTGATTTCCACAGATTTCCTGGTGTTGTGAAAGCACTTTGCTGATATGATCTCAGGGTTATCACTTTGCTGATATGATCTCAGGGTTATCACTTTGCTTCTCGTGTCTTTTGTGTTCATCAATAAATGTTTTGCCATCTTTTGATTCCCGTAGATTTCCTAGGGTTGTGAAAGCTCCTCTTGTCTTATGTATTCATCAATAAATGTTTTGCCATCTATTCCATTAGGAGCCATGGCTCCAGACTCTGGTAGTAGTTCACAGGAAGATCTGACTGGTCGAGGCAACATGAGTGGCAGGTCAACACCAAGTGTCATGTCGGGTAAGTGGCTTGCAGGTCATCTGTTCCGTCATCCAGAAGGTCAACTCATTTGTCCCTTGCTTTTATGTTCTTGATGTTTGTTGTAATAGCAAGGTTTCTTTGCATGATGGAATCATAGTGAGGTTCCTTTGAACAAAATGAAATAGATGTGAGCTCCTTTGCATGAAAAAAAAAAGCAGTAAGGTTCCTTGCCACAAAGAGGAACACCACTGTACACCCCTTGATTACAACAGGATTTTTAACATATAGATTCTAAATTCTGCAATGAATTTTTTTTTAAAGGGGGAAAAAGTGGGGGGGGAGGGGGGGGCAAGGGTTGGAACCATTAAAACCTATGGATAGTGCATTGGTTATCCAGCGCAGTAGTTGGAGGTTCAGTCTCTAGTCCCCATAGGGTTAGATTTTGTCATCAACTGAATTTTGCTTTGAATTTGTTGAATGTTGAATTAAGAATCGACATCCCAGCACTCGGGACACCCCATTAGTGCTCAGTCCCCATCTTCAGCAGCAAGCGAAGAGTTCCAATTTCAATAGTGCCTGTAACCGTCTGATTGTATATCCGTCGTATCCTTTCCCCTGAGTGTTGAGCGCCGGCCAGATTCCCTGGTAACTCCTCGCAGCGCCATTCTCCGCAGATGCTTTGAATTTGTTGTGATGCTTTTGTCTAGAAATTATGCTCGTATGAATCAATAGGTTGTTGTGACAGTATTCTACTCATATTTTGCATCTTGAGCATTGACGCCATGTATCATTGCTTATCTTCTTCGTTCTGTTACCATTACACATTGTCTGTTCATTTTTTTTGGGTGTCTCACATTGTCTGTTCATTTTTTTTTGATGTCTCACATTGTCTGTTCTCTGTTTTAATTTAAAAAAAAATAATTTACACATTGCATTACTGTGTTAGTCACTTAATTTTTCAATGAGAGGGAACAATTTCAGGTTGCTTTGTGTATGTGTAAAGTAAATGTTTTTTATTTAATCTGCATGCTGCCTTTTTGATCTGCATATTATTTGTCTTTTATTATTGCACACATTCCATCCTAGTGTCTGTTTTATGTAGTGACAGATTATATTGTCAGTTTAGTGTGGTGATGAACCAAACATTTCAGTTATTTTTAAGCAAGCATCCTAAAGCTTTCTTTAGAGAAGCGTTTTCCAAACATTTCTTAGTCGCGCCACCTTTTTTAAATTACAATTTTTCCAAGGTGCCCTAACCTAAGTAAAAGTATGACTATTCGTATGTAAGAGATAATACAATTAAAACGTGTGTATCTACGAATATTTCGCTGTGCCCCTGTGAAGAGATCACTGCTCCCTGGGGCGCCGCGGCGCACAGTTTGGGAACTACTGCTTCAGAGGGATTAGGAATATAATATTCTTCTGCTCATTAGCTGCCTTGAGAGCTGCTGAGGTGTAGCCCCTGAACTCTCTCCTCCAGCTCAAAGATTTTAGATTCAAATCCCTATCAAGTCAGATTTGTTCAGAAATGACCTTGGCTTCCAGGTTGAGCCATCCTGTGAAGTAAAGGTGGCAGGCATTATGTAGACCACATCACCACAGAGTGCTGATTATCAATAGAATATAGGTCTATCACCATATGCCCAGTGTGTCTGAAGGTGGGGAAAAGGGTTCTAAGACTCTTCTTCTGCTCAGTAAAATTCATTTACTTTTAGTGTGGAGCACACAAAATGGATGTTTATATTGGTCATAGCAGTGGGATATCACCAAGTTGTGCAGTTTAAGTTATGATCTGTGTCTGATTCCATCACAGTACAGCTAGTAGTCATGACCACAAGTTAGTTAGTTGCGTATCCTTTACAGGACGTTGCAGAAGAAACCCCAGCATTTTCTTGTGGTTTTTTAAGGCAAATTCTACATGCAGTAGTTTGCCATTGTTTTCTGGAAGGTCAGCTTCTCGAGACCATCGCAAGGCACAAGGCCTGCAGCTGGGATCGAACCCAGCACCCCGGCATTATGAAACAAGTTTGCAATGCCAAAGCTGCAGACAGTCATCACCACACCCAGCTAATATCCTTCAGTTGCTAAGTTTAGTAAATGTAATCATACCTGTCTAAACACAGCACAGTGTTTTGAGATTGATTGATTGACTGATTGTGTTAGGCCAGAAACAGTGCAGATGTCACAGCCTAGCTGCATACCACAGCACAGCATGCCAGATGCCCTTATAAGAGCAAATGCAGAAGAAGAAGCATTTTTATCCTGGAAACTAATACTTCTCACTGCAGGCATCTGTTCATCTAGACTTGCTGCCAGATTGGTTTTAGCTTTCATAAGCACCTCATCCTGCATTATTTACTTGCTCTCTGATGTGAAATGTGCTTTAAACAGGCATGCATCTTTTGTTCTAGAGATCACTTACTTGATTGTTTTGCTTTGATTATATTGCACTGTATTTGGATTTTATTTTATTTTTGTTGTTGCTGTCATTTTAAGTTTGCTTCCCTGCCAGGTTGTGTGACTGTAGCATGTTAGTGGAAGTCAGAATTAGGTTTGGCCGAAAAACATTTTTTGAGCTGCATCTTCTGCATGTTTGTCTCCCCACTTAACAAGTTAAAATAAATAACAAAATCAATAGATTAGGGAAGTAGGTGTATGTGCTGTTAAAATATTATAGTTTAAAATATGTGAGAAATCTATAAGTCAGAATGTAATGCAGAAAGAATATAAGAAAACAACATGGAGGTTAAAAAAAAGAAGAAAAAAAAAAGAAGAGAAGAGGCAATGTAAGTACAAAGATGTGTGTATTGTTAGTCAAGAAAAGGGAGGGTAGTGAGAGAGATATAGTGCATACCTGAAAAGGAGAACCCACCAGGGATCCGGTAAATAGTTCTTCTTATCAGAAATTCCTCTTATCCAAAAATGAGTTCAAGCATATGGTAATGTATTTACAGTTAATACATTAATTAATCAGTTATAAATGCAACAATCAACAATTGAAACCAGTCAAACAGTTCAGTAAAGAACAACAAATGAGATGGTTTGGCCACCGGACAAGAATGCCCTGGTACCAACTGCCATAGAGAGTCATGCTGAAGAAATATAATGAACACAGAGCCAGGGAAAGACCACGCAAGAAATAGAGCAACACCATCAGGAGCAACCTAACAGAAATGAACACCAACTTGTAATATGCATTGGGAAAAACTCACAAACGATCCTTACATCTTCCCCCAACACCTCCCTGGTGGAAAAGAAGAAGAAGAAAAAGAAATACTCCAGATGTATGACACATTCCTAACCCCCATAGGACTGTAAGTTACACCTGGTGGGTGTAACGGTTATGGGTGCCATAATTATAACTTCTTTGGAGGTTGAGCTGTGGGTATCTAGGATCTGCCTTGATGGTTTGCTGCCCAGACAAATGCTCTAAATCTGAGGATCTTATGGTAAACCTTCAGTTATGCTGATAAAGAATAAAAAGTAGCGTATTGTCGGAATACACTGATTTGTGATTTTGTAAACAATAGCTGCGGATAATATATCAGTGTCTATGGCATAGGGGTTTTAAATGCAGTCAGAAAACGGAGAGTGGTCTGTTGCTACAGAACTGATGGTACACTGTATGGTTAATCCCGTGTACAACTGCTGATCTGTTGTAACTGCTTCTTCCATTGAAGGCGAACTGCATTTCTGGTGTCAGACTGTCTGTGTTGGCACTTCTGATGGCTGCCTTATGCATTTAAAACTTGTGTATGCTAATGGCTTTGCTGAGATTGCAGTCTGTGTCAGTGTCTGGGACAGTGGTGGAAATTCAGTATGATTTTCATTGGCACAGGAACAGAGCAACTATGGAGCACTAATAATTCATGCTAGCAAAATCCTTTTATGAATTATAATGAAGAGGATTGAAAGGAAATTATACTATGAATGAAGCACAGGAGGGTTTAACCGACGAAAGGGTACATTTAATCCCCAGCACCATATATTATTATCTTAGCATAGAGTGCATTTTGATAAAGAGAATGTGTTTGTTTCCAAACTAATTACTAACAAGCTGAAAATTGCAGCTACCAAAGATAACATTAACATGTTCAATGTCACACAACTCGATTATGGTGAAGTTGCTAACACATCTTTAGTTCTATGTTCACAATGTTTTCCCCTGGTATTTTTTATTATTATTTTGGTTTTGCATTCCTTCTTGGCTGGCTGGGTAATCCTTGCTTGTGGTACATACAGCCTTGCGGTCGTCATTCCACTTCCGACTGCCACAACCCGGTAACATACGGAAAGCAGGTAACTTGTGATACAGTAGATGTTTAAACAAAAATTTATTGGAAAGTTGCTTGTGTGATTTTTAAAAGCTCACACTTCCCCTGTGGGTTCCGTTGTCCCATTGTGGGGGAAAACAAGAACAGACCCACTGTCTCCTCAACAAACATGTTGCAATAATCGACTAACTGGGCGCCTCCTTCGAAGTCGGAGCACTTGTGCTCTCTCTCTCTCTCTCTCTCTCTCTCTCTCTCTCTCTCTCTCTCTCTCTCTCTCTCTCTCTCTCTCTCTCTCTCTCTCTCTCTCTCTCTCGCACTCTCTCTTGCTCTCTCTCGCTCTCTGTGTGTGCGAGTGTGTGTGTGTGTGAGTGAGTGAGTGAGAGAGAGAGAGAGTGTGTGTGTGAGTGAGAGAGAGAGAGAGAGTGTCTGTGTGAGAGAGAGTGAGTGAGAGTGAGTGAGTGAGAGAGAGTGAGAGAGAGCGCGTGTGTGTGTTGGTGCGTACATGTTTTTTTAAAATTTTTTAAAAATTCATGTTGACCTGATGCCCCCCATAATTGTTTTCATGCCTTCCAGTTTGGAAACTTTGTAGTTGAACGTGATACATTTTTGTGTGTGTGCAGCTCACAATTATGGTAGCTCCATTATTATTGTTTTCATCAGCACTGCTTTTTTAAAAACTGTAGCCACTTGTTGAATGTGAGGTCACCTTTATTAATTGTTACTGTACTAGCAGACTTGGCGAGCTGAATTGTAGGTTCACTATTGAAAATTTGGCACCATTCATTTTTGTAGCCTTTTATCTGTCTGTTTTGTGTCATTATTGTGTGTCTATTTTGTATTTTGTGAACACTGAAGCTTTCAGTGCACTCATGCATATCTCCCCCCCCCCCCCCCCCCCCCCCCCCCCCCCCCCCCCCCCGTGTCTTGCAAGCAACTTTAACATTATTAACATATAACATTGCATTAAAACGTGTCTGCACTCGCCCATTTCATGATTTTTTTTTTCAGCATCTTGTATTTTTTATATTTGTTAAATATAACACAACATAGGAAATATAACATATCTCCATACTCACTTATTTCTTTATAGTGTATTGCAAGACTTTTATATTTTGATGTTCTCATTTATGTCTGGCATTGGCAGCATAGCAACATTGGCGCAGAGTTGGTTAGTTGGGCATAGAGTTTAAATTTACCACTGCCTGCATGGGCTCTGGGGCCCCATTGTGGAGAAAACAATAATAGACCCATTGCCTACCCGAAAAGCATGTTTTGAGGGTTGACTAATTGGGGTCTTCCTTTTAAGTCTGAGTGCATCTGCCCGAGAGGCAAGAAACCAAAAGTCTGCATACAGATAAGTCAGATCTGTAAAACAGATGCACACATAACACTCAGGTTCTGGAACAAGACTAAAGTCCAGAGGTGGACAGAACTTTCTGCTGGAGTTAACAGCTGGTGAACGCAAAGAAGAAGAAATTTACAATGGTGAAACATTGCTTTATATATATGTGTAAACTATAACCCAGGAACTATAACATATCTCTTTCCGTTTTAATTTTTTCTTGATTTTTATTCTCTCTCCAGTTTCTTGCAACACTTTGCAGGGCGCCACAAATGGAGCAACAGGGCCTTCCACATACCGCCGCCCTCCCTCACCCGATTTGAGCAGATTAAAGCAGCAGCGACAGAGAGGCAGCAGCCAAGAAAGTGGCAGTGAAACAGGTTCGGGTTCAAACCCTGGCTCTGATTATGCAGGTATTAACTCATTGCATATCAGGGAGCTATGCATGAATTTGTTAGATGCTCCCAACATGATATGTTTCTTGAGTTCCATCTGTTGTTGGATTAATTGCTTGTGAATTGGCACAATCAAATATAGTGCAGGGGTACAGAACAAAAAAGGGCTTGCATCTGTCTAGTGTAGCTGATTTAGAGACATTTACTCTGTACCATTACCAAAGAAGTAGATTCACCAAAGTTGCGGATCTCTTCCTCTGCCCACCTGGAAGTATAATGAACATCAACTGTGCAGAGAAATGTATTTCCAGTATGGCAGACAGCAGCTCACAAATGTGAACTCTGGGTTCCCTGTGTGGGCTCCGGGGCCCCCACCCCCCACTAAGTCACACTTAACAGTTGTAAATACATGCACTAAAAAACATTTTAATTAATTTCATTTTAAAAATCAGTTATGTGAGGTAACTTCCGATTGATCACATGATCTTTCTGTTTACATAAAATAACAGAGTAGAGTTTTATTTATACAGCCTGTATCACTTTAAGCAAACATCTTTTCAGTGTGCTGTAAATAATCCATTTTCACAGAGTTTTTGTTTTAAAACTTTTCTGATTACTTTCTTTATTAACAATGTTTGTTCTTTGCCAGGCCCAAAGTTGTTTGTAAAACCAAGTGCCAAATCTAACCGTCACATTATTGTCAACGCAATCTCCCACTGCTGCCTGGCAGGGTCTGTCAACACAGACATGAAAAACAAGGTTCTTGAGGTTAGTTGCCACGTCGTTGATTTGACTGTTTCACCCCATGTGTCCAGTCATTGCCCATTTATGCAGAAGAACTAATCAACAGACTGTTTTCAGAGGGTTAAGAATTGGTGGTGGTGCTTTAATAATATCCTACCCCAAACAGCTCACATGACAGTCTAATATTTCAGAGGCTGCATGCAGTTGTGGGACCTAGGCTGCATGCAGTCGTGGGACCTAAGCTGCACACTCTCGTGGGATGTAGGTGGGTTGGGCTTAAGGCCAGTTCTAGATGTTTTGCGATCGTTAAAATCAGAAAGCTAGGTAACCCAGTCTTACTACCCTCTAAAAATGTTGTGATATCATCTGGGGTAGGATATTAATAAAGCACCTTGGGGGTAAATGAGTAGACCAACTGCCCTTAACAGGCTTTCAATACCATTAGGCATATAGGGCTAGATCTATAATTTATAATAAGTGCTTGATGGGCCTTGTAGTCAACATCACAACAACCACCTTTACTTCTAGGACTGACCTGGGAGCCAAGGTCAGTAAAAAAAAAAAAAACAACTCCAGCTCATTGTGGTTTAGAACTTACAATCTTCAGGCCCGAGACATGTGCTTAGCCGCTACACAGTGATGACACAATAAGAGATGACTTATTATAGTTTTGCTGAAATTGGATGTGTTGGGTTGCCAGTCATCCTTTACATGGAAACCACAGAAGAAGATTGTGCTTGAAGTAGTTTTGAGAAAAACAAAGAGCTTAACAGATCCAGCCCTGATTTAGGGAAATAAAGAAAAGAACAGTCAGCCAGTTTGAGGACAAACGCATTGTAGCTGCCGCAGTTTGGTTTTATAGATAAATGGTGAGTCATCATCATGGACAGATAAACAGTATTCTGGAAGGCTAACCCAGTGTACAAATGCCTGATATAGGTGGATGTGTTGGTGATCAGTTGGTGATGAGGTGAAATATTCATGGCTGCATGATTTAAGGTGAATATTGTCTAGATGGTGACCTTCAGTAATATATGGATGCCATTGTTCATAAGGTCCCCAAATGTAAGTTATTAAAAAAGGGCTAGAGCATTTAAACGAAAAGGAGTAGAAGTAACTGCCTCTCTAAGAAAGGACACAGGTTGAGAAAACCCAAGAACAGTATAACCAGAACGTCTTTGCATTGGAACCAACAGGGGCATAGAAAAAAATGGCAGACCTAAAACACACGGGGAAGGGAGGTAAAGAGTGAAGTATAGTATAGATCAGGTAATCAGGCAGTCATAATTCCAGCTTTCTAACCTTCATCCTCCCCCTTGAGAGATGCAATTTTTCATTATTTTGAAGCCCCACCTGGCTGCTGTCAGAGCCGCAGTCAGAGCCGCAGTATAGTCTGACGGTTGAACGCGGTTTCTGTGACCTCTCCGCGGGTGATCCTTATCCGCATGGTTGCACTTTGTGTCATTGGGTGTTCATTGCTTTGTGTGATGTCCTGGTGGGGTACAACTTACCTACCTACCAAATTTCCACTAAACCAGTCACCCCTTAGTTGCTCTGCTTCTGTGTTCCTGTACCAATGAAAACCACACAGAATGTTCATCATTGTCCCTTGTGAAAATTTGACGCAGACTGCCGTCTCAGCATTAAATGTTTTAGGTGGCTTTTGGAAATGCCAACACAAACAGTCCAACACTAGAGGCAGTTAATCTTATTGATTCAAGTGGAAATGTTTCTGTTCTGACAGGAGTTAGCTAAGTGTGATGCTAACCACTTCCTGATCCTGTTCCGAGATGCGGGTTGTCAGTACCGGGGTCTGTTCATATTTTACCCGGAGACAGAAGAAGCTTTCAAAGTCCTTGGTGTGGGACCCAAACACATTGTCAATGGCATGTGTGAAAAATTCTACAAGTAAGTCTGCATGTATTTGTAGGGTAATTTGTAAAAGAAATGAGTGGTTCAGGGGGCAGGATACCAGTGCTTGACATTAGGAGGTATGGATTCCAGTCTTTAAATTATGTTTTTTTTTAAAAGGGGGGGGGGGGGAGGGGTATCATTACAATGGAACCCACAGCTGCAAAGGAGTAAAGGCAGACTGAACAAGAACACACACACACACACAACCACACAGAGAAAGGCATTAAAGAGGAGCTGATAAGACAGCAACATTTGATGACCCAATGCCATGTGGTGTTATGGGGCTATAATAGGGAAAAAGCTACCATGCATGTGGTTTAAAAAAAAAAGGTTGACAGGCTAACTAACTCGTCCTGTAGAGAATTGCAGCGCTACAGAATCTAACCAGCCACGAAGAGTTCTAGAAAGGAATAGTTTTTTTTCCTTCATGGCACCTTTCTGTCTTTCCAGACGATAGTGTTCCGTTGTGCTTTATGGAGGCAAAAAAATACCATCTGGTGTTAAGAAGAATCTTCCACAATAAATGCATGAGTTTTCAGGACACCTGTTGCCATCGCATGTATTTATCATGTTTCTTCTCAGAATTCATCTCTGTATGTGCTTGGCAATCCTTAGCTTCTTTGTCTCTATTCCCTAACTAATCTTTCTTCCCCCCTCCACCTTTCTTCCATACAGCACACACAGTTCAGGGCATCCTATTCTCACGAATCCAGTTAATTAAGTTTGCCATGAAATGGTTGAAGCCCTATACTTGTGAGATTTGATTCTTTCACTCGGGTAGTGCTCATAATGAGATTGATTTGACCCCATGAAATTTCTTTAAAAAAAAAAAGACTTTAAATCCTTTAGAAAGCCTCCATCAGCTCGTGACATAAATAGACATTGTCACAATCACAAATGACACATGAGTGTTTGTGCTGGAAAGCCTCCATCAGCTCGTGACATAAATAGACATTGTCACAATCACAAATGACACATGAGTGTTTGTGCTAGAAAGCCTCCATCAGCTCATGACATAAATAGACACTGTCACATTTACAAATAGAGCTATTGGTCAGTTTTACATTGTCACAGTCACAAACGACAAATGAAGGTTGAGGCTAGAAAGCCTTCGTCAGCACTCAACATTAATAGACAGTGTTACATTTACAAACAAGAGTACACAAACCATTGTAATGACACTTAATATACACAAACCATTTTGGCAGTGACACTTGATATACACAAATCATTATGGTAGCGACATGAAATACACAAACCATTATGGTAATGACACATGATATACACAAACCATTATGGTAATGACGCATGATATACACAAACCATTATGGTAATGACACATGATATACACAAACCATTATGGTAATGACACATGATGCTTAAGTTGACTGATGTTGACCTGACAGTAAACTCTTGACTTTGATCTCCCCAGGTACAATTCTGGTGCTAAAAGTTTCTCCGAGATTACTTCCACCAAACATTTATCCGTGTCTGTGGATGCTGTGGTACTGCATACCTCTGTGTGGAAAACAGGAAAGGCTGTGATCAAAAGATAAAAGATGGCTTAAATAGGTTGTGATGATGTGTTTATACCTGCGTGCATGTTTATTTCCTTGTGTGCCTGTGTAGCTAAGCTGTTTTATATTAATATGTGTTTCTTTAAAATATTGTCTAAAGACACTTGAGTCTATATTATGATTGTGTTTTAGAAGCTGTATTATTGATGTTGCATGATTGAGTGTGAATAAATTAATAGATAAGTCAGGGTGACATGTTTGTGATGGGGCTGTTACTGTTACAGCAAGTAGAAACAGGATCAGTAATGACGATATCAGCCAAGACTACCTCAAGACACTGCAGACAGAGAACCATGTCACTTCGATAACCTGAAGCAAAGCTAGTGGGAGACGAGATCACACACTCAAGCGATGGATAGATAGACCAGACCCTCTGAGGACGTGAATACTAGCATCTGTGTGTAACACACTGAGGCTTGCATCAGATAACTGTTCAAAATCTGATGCTGAAAGAAGAGAAAAGAAGAAGTGAAGTTATTGTTACAACAGCCATTAAGTAAAGAACATTTTCACCCCAGATTATTAAAAAAATCTGCCTTGGTACTGAATTGAACCCAAGACTCTTGAACCTGTAAGCAAGCATCTAACAAGTGCCCTACCTCAGCTCTGACATCAATTAATTAGAAATTACATTAATTAGAAATATATTATAAGATTATTAATTACATTATTAATTAAGATAGGAAAATGTGCTATTGTTGAGTCAATTAAAGAGCTTTGGGAGGGATCTAAACAAATTCGAGTAAATCAGAAGGTGAGGGTAAAGATGCTAGTTTTGGATAGGACACACATTGAGAACACCTGACTTGGGCATTACTAAAAGAGGAAAGCAAGCAGAATAAGGATAAATGACATGACAGAGGATCATATCACCATGCCGGCTGTGGCACAGATAACAGAAGACAAATCTTGTTCCATCAGGAAGTACACGTGAAAGGCTGTAGGCATCTCAAGAAGAGATGAATGTAATTGTAAATGAAATGTCTTTTTCTTAGTTCTCTTTTGATAAAGTATGTATGAAAAACTGTTGGTATCACAAGAAGAGATGAATGTAATTGTAAATGAAATGTCTTCTTCTTAGTTCTCTTTTGATAAAGTATGTATGAAAAACTGTTCACAAGAAGAGGTAATATGTAAAATTGAAAAAAGTGAGGGGACTGGTTGTTTAAGAATAAAAATTGTTAATCTCTTGAAGTTTTATCATAGAAAACAATGATAAGAATTGTAGGTACTACTTGAAATTTTCAATCATGGAAGAAGCATTAAGATAATATGAATTTTTGATGTCGCATGAAGTTTTATCATAGAAAAAATATTTAAATAACGAGAATGGTTGGTGTCGCTTGAAGTTTTATCTTTTAAAACAAGGGAAAGTCGGGAGAAGTGAACCAGCATCACTGCACATGGTTATAAATCAAAAGTGCTCTGCCACCAGTACAGAGAGCTGATAAGAAACTGTCTATCTGTGTCGCTGCCCGCACACAACTCCATAGCTACAATGACGTTCCTCCATTTACCCTAGAGTGTTAACTCTGGTACCCATTACCTAGAGACTGGGTGAACCCCGAGAACTGCCAGGTTTCGAACACCGCCGTGGGCTGCAGCGAGTCGCAGCTGGATTTGAAAGCGAGTCTCTGACTGTGCTAATGCGGCCCCCAGTATTAAAATAATTAGAATTGTTGGCATGTCTTGATGTTTGTCATAATTGAAGACCTCTTAGAATAATATGGATTTTTTTTTGATGCTTCAGTTTGTCATTGTGGAACTAATGTGAAAATAATTAAAATGCTTGAAATTTGTCATATGAGAAGTTTGAAAACTGATAAAATAAGGCAAATTTGTGAAGTTGCTTAAATTTTGACTCACTGAACTTTGACCTGTTAGAAGAATACAAAACTCATCATCATCATCAAGTGCCTTGCTGACTGGTATAGGCAATTATGCATCTCCGTACCTTGTAATCTCCGTAAGCAGAATCAGTTCACGTGCTAACACCTTTCCATGCCATGACAAAAGACATGTCAGGAATCTTCTCTTGTCTTCCTCTGTCCATTTTTCCTTAAACCTTTTCATTTTTCGCATGTTCCAGTTTTTCTCTCTTTATCATGAAAAAATATCATGCCATATGAAAGGTTTCCTGTGTGGGTTCTGGGGCCGCATTGTGAGAAATACATGGATAGACCCATGGCCTCCCCAGCAAGCATGTCCTAGGAGTCTACTAATTTAAGACTTCCTTCTGCTTGAGTGGCAAGGAACAACCAACTGCACACAAATAAGTCAGTAAAACAGATATACACGCAAAACTCAGACCCTGGCACAAAGCCAAAGTCCAAATGGACGAACAACCAGGGCTTTCTGCACGAGCTTACAGCAGGTGAACAAAGAAGAAGGTACAAAAAAGCTTTACATTATCACAATCACTAATGACTCATGAACATTGCTGCTAGAAAACCTTCATCAGCACATAACATGAATAGACAGTTTCACATTTAAAAACAAGAATACACATCACTTAACTGAGGTCTCTCCAAGAGAAATCCACATGTTTGTTTGGCCAATTGAAGTTCTGAGATGTGTGAATACAGGAAATGAATACTGGTTAGTTTTGCCTCCGTATAGTACGGCCAAAACACTTTGACTGTTTTGGACATATATGAGTAGTTAAAAAAATTTTTAAAAACATTTTAGCAGCTGTGAGAACATTAAGATTATTTATTTTGATTGTACGTGTAATTTTTAGGAAATTTTATTTCTGTAAAACCGCATTTCTTATACCCCAGGAAACTGTTTAGCTTGTTTACCAATTATTGGTTACAGTCAGGTCATTTGGCAATAGACCATATTGTAGTAGTTTTGACATTCTACTGTTCCGAAAGCAATGACAAACTACTGAAGAACAAAAATCTCCAGTGTGGATTTTAAGAGCCCATTTCCTGGGGGGGGGGGGGGTAAGATTCCCTGCCCATTTAGCATGTCATAAAATGCGACTAATTAATGGCTTGCTAAAATTGTGCATAAAATAGAGGGTTAGTATCTGTAAAATCGACTGTGAATACAAACTGAACTTTATTAGTAAGTGTAAAATAAAGGGTGTGAATTCAAACTGAATTTTGTTAGTTTCTGTGAAATAGAGTGTGAATTCAAAATGAATTTTATTAGTGTAAAATAGAGGGTGTGAATGCAAAACCATATTTTGTTAGTATGTTTAAAATAGAGGGTGTGAATTCAAACTGATTTTTTTTTTTAGTTTGTGTAAAATAGATGAATGCAAACTGTATTTTGTTAGTATGTGTAAAATAGAGAGCGCAAATATATTATGTATGTTTGAATGCATTGTGAATGTTACCTTTTCTATAACTTTTCTGAAGTTGTGTTACCATTATCTTCCATTCCAGCTGTTGTCTTTGTTTCTGTTGATAAATATCTGTGCCATTTCAGTTCACCAAATCAACAAACAAACAATACAGACACCTGTGAGGTGTTCATGTTCTTTCTGTATCAACATGTACATTTGAAATTGACATTGTTCAGTCAGAGGGTGAAGTCCATTGCTATTTTTGCTTAAACATGATTCATCTGTGCTTTAGATAGAATTCTGGCCATTTTTGTGTGTGTGTTTGTAGGAAAGTTTGAAAGCGTTCCCTTTTTAAAACTACATGGCTGAGGGGAAAAAAAAATGAGGTGTTCCATAAAGTTCCATACGAAGAACAACATATTATCAGCGCCATTGCAAGCTTAACTCTTTGAGTCTCAAAAAAATGCATCATGCGTTCATAGATTCCTACCTAGAGGCCCAATGAACGCGTGATGCGCCGATTTTACGTCTGTCTTGACTACCCCTTGGGCCTGTGATGCTAAACCCCCTGGGACTCAAAGAGTTAACTTCAGCTGTACTTATACGTGTTCATCAAAGTGGAGAGGGAGCGGACATGGCAGAGTGGCTAGACACTCGTCGCGGGTTCGCTCCCTGGCAGAGCAAGACTTTAAAAAAAAAAAAATGACCTTGGCTCCCAGGTTGACCCAGCCTTTAGTGGGTACCGGGTGCAGTCCTGGAAAGTAAAGGCTGCCGGCGTGATGCTGACCACATCACCCATCTTGTGCCGATTGTCTATAAAATATAGGTCTAGCACTATATGCCCTATACGCCTAAAGGCCTGGAAAAGGGTCCTTTACTTTTTTGTTTTTACCTCAGCAGTGGAAAACTCACATTAGAACGTGTTTTCATAATTGTGGTAGTAATATAGAGTGTATTATTTTTTTAAAAAATGGTTTTTATAAAAAAATAGTCACGGCACAAATTAAATTGTGTGTGTGTACCATGCTACGTGTAACAAGGAAAGATCAGCTCATGAACGACGATATCAGGAGAAGAGTCGGGGGGGGGGGGGGGGGGGGGGGGGGGGGTGGATTCAGCCAAAGTCATCTGTTAATTGTCCGAGTGTTGCTTGCGTTGACAACTGTAGGTTCCATGTGATACTTTAAGTCTCTCTTTTTTCTCGTACGAGTCACATTAAAAAAACAAAATAGATTTTCCATCTTGCAAACTAGCTACTTTACTATTGCAGTTCTTGTTGTGATCTCTACTTGGTATCTGTTTCAGATGTTATCACCTGTTTTAAATTAATTGTTACAAATTGACCATTTAGGCTTGTCCTACTAAGGTAGGTCCATGTGGTGGCGGTAACCCTCTAGATAAGTTTTCAGGGTTGCACAATATCATTTACTTAAAACCCTCAAGTTTAGAATGCAATTCTAAATTATGAGTTCTTCGAAATGACTATTACAAAATATGGGATGCAGGGCAAACCTTCATAAGTCCATGGAGACCTAACCCATAAACAAATGTCTGAAGTTGGATGCATTGGCCGAAATGAGAAAAAAAAAATAGCTATGCTGTAAATTGGCACAATGCATTTAAATCTTTGGATAAATACAGAAGAGGAGGAAGAGGAAGAAGAAGTAAGGTCTCTAGGTGTCAGCTGTTTGGGGGCTGCTGCTGTAGCTACAGAGGTTAGCTGCAAGTAAAGTAAATGAGTGACTGTATACAAGCAGTCATTTAGAGCAGGCAAATTAGTTTGGTGGGACTTATTGTGGAGCCATGGCAGTACTCTAACTAGACTTACCTGCTGGCTTGAAGATCTTGGGTTTAAATTCACATGAAGGCACATTGTTTTCAATAACTTACCTTCCTGTGTGGATTCCACTGCCCAATTGTGGGGGAAAACAAGAGGAGACCCACTGCTTGCCTAAAAAAGCATGTTGTAAGAGTTAACTAATTGGGAGCTTCCTTCAAAACCTGAGAGGCAAGGAAGCAACAGTCTGCATGCAAATAAGTCAGACCTATGAAACCGATGAACACCCAACAGTCAGGTCCTGGAACAGGACTAGAGTCCAGAAGTGGATGAACAACCAGAACTTTCCGCCGGAGCTAACAGCCGGTGAACGCCAAGAAGTAGAAGAAGAATAAGTTACCTAGGCTGTTACTATTAAATCTACACTGGTGCCTGCGTAGAATAGAGGGAATGAAATGGCTTGATAGAATCACTAATGTTGAGCTGCAGGAGAGAGCTAAACACATTGCAGTGAATCAAGAGCTAAAGAAAGATGCTAGCCTTGGACAAGACACACGTTGAGAAAACATGACTAAAGTGTAACTAGAATGTCTTTGCACTGGAGCCCACAGGGGTATGAAGTAAAGCCAGACCAAAAAAACATGGAGAAGGGAGATGGAAAATGAAGTTGGAAAAGGGGAGGAGGGGGGAGCTGCATGCAATATCAAAGGATAGGCTGACTGGTTGTGAGTTGGTTGAGGGCCTGTGCTCCACTGGGGGATAACAGAATCTAGGCGCTCACACATCACATGTCAACCCAGATGGAAATGGCTACCAAGAAATATCATGGAAGGTAAAAGCAGTCAGCATTATGTTGACCACATCTCCCATTGCAAAGCCGCAAGTCTATACAAACATGGGCCTGACATCACATGCTCAATGCAACCAGAAGCATGGAACAGGTACTTTTAGTTTTCTATAAATGTCTGCTTGACTTAAAATCCACAACAACCACTATACCTCTAAAAGCAGTTGTTTTAACAGTAAACCACACATCTACCATAAACCAAAGATGGACATTCAACTCATTTCTACATTGTCATCAGTTCCTCTATCCCCGCCATTGTTTTTTTTTTTTTTTTAAAATAACTTAACAGTCACCTTGGCTGTTTCTGTGAAAAGTTCATATTTGTGCTTACAAATATAAATATTTTCTGCTGATGCCCACATGTTTTTTTTATATTTTTGGGTGTATCTTAAAAAAAAAAAAAAATGCTTATCCATGACTAGATATCACAACAGACACATATTGCTGATTTTTCAGTTAATTTTTAAGCATGACAGTTTGATACTCATATCTGATTGGATTTGGTGTTGGAATTTTAATCAGTGAAGATATTAAAGATGACTGCTAAATTGGACAGCGTTTATGCGCACTGTGAAGTTATAAAGATACTGCCATCGTAGATAGTATGTTTGTATGACAGAGAGAATACTGCTAGCATGGACAGTATGTTTTTATGACAGAGAAAAGATACTGCTAGCATGGACAGTATGTTTGTATGACAGAGAAAAGATACTGCTAGCATGGACAGTATGTTTGTATGACAGAGAGAAGATATTGCTAGCATGGACAGTATGTTTTTATGACAGAGAAAAGATACTGCTAGCATGGACAGTATGTTTGTATGACAGAGAAAAGATACTGCTAGCATGGACAGTATGTTTGTATGACAGAGAAGATAGTGCTAGCATGGACAGTATGTTTGTATGACAGAGAGAAGATGGTGCGATATGTATGTTTGTATGATAGAGAGAAGATACTGCTAGCATGGACAGTATGTTTGTATGACAGTGAAAAGATACTGCTAGCATGGATGTTTGTAGAGAGAAGATGGTGCGAGCGTGGACAGCATGGGCACTATGTTTGTATGACGGAGAGAAGGTGTCAGGCATAGTGCATGCATGAATAATCAGATACCTTGTATGACAAGACATTCCTGGCACAAAGACCTCACCAGTTTGCGAGTGATGTTTTTTGCCAGCTGTGTCCTGTCACAGCTATCTGTCACGCAAGAGGTCCACATATCTCTATATCCATGGTTTTTCTGTTCAAGCCTTGTTGCTGTTTTGCACCTTGTGGAACCTGAATATCTCAGCTGCCTTGCTATTTTGTTTTGTTTTTTGGTTTTAGAATAAATAAGCCACTTTTGATTGTCGCAGCTTGTTTGAGATACCATTGACAGGGAAATAAAACCACAAAAAAATGTTTTTTCCCCCTTTGCGTTATCCTGAAATTACAAGAACGGGGTGACTGTATAAAACACAGCTTTAGTATACTTGAGAAAGGAGTTAACTTTTTCTTTCCTTTTCCTCCCTCTCTCTTTCATCCCCTGTCTGTCTGTCTGTCTGTCTGTCTGTCTGTCTGTCTGTCTGTCTGTCTGTCTGTCTGTCTGTCTGTCTGTCTGTCTGTCTGTCTGTCTGTCTGTCTGTCTGTCTGTCTGTCTGTCTGTCTGTCTGTCTGTCTGTCTGTCTGTCTGTCTGTCTGTCTGTCTTTAAAACTTTATATCTCTTTGTATGCCTCTCTAACTTTCTCTCTCTCTCTCTGACACACACACACATGGTGGGCACACACATAACTGTTTAATATGCATGGATTTATATATTTTTTGGAAAAACACAATAATTGGCTCATCATATTAGCAAAGTATTTCTATATAAATATGGGAAGATGCTGCACATATATATAACATAAGTATATCTAAAAGTATATGGGGAGAATTTATGGGCTAAATGTAACATTAACAGCTATATACAGGCAGGAATGGTTTATATATATTACCTGTAGTTGGATGTATATACAGAAATGCTTTATTTGCAAAGCCTAAACTTGGTTTGCTTTTTTAAACGTATGTTTTTCTTTTTTAAATAAATGTTTATAACACACATGTATATATATGTGTATGATGTATTTGTTGCATTGATGAAATTTCATTAAATTTAGTAAATATAAGGGGGTTCAAGTTATTGTTTTTGTTTTGTCTTATCACAACAAGTTGTTGTCATGTTATTATGCCTTGCAAAAGAAAAATTAGAACAGTTACATCCCTGTGTGGGTTCAGGGACCCCACTTTGGGGACAACAAGAATAGAGCCACTGTCTCCCTAATTAGCATGTCATAGGAGTCGACTAATTTTGGGATCTTCTTCAAAGTCGAAGTCCATTTGCCTGAGTGGTAAGGGACCATCACAAATAAATAAGCCTGTAAAACTCATGCAAAACTCAGGCCCTGACACAAAGACAAAGTCCAAATGGACAAACAACGAGGACTTTCCCCTGGATCTTACAGCTGGTGAACAAAGAAGAAGAATAAGAACACTCAGAAACTGTTGTACTAGATTCACTTAAAAACAGCCATCTGTTCAAAATACAGCAGCATCAGATACCATCACAGACGGAAGATCAGCTACAAAATTCAAGAGGACAGCTATGATAAAAGTGGATCAACAATATTAAAGTCACACCTTCACGACAATGGCAAGCACTGGATTGCAAATTATTCCTCCCCACGATGCTTAATGGCAGAAGTGGTTTTTGATTATCATAAGGATGATGATGACTCAGAAACTGTGTGTATACTCTGGTGCCTGCGCAGAAAAGAGGGGTATTAGATATGATTAATATGCAGCTTAAAGAAAGAGAGAGAGATGAGTTCTAGCAAAGTAAGGAAAAGAGAAGTTAGTCGTAGAGAAAATCCTTTAATAGTACAATTAAAATTTTGTAGACAGAACATACATTGAGAACTTTTTTAAATATTACATCTGCACAGAGATGTGATCAAGTAGCTGCCAGACGCTCGTATGCAGGCTAAAAGATCTTTGGTTAAAAACCTTTTATGCAGGCTCAAAGATCTTTGTTTAAAAACCTCTTGTGCAGGCTCACAGATCTTTGATTCAAAACCTCTTAGAGGGATGTATTTTTTCAAAATTTACCTTACATAAGAAAAGCCTATGGCAGTATAACTAAGATGTCCTAGTTTGGTAGTATGATTAGAATGTCCTATATACCACATACATGGAGAAAGCCTGGTGGTACTATAAGTAGATTCTTTAGATAGAACAACACAAGAAAAAACTTGATGATAGTATAATTTTTGTCCTACATTCAGAAAACCTAGTGGCAGTATGATAAGGACACTCACTAAGAAAACCTGATGACAATATAATTAAACAGTCCTAGATATGACATACATTGAGAAAACCTGGTGGTAGTATAATTAGACTGTCCTAGATATGACACACATTGAGAAAACCTGGTGGTAGTATAATTAGAATGTCCTAGATATGACATACATTGAGAAAACCTGGTGGTAGTATAATTAGAATGTCCTAGATAGGACACACATTGAGAAAACCTGATGATTGTATAATTAGACTGTCCTAGATAGGACACACATTAAAAAAACATGATTGTATATCTATCTCTACGCTGGAATTTGCCGGAGAAAAGAAGATGGAAGCCTTCAAAAACACGGTGAAAAGAAAGACATATATATCTATAGAGAAACATGTAGTGACCTGCAGGTAATGGCAAAAGACCAAATATCTACATCCAAAAGAAGAAGTAACAATCTAAACAGTGGTGACTATAAAACTGAGTCACCAAATCTGTTTCTACTAGTGAAGCGGGCAAACTCAGATATTAGGAGACATCTGTCAGTGGACGTTGGAAATAAAATACAAGGTGACCACAGTTGTTGTTGCTCTAGCGGTAACATTATAGATCAGAAGACTGTTGTTACAGGAAAATCTTGGATCTTTTTTGTATATAGCCAGCGTCCAGGTTAGTGATTCTAACTTAGGCCCATGGATTTAAAAAAAAATTGACCACTCCTGGGTTAGATGTTAATCTGCCAGCCCAAATGTCTTATGTTTGAATCTGCATCAAGGCAGATGTTTATTTGCAGAATCCACTATGTTAAGGACCCTTTTTTAAAAAGTTTAAATTGTTCCTTATTTGGGCCTTTGTTACCAAATCTTCTGGTACTGAAAGGTGGCTGGCATTGGGCGAGCTCGACTGTCCAAACTTCTTCTTCATCAGATGCGTCGTCACACTCTGACATAAAGAGTCGAGTTGGCTTGTTCTTTCCTGAACAGACAACACTACAACAAACATAGCAGAATGGTCTTTTTGACTGATGCTATGTCAGCAATCGTTAACTTAAAAGACAGTTTGTAGACTTGACGCAACAGCTGGTTTACCTAGGTTTTTCACTAGAACAATCTGTACTGCAGTGGCTCCATGTCACTGTCGCTAGGAAGGAAATGAAATAGCGGACTGGTTGGTCAAAAGAGGCAGTAATAGTGACTTAACAGGCCAGGAGACTAAAACATTAATACAGTCTAGTATCCAAGAAAGATGGCTGAATACCTACACATTTTCTACACAAGTCTCGCTTCATCGCCTCTCTAGAGAGGGACATTATGTTATATTCATACTAAGAGCTCAACGGACTTCGCCAACATATGTTCACGTTTTTGGGGTGTAAGAAACAGATGTGTCCCTGCAACCTGGCACTAGAAAATGCTGAGCATGCGCTCCAACACTGTAATATGTGTGCTGCCAACAGGAAAACACTTTGGCCTATTCAATTCTCAGTGAAGACGACGCTGTATGGCACATAAGGAGATTTGCACAGTAGCTTTCATAAAGGCTACCAGCCTCTGATGTAAGTTTCCTGACAGAAGGATCAAAGAAGAAGAGGAAGAGTTGAGTTTAATTTGTCAGTACCTCGCAGCACACCATACATTTTCTTAGTAATTCCAAAGATTGTATGTTATTGCTGTCTTCTGTCATAGGATGATGTTACATTAACGCTTTATATCTGAGTTATTAGTCTAACGACTTCTAATGTTTCTGGTGAACTCCTTCAGAACTTTGCATTTATTGCTTTAAACTCAACTTCTTGGGATAGAGGGGGTTAAAATAATAATTGCCTGGGACTGACAAAGTGAAGAACCAACATTCGGGACAGTCCCATAAGCACACAGTCCACATCTTCAGCTGCCAATGTAAAATTCCAGTTCTAATGATACAAGAAGCAGTCTAACTGTTTTTCCATCTGAGTACTGTGTGTCAGCCAGTTCTGCTGCACCTTTCTCTTCAGATCTAACAATCTAGTGTAGCCAGCTTCTTTGGGCTCAGACTTGAGTTAAAAGAAGAACCGAGCAATTATGGGTCACTACCCCTGTGCCATAATGTTGACCGTTGTTCAAAAACCTTAAAAACCTGTTCCAGAGCTAGAGTTTTGCATGCACATCTATTTGACGAGCTGGCTTATTTGTATGCAGACTGTTGGTTCCTCACTGTCTGGAGTCAGATGCACTCTGAATTTAAAGAAAATATCCATAAAAAGTCCCCTTGTTGGAGAGCAGTGTGTCTTTTCCCCCTCCCGCTCAGAATGGGACACCTGAACCCCTCACTAGAATGGGACACCTGAACCCCTCACTAGAATGGGGCACCTGAACCCCTCACTAGAATGGGACACCTGAACCCTTCACTAGAATGGGACACCTGAACCCTTCACTAGAATGGGACACCTGAACCCCTCACTAGAATGGGGCACCTGAACCCTTCACTAGAATGGGACACCTGGAACCCCTTCACTAAAATGGGACACCTGAACCCTTCACTAGAATGGGACCCCTCACTAGAATGGGACACCTGAACCCTTCACTAAAATGGGGCACCTGAACCCTTCACTAGAATGGGACACCTGAACCCCTCACTAGAATGGGACACCTGAACCCCTCACTAGAATGGGACACCTGAACCCCTCACTAGAATGGGGCACTCCTATTCCAGGTCACTGTGGCTTGAAAGACAATGAGATAGCGGGTACATTGTGAAGAAAATGTGACTCGGGTATCCACCTGAACCCCCACATAATGGGGCACCTTAACCTCCACTAGAGGGCACCTGAACTCACACTAGAACGGGCGCCCGACCCCCCCCCCCCCCCCTTCCCAGAATAGGACACTTAATGCAGCAGACAAGGTTATAAGACATAGCTGGTAGCTGATCTAGAAAGAAAATATCCAGACAGAGCCTTTGATCTGGTAGCTTCTGGGGCATGCTTTATTCCAAACATAGTGATGTCTGTTCTTTGGAGTAAACAAGGCAAGGCGAGAGAAGGATCATGCAGCCTGGGCAACACACGGTTTCTACAGTACTGCCTAGGTTTTGCTTATGATTGATTGGCACCTTTCCGTCTTTCCAGACAATAGTGTTATACTGAGCTATGAGGAGGCATGGGGCACAGCCACAATTATAGCATGGGATTTGAGGGCAGTCGTTGTAAACATCTGTGTTTTAGCGTGTTTCTTCTCAGACGCCCAGCTCTCATCCTTTCTGCAATAATTTCTCCCTTTATTCTCATTCCTTTCCTAATGTGCCCCCCCTCCCTACAACATTATTTAGGAAAATACAGATTTTATTTAACAAATATATTCTTTATTTTTTTTATTTTTAATATGCATGCATACACAGATTCTGTAAAAAAAAAAAAAACCAATCTATTAAAAGAGTTATCAAATATCAAAGTTTTTCTCTTAATATTCATTAAAAAGTTCAAATGAAAAGTTTTCCAATAAAAATGGATTATCCACTTAAACGGCCACTAAAAAATTATTTAGCTGCTGAAATCAGATATCCGCTAGAAGTTCCATTAAAAATCCACTAAATCCATTAGAATGGGTTATACACTAAAACGAGTAATCAACTAGGAATAAGTTATCCATCAAAATGAGTTTATCCATGAAAGTAAATTATTACCTTTAGCTCCAAAACAGTTCAAAATTTGGTAAATGAGTTTTCTGCTAAAAGTCCGTTAAAATTAATTAGATAAAAATCTTTAAATCCAAAATAAATTTAAAAAACAATCTCAAATATGTCAATTCAATGAAAAAAGAGATGTAAGGAAACTAAATGGATTTAAAATATGTGAGACACTTAGTCTACTTGAATGGGAAAATGTGTGAGAGATCTGCCTTGAGCAATTCGTGAAAATAGAACTTGTTTTTATTGGCAGGTTCCACAGTTTTTAATTATCACAAATTAGCCAAGGCAGATCTCTGATAGTTTTGAAGTGAATAAAATCTGTGAAGTCTGCCAGTTTTAATGTGAACAAAATCTGTGAAGTCTGCCAGTCTCAAAGTGAACCAAATCTGTGAAGTCTGCCAGTCTCAAAGTGAACCAAATCTGTGAAGTCTGCCAGTCTAAAAGTGAACCAAATCTGTGAAGTCTGCCAGTTTTAAAGTGAAAAAAATCTGTGAAGTCTGCCAGTTTTAAAGTGAACAAAATCTGTGAAGTCTGCCAGTTTTAAAGTGAACCAAATCTGTGAAGTCTGCCAGTCTCAAAGTGAACCAAATCTGTGAAGTCTGCCAGTTTTAAAGTGAACCAAATCTGTGAAGTCTGCCAGTCTCAAAGTGAACCAAATCTGCGAAGTCTGCCAGTTTTAAAGTGAACCAAATCTGTGAAGTCTGCCAGTCTTAAAGTGAATAAAATCGGTGAAATCTGCCAGTTTTAAAGGAATAAGATAATGTGAAATCTGCCAGTTTTAAAGGGAATAAGACATGTGAAATCTGCTAGTTCTAATGGGAATAAGATATGTGAAATCTGCCAGTTCTAAAGGGAATAAGATATGTGAAATCTGCCAGTTTTAAAGGGAATAAGATATGTGAAATCTGCCAGTTCTAAAGGGAAAAAGATATGTGAAATCTGCCAGTTTTAAAGGGAATAAAATATGTGAAATCTGCCAGTTTTAAAGGGAATAAGATATGTGAAATCTGCCAGTTTTAAAGGGAATAAGATATGTGAAATCTGCCAGTTTTAAAGGGAATAAGATATGTGAAATCTGCCAGTTTTAAAGGGAATAAGATATGTGAAATCTGCCAGTTTTCAAGGGAATAAGATATGTGAAATCTGCCAGTTTTAAAGGGAATAAGATATGTGAAATCTGCCAGTTTTCAAGGGGAATACATCTGCCAGTCTTAAAGTACTAAAATAATAATGAGAATTATCATAAGATGAATAGATGCAAAACTAAACCAGAAATTGAAGAAGAGCATGGTCGTTTTGTTGAAGGTAAAGGCACAAACAATGCCACATTTATCTTGGGAAAACTTTTAGAAAGAATGATTGAAATAAACAGAGATATGTATTTGAGCTTTATTGATTACACTTAAGAATTTGATAAAGTGAAACAGGAAGAAATTATTAGAATTCTGGAAATCTTATACATTGATGGTGAACATTTGAGAATAAAAAAAACACAAAAATACTGACAACAAGAAGCAGCCATTAGGATTGACAACAAAGTTAGAACTTTTCAAAACATTTAACAAGGGGACGGGGATGTAAACTATCACTTGATTTATTCAATTTGTACAGTGAAATAATAATTAGACCTAAACATGGTATACCAGGAATAGCGGCTTGTGGGCATATTGTTACCAGCCTGCGATATGCTGATGATATAGTTATAATCCCTGAAAATCTTCTTCTTCTTCTTCTTCGCGTTTACTAGCTGTACACTCTGGCGGAAAGTTCTGGTTGCTCATCCACTACTGAACTGCAGTCCTGCTCCAGAACCTGAGTGTTGCGTGTGCATCAGTTTTACAGATCTCCTTCTCTTGAATACAGACTGTTGGTTCCTTGCCTCTCCTGCAGATGCACTCCGACTTCAAAGGAAGCTCCCCAGTAAGTCGACTCTTACAACATGCTTTTGGGGAGGCAGTGGGTCTATTCTTGTTTTCCCCACAATGGGGCCCCAGAACCCACACGGGGGATCCCTGAAAATGAAATACAACTGCAAGAAATGATGGATATAATTGCAAAAGAAAGTAAAAACAAGGGTCTTAGTTTTAACAGTAGAAAAACTAATCAAACTGACTCTCTAAAATGCAACATCAAAGTAAATGGGACAAACCTCAAGCAAGTTGATATGTTTAAGTACTTGGGTACCCTAATAACATCAGATGGAAGATGTATTAAAGGGGTTAAATATCAAATAGCTCAAGCAAAGGCAGTATTTTACAATCTTTCTTTTTAATTGAGATGAGAAAGAGAATTCTTAAAAGGTATATAAATCCTATTTTGACTTATGGAAGTGAATCATGGATAGTTGGTAGATTGGTAAAAAGTTATTTGGAAGCTGCGATGTGGTTTTACAGGTGGATGATGAGAATACCCTGGACAGATAAAAAAGACATGAGGACGCCTTGAAAGCAACTGACTCACAAAGAGAACTGACTGTCCACATCAGAAAGAGACAATTTACATTTGTTGGTCATGGGATGAGGAGAAAACTGGATTACATCGTGACAGTAGGAAAGTTTAAGGGGAGGAGAGGCATAGGGAGACCTAGAGAAATGATGCTGGACTGTCTGACAACATGGCATGGAGGATCATCTGTGTCAGAGTTGACCAGAAGTACACGAGACAGAAGGCTGTAGATAGACATGTCTACCAAGGCCACACAACATGGACTTTAAGAAGTAGAAGTTTTAAAGTGATCCAAATCTGTAAAATCTGAATCTTGTACAAGATCTGTGAAGTCTGTCATAAATGTGAACATAAACAGCAACATTTAATGGTTATTTGTAGTCTGTAGAAAATACAACATCAAAAATGTTCTGAAACATATGAAAGTGTATACAATCAACAAAATAACAAGTTGCAATCAAGTTCATGTGCCAGTTCAAGTGCAAATGAAGTGAATGCTGGCATAGAATTATTGACATATACTGATTGGTTTCATAGATGCGGTGGAAAGAAATAAAAAACATAACAATCAAAAAGCTTTAGTTTCCATATCAAGAAACTAACTTGTCACCTGTAAATGATGGCAGAGCCTCGCTGCAAGATCAAGTGTACTGTGTACTCATGACCAAATGATTCCCATGTGGCTTCGGGGTTGAACTAACATATCCACTGCTTATTAACAGGCATGTCCCGAAAGGAGTTACGAATTAAAATTGTTCTGAAATGTAATGTGTTAGAAAGAAAAGCTCAGATATTACAGCTTAGCTATCATGGGGGAACACAGGAGAAGAAGACCAACTAGGCTTCCAGGGTGCAAGGGCGCAGGAAGAAGGGTGCAGGCTGCCCTAAGTGTCACCATTGTTGTTGGGGTTACAGAAGAATGCTTAGCATTTCCTTGGTGGGCAGAATGAGTAACCCAGGTGAGTGTCAGAAGACAACTTATCATAAACACCAGGAAACAATCATCTCTGGCCTGGTTAGGAGAAGAGGGAAACTGGAACCTGTAGTGAGTGACCACTGGGAAAACTTGTGGAAACAGAGACACAGAAAGATGATGTGAGAAGATTCTGAACAGCCTTTTATCATGGCCAAGGAGGGGTGTCAGCACATCAACTAATACTTGCTGTTGGAGTTTGCAGGTTGTGGAGAGGCATGATCACCCAGGCCAGTCAGCAGGACACCTGATGACGATGTATCTCACTGGATGCATTACCAGATAATTTAAATCAACAACTGATGAAAAAATGAATCAACTAAAATACACAGATTACATTTTCTGTTTCAATCACAGAAGTCTTTGATTAACCATATGATTCTCTTGTATACATGACATGAAGTAAATTAATTAGTATGCTCCTGAGATAAAGTAAAATGTATCAGCTTGTGCTCTCATTTTTTCAACAAACTGTGCAATCTATTGCACAGACATCCTACATGATCACAAAGAGCGGACTCATAACAAACAGCTTCCTGCCCCAAAAGCTAGCTAGGTTAAAGGTCACAGCGGCCTGGAGACAACAGTGATGGAGGGTATAGTTTCCAGAAAAGGATGCAAAGACAGACCTCTGTTAAAGTGGATACAAGGCACTGAAGATGCATTGGCACTAAAAGCACATAGGGCTGGTGAACTGGTTAGAGAAAGAGAGACTTTCAGGTGTGTCGTGATGAGAGCAGCAGTCTGTAAACTGACCTGCTGACTGATTTTTTGTTGGTGTCTTCTTTGTTCATATTTAATACCTCATAGCAATCACAGCACATGACATTGATAATCTTAAACAGTAGTAGAGGAAAAAAAAAATTTCTGATTTTTATCCCTTTGAAATGATCAACTTTACTGTATTGGGTTTTATCCCATAAGGTTTCGTCAATCTCCACAGAGCATCTAGGGATTGCACAAAGCACAGACTCTACAGCTCTAGAAGCAGCCACACATGGATTTCAAGAATACCCAAACTCGTTTAACCAGAGGACAGAGTCCAGAATGAATCCTAACATCTTTAGAGCATGAGGCAGATGTCTTAACACTTTCAATCCCAAAGATATGTACCATATGAGTTCAATGAATGTCTACTGGTAGGTAGGTAAGTTGTACCCTACCAGGACATCACACAAGCGATTATTACCCGGTGACACAAAGTGCCACCATGAGGATAAGGATCACCCGTATAGAGGTCCCGAAAACCCCATTCAGCCGTTATACCATATTTAAGGCCCCCCGGCAAAAGCCAGGGTAGGGGCTTCAAAATAACTTTAAAATGCATCCCCCCTTGGGGAGGTGAGTACACTGTACTAAGCAGACCTCTGCAAAGGCAGAGACAGACTTCAAACGAAGTCTGATGCAAGACACTAAAGATGCAAAGGCTATGGAAGCATTCAGGGCTGGAGAACTTGCTAGAGACAGACAGACTTTTATGAGTGCTGTGACGAGCGCAACGTTCTGTAGAGGACCTGCTGAGTGAATTATTGATTAAATCAACATTCTGTATGTTCAATATATCCTTTACGTTTGGACTGAATATTCAAAAGAAATGTGATATATTAACACGTCCCATTAGTGTTCGTTTCATCCATGAAACTAAAACATTTGAGTTCTTCTCACTCGTCTTTCTGCCTTCTTAGATATCTACTGTTGAAACTCCTGGGTCTGAACAAGTAAATGCACCCCTTCACCACATTTCTGATTAACAATAGCATTAAAAAAGACATTAAAAAAATTTCAGCCACAGCCGAAAACAATGTGCGCAGCCGAAAACAATGTGCGCAGCCAAAAACAATGTGCGCAGCCGAAAACAATGTGCGCAGCCGAAAACAATATGTGCAGCCGAAAACAATGTGTGAAGTTTAACAGGATCTGGTCTTTCTGCTGATCATTTTCTGGAAATCTTCCTCTGTCTTGAATAAATCTGTGCACAGACTAGGGTCATGTGATCGCCCCGTATGGATCTCACACAGAAGTGATGTCCGACAGTCACCGGTGCAGGGATTTAGATCTGCAGACTTTGTGTAAAATCTGTAGAAAATAATTAGTGCTTTTTCAATGCAAACATAATTATAGATTTTTTTTTTTACATTTCAATCTACATATAACTGTAAATAATATTATTTTATTAACATTTGAAACCACCCATATTGTAAAAATTATATTTTATAACATATCAAGCTTAAGTTTAAACAGTGTTTTGTAACATTTCAATCTACACTTAATTTTTAAACAATGTTTTTTCACCTTTTAATTTCTGCTTAAATGTAAACGGTTGCTATTTTAAAACGTGTTTCAATACTTAGCATCTCCGTAGTGAGTGAAGTTGAACCCCATTAGTGCCTCAGAATAAGTGATTAAGATCCTGTGACACAAAGTGTTCCTATTCAGATGAAAATCCTCCAGGGACAAGTCCAAGAAACCTGTTCAACCGCACAGTTACACAGCCCCCCCCCCCTCCCAAACAGTTACACTAGGGCACTCTGGCAGTTACACTGGGGCCCGCCAACGGTTACACTAGGGAACTCTGATGGTTACACTGGGGCCCCCCAATGGTTACACTAGGGCACTCTGACGGTTACACTAGGGCACTCTGGCGGTTACACTGGGGCCCGCCAACGGTTACACTAGGGAACTCTGACGGTTACACTGGGGCACCCAATGGTTACACTAGGGAACTCTGACCGTTACACTGGGGCACCCAATGGTTACACTAGGGAACTCTGACGGTTACACTAGGGAACTCTGATGGTTACACTAGGGAACTCTGACGGTTACACTGGGGCCCGCCAACGGTTACACTAGGGAACTCTGACGGTTACACTGGGGCACCCAATGGTTACACTAGGGAACTCTGACCGTTACACTGGGGCCCCCTGATGGTTACTCTAGGGCACTCTGATGGTTACACTGGGGCCCCCCAATGGTTACACTGACAGGATAGGGTTATACCCACAGAACTGTGTTCATCCTTAAAAAAGTGTCTGACACCAATCTTCTGAAGGAAGGAAAGGTGGCAGGTCCAGGTGGTATCCAAGCAGAAGTTATCAAGGCTAATATAAATATATCAACATAATTACTACATAGATTATTTAGTAAAGTCTGGGAGACTGAAGAAATAAAAGCAGACTAGTGAGAAGGATATCTTGTGAAACTGCCTAAAAAAAAAAAGTGATCTAAAGGAGTCTGAAAACTATGGAAGAATTATGATGCTGTCAGTTCCTGGAGCAATATTACATAAGATTATTTTGGAAAGACTAAAAGACACAGCTGATAAAAAGCTACGAGATTAACAATCAGGTTTTCGGCCAAACCGATAATGTACTGACCGATAGCCACATTACGTATAACAAGAGAGCAAAGCATTGAACTGAACTCATCACTTTACATTGGATTCATGGACTATGAAAAAGCATTTGACAGCATTGATAGGGAATCTCTCTGGAAATTGATGGGGCACTATGGAATCCCACAGAAAATTATGAACTTAGTAAAGGCAGGATGCCATTAATAGGTGAATTGGTCAATATCAAGCTGGCTGCTTTTGCTTCCCAGGACCTTGCCTGGTACCCATTTAAGGCTGGGTTGACCTGGGAGCCAAAGTCATTTTTGAAAGGAAAAAAAAACCTGGTTTTATCCGGACCGAAACCCACAACCTTCAGATCCCCAGACGAGTGTCTAGCCACTACACCATGGTGACTCGCAAGAGTTAAAAATAAAAGAAATAAAAAAAAAAAACATTGTTTACAATAAGATCAGCATGGAACTTACCTATAAAACTGTTGAAAAACTGTGTCATTCTTCTTCATGATGTTTATCAGGTTATCCCAGTCTCTGGGGTACAGACTGGGTAAATTAAAAGCAGCCTGGAAAATATAAAATAGTCATACATACAAGAGAATCAAAGTAGTTTCAAGAGTAATTTATAGAGCAAGCTTGATATTTTAACAATGATTTATGTAGCAGATTTAACATCTGAACAAGATTATTATGGCTTTGAGAGAATGAGGCCCTTGGGTGTAACCGTAGGGTCTGGCCGGCTCAGTATACTCAGAAGAAAGGCAAGATGGAATATAACCAGATTGTGACCAGTACCATTAGTATTGGAACTCTGTGCTGGCTGCTGATGATAGGAATGGAGCACATATGGGAATGACCCAAGTGCTGTTGTAATGATGTTATAAATAGGGATAATGTCAGGGGATGATTGGCATAATTGGGGAAGACCCTGAGAGCATGTGTTTCACGGAGATATGGTGAAACGACAGGAAAGAAAGAGTCACGTGTGAATGGGGAGATCTGGGGGATTGAGAATCAGGCGGTCATTCGGTGACTGGGCCCCAGAGAGAAAGGATGGGAAATGAAGCTGTGAAGATGAATGGAGAATGACCAGAGCATGTGGATCTGAGTCGGCGAGGAATGAATGATCGAGAAGGCCAGCTGTGATGGTACCTTGTTTGATTGTTAAAGCCAGCCGTGAATATGTCAACGTCTATTGTCCGAATGCTGTAAGTGGATTCTCCTGTGATTCGTGTATTGTGCTACTGTGATATTAAACTCGTGAAATGTGCCGCTGGTGTCAACCGTTGTTAGAAGTTGTGTGACCGTGAAGAAGATCATGTCTGCTTTGATTGAGTTGTGAACCTCTAGACATCAGAGCCAGTGTTAACTCTGCACCACAGATAGCCAGTGTGGAGGAGACACAAAAGGGCAGTCATTACAGCTGTGGTGTAAATTCTCGACTCAACTCAGCTCATCTAAACAGTAATTTACTGCGCCTCAGTGGTTTAGAGGCTAGCAAATGTAGTTAACAATTTCAAAATCATTTGCTTGACTCTGGACATGTAGTTGATAAAGACTGTGCTTTCAGGATTATTTGCTACACATGAAACAGACGTTTGCTAAAAGTGGTCGAGGCTGTATCAAAAAAACTCTACTCTCTTATGTTGTGTAAACAGAAAGATCAAGTGACTGATTTGAAGTTACCATGTTAATCATGTGACTGATTTTGAATTAAATTATAAAAAATTATAGCAGAAGGCATGGTACCAGCAAGGAGGGGGCAGAGGCCGACCGACACGAAGATGGGCACAGGATATAAGTGACTCCTTGAGTGTGAAAGTTCATGAGGCGGGAGAACTGGCAAGAGACTGAGTTTCTTACAGGCAGACTGTGATGAGAGCGACGTTCTGCAAAGGACCTGCTACATGATGATGATGATGATTTTGAATTTGCTGCGGACAGACGTACAGCAACTTGAAAATGTGGTTTGTGCACTTCAGGAAGAAAAGGATTCATTTTGTGCTTCGTTATATGTTGATCTAACTCTGTAGTAATGCACCTGTCGAGATACAGGAAAATATGCCAGGCAACAAATTGTGCAGTGTATTGTTTGTGTCCGCATTATTGAAATTTACAACCGGAAAACACTGTTTTTAATTTCACAAAGCTCAAGAGCTGTGGTTCGCTCCCTGCAGTAGGTGGGAGAAAATATGCTCTCATGGTTTTCTGACAGCGGTATGAGAGTTGCACTGTGGAAGATAGTGGAACCTCATCACATCACATTCCCAAAGACAGCTATGGCACACTAGCCAACCTTCATGGAAATCACACAGAACTTAGAATGAAAAAAAATTAAGAAATTACAATTTGATACTGAAACAGTAATTATACCGTGCTGATGTTACTTTTTCTTTGGAGTAAACAATGCAGGTCGAGAGAGGAATCATGATGCAGGGGTAACATGTGGTCTCTACAATACTGCTCAGGCTTTGTGCTATGGAGAGGACAAACTTAATCCCTGGCTGTAATTGGTCTCGGAAACAAATCAAGACATGTTACTGCAGAAAGAATGAGCTGAGAGTCTGAGAAGAAACAGGCTAAACACAAATGTTGACAACAACGGTCCTGAAATCCCATGATTTAATCCTAGAATACTTTTCCTAACGCTGGGAAGGGGGGTGTCTTGCTAGTCACACTTGCCATCTTTATGGGTTGTGAGTCCCATGCCTCTTCATAGCGCAATATAACACTATCGTCTGGTTTGACGGAAAGGTGCCAATCAATTATACTGTTAATTAATATAACTAGAATGTTCTGATTTTGGAACCCACAGGACCAAAGAAATAAAGGCAAAGCAAAAGGAGAATGGAATTAGAGAGTGAAGTGAAAAGATGAGGACAACATGGGGGTCAGCTGTATTTGACCACACACAAAAAGACAGGAGTCAGCCTGTAGAAGGATCATGCTCCCCTGGGGGTAAAGGGCAGAAAAAGGTAAATAAAAATACGATACTGTAAACTGAATAATTTCATGACAGTACATGCAGTATACTCTTGCCTGTATGACTCTTGCCTGTGTGAATCTTGCCTGTGTGACTCTTGCCTGTGTGATTCTTGCCTGTGTGACTCTTGCCTGTGTGACTCTTGCCTGTGTGATTCTTGCCTGAGTGACCCTTGCCTGTGTGACCCTTGCCTGTGTGACCCTTGCCTGTGTGACCCTTGCCTGTGTGACTCTTGCCTGCGTGTCTCTTGCCTGCGTGACTCTTGCCTGTGTGACTCTTGCCTGTGTGACTCTTGCCTGTGTGACTCTTGCCTGTGTGACTCTTGCCTGTGTGTCTCTTGCCTGTGTGTCTCTTGCCTGTGTGTCTCTTGCCTGTGTGACTCTTGCCTGTGTGACTCTTGCCTGTGTGACTCTTGCCTGTGTGACTCTTGCCTGTGTGACTCTTGCCTGTGTGACTCTTGCCTGTGTGTCTCTTGCCTGTGTGTCTCTTGCCTGTGTGTCTCTTGCCTGTGTGACTCTTGCCTGTGTGACTCTTGCCTGTGTGACTCTTGACGGTGTAACTCTTGATGGTGTAACTCTTGCCTGTGTGTCTCTTGCCTGTGTGTCTCTTGCCTGTGTGTCTCTTGCCTGTGTGTCTCTTGCCTGTGTGACTCTTGCCTGTGTGACTCTTGCCTGTGTGACTCTTGACTGTGTGACTCTTGACGGTGTGACTCTTGCCTGTGTGACTCTTGCCTCTGTGACCCTTGACTGTGTGTCTCTTGCCTGTGTGACTCTTGCCTGTGTGACTTTTGCCTGTGTGACCCTTGCCTGTGTGACTCTTGCCTCTGTGACCCTTGACGGTGTAACTCTTGCCTGTGTTATTCTTGCCTGTGGGATTCTTGCGTGTGTGACTCTTGCCTGTGTGACTCTTGACGGTGTAACTCTTGCCTGTTATACTCTTGCCTGTGTTATTCTTGCCTGTGGGATTCTTGCGTGTGTGACTCTTGCCTGTTATCCTCTTGCCTGTGTGTCTCTTGCCTGTGTGACTCTTGCTTGTGTGATTCTTGCATGTGTGACTCATGCATGAGTCACTCATGCAAGAGTTACACATGCAAGAGTCACACACGCATGAGTGACTCTTGCATGTGTGACTCTTGCATGTGTCACTCTTGCATGTGTGAATCTTGTGTGTGTGACCCTTGACTGTGTAACTCTTGCACGAGTGACTCTTGCATGTGTGACTCTTGCACATACATTTGGAGCCTTGCCTCTCCATGTGGGTTCCAGGGATTCATTTTGGAGGGCAAAGAATAGATCCACTGCCACCTAACAAGCATGTTGACCAATAGAAGTGTTTCCTTCAAAATTGGAGTGCCTCTGCCTGAGAGGCAAGGAACTAACAGTCTGCAAACAAATAAGCCAGATCTGTAAAACAGATGTGCATGCAAAACTCAAGTTCTGGATCAAGACCACAGTCCTGAAGTGGATGAACACCCAGAACTTTCCATTGGAGTTTACAGCTGGTGAACACAAAGAGGAATCCTTGCCAGTACTGCAGAGTTCATGCACAGAGCTAAGATTTCCCACATGTGATCTACAATAACAGTAATGCTCAAATTACAAAACAAAACCTAAAGACCAGCCAGTGGACTTACCTTAGCAGAGTACTCAAACTCCCATGTGATGTTACCCTCTATGTGTGCCTTGGTTAGGTTCATGTAGTGAGTTTCATGATCCAAGACTTGCTGTCATGAAAATAACACAAATTAACAAAGACACCACTATCACAACTACTGTCTATCATCACTGCTGTATATCACCACTACTGTCTATCACCACTGCTGTCTATCACCACTGCTGTCTATCACCACTGCTGTCTATCGCCACTGCCATATATCACCACTGCCGTATATCACCACTACTGTCTATCACCACTACTGTCTATCGCCACTGCTGTCTATCAACACTGCTGTCTATCATCACTGCTGTCTATCACCACTACTGTCTATCATCACTGCTGTCTATCACCACTGCCATATATCACCACTGCCATATATCACCACTGCTGTATATCACCACTGCTGTCTATCGCCACTGTTGTCTATCATCACTGCTGTCTATCACCACTGCTGTCTATCGCCACTGCTGTCTATCACCACTGCTGTCTATCACCACTGCTGTCTATCACCACTGCTGTCTATCACCACTGCTGTCTATCGCCACTGCTGTCTATCAACACTTTTGTCTATCACCACTACTGTCTATCACCACTACTGTCTATAACCACTGCTGTCTATCACCACTGCCATATATTACCACTGCCATATATCACAACTGCTGTATATCACCACTGCTGTCTATCGCCACTGCTGTCTATCACCACTGCTGTCTATCACCACTGCCATATATCACCACTGCTATATATCATCACTGCTGTCTATCACCACTGCTGTCTATCATCACTGCTGTCTATCATCACTGCTGTATATCACCACTGATGTCTATCACCACTGCTGTATATCACCACTGCTGTATATCACCACTGCTGTATATCATCACTGATGTCTATCACCACTGCTGTCTATGGCCACTGCTGTCTATCTATCACCACTGCTGTCTATCGCCACTGCTGTCTATCACCACTGCTGTAAATCGCCACTGCTGTCTATCTATCACCACTGCTGTCTTTCGCCATTGCTGCCTATCTCCACTGATGCCTATCGCCACTGCTGCCTATCACAACTGCTGTCTATCTATCATCACTGCTGTCTATCACCACTACTGTCTATCACCACTGCTGTCTATCACCACTGCTGTCTATCTATCACCACTGCTGTCTATCTATCACCACTGCTGTATATCTATCACCACTGCTGTCTATTTATCACCACTGCTATCACCACTGCTGTAAATCACCACTGCTGTCTATCACCACTGCTGTCTATCACCACTGCTATGGCCACTGCTGTCTATCACCACTGCTGTCTATCACTGCTGTCTATCACCACTGCTGTCTATCACTGCTGTCTATCATCACTGCTGTCTATCACCACTGCTGTCTATCACCACTGCTGTCTATCATCACTGCTGTCTATCACTGCTGTCTATCATCACTGCTGTCTATCATCACTGCTGTCTATCATCACTGCTGTCTATCATCACTGCTGTCTATCATCACTGCTGTCTATCACCACTGCTGTCTATCACCCCTGCTGTCTATCATCACTGCTGTCTATCACCACTACTGTCTATCACCACTGCTGTCTATCACCACTGCTGTCTATCACAACTGCCATATATCACCACTGCCATATATCACCACTGCTGTATATAACCACTGCTGTCTATCGCCACTGCTGTCTATCTATCACCACTGCTGTCTATTGCCACTGCTGTCTATCACCACTGCTGTAAATCGCCACTGCTGTCTATCTATCACCACTGCTGTCTATCGCCACTGCTGTCTATCGTCACTGCTGCCTATCACCACTGCTGTATATCTATCACCACTAATGTCTATCACCACTGCTGTCTATCACCACTGCTGTCTATCACCACTGCTGTCTATCACCACTGCTGTCTATCTATCACCACCGCTGTCTGTCTATCACCACTGCTCTCTATCTATCACCACTGCTCTCTATCTATCACCACTGCTATCTATCTATCACCACTGCTGTCTATCTATCACCACTGCTGTCTATCTATCACCACTGCTGTAAATCACCACTGCTGTCTATCACCACTGCTGTAAATCACCACTACTGTATATCACCACTTCTGTATATCACCACTGCTGTATATCAACAACTCTCTGCTGATGACCAGGCCTTGACAGCAGATACAACCATAACATTGCAACAGCATCTAACATCTACAATATTAGTAATATGAGTATCAACACTAAAAAGACAGACGTAATGTCAACAGGAAGGAAGAAGCATAAACTAAAAAAGCAGTAGAGTGCAAAGGCGTTAAACAAGCATATGGGTACACCTTACACTGAAGATAGTAATGCTGAATGTTGAATTCAGAATCGACATCACAGCACTCTCGACAACCCCCACAAGTGAAGATGGGAAAATGCATGAGGAAATTAACATCAAAAGCAGTCAAGCAAACCAAGCACTGGAGTGGGTGGGGGTGGGGGGCTCTTACACCCTTTTACAGCATAAGACAATCCTAGTCAGCACAAAGAAACATTTCTTACAAAGCATATTCATTCTCACTCTATGCTACAAATGCCAGACATGGTCACTCACAATAAACCATAAAAGAAATGAGGATCACAGAAATGAGATGTCTAAGAAAGGCTGCAGGAGTGACCAGGAGAGATGAAGTGTGGTTTTTTGCCTGGCGCAGAAATGCAGCAACCATGGCGTGACCCGTTTGACATAAAGTTGGAACTGACTGACTGACTTTTACCTCCCTAGGACCACAAAACGAGCGACAAACACCTGGTGACCAAAACTGCCACCATCTGGATGAGAATCGCCCAGGCTCAAGTATCAGAAAGCCTCTTCAACCTGCAGGTTATATTTAGGGCCCCTGACGATAGCTGGGGTGGAGTTTTAAAGTGAAAAACCATTGTGTCCCATGTTGGGGGGGGGGGGGGAAGAAGGAGCGAGTTTATGAAGCTGGAACTGGAACTAGCCCCTAAAATCAGTGACTTTTTATGGGCGCAGAATATATGTCATTCATAAAAATGGTTAATTATTTAAATGGATACAGAACATATGTCATACATGATGACTCTGAATGATTTTATATGGTCATATAACATAACATAATAGGAAATAATTAGGAACATAACATAATAAGAAATAATTACTTTATATCGACACAGAACATTTAACAGACATAAGACATAAGAACTCATTACTTTGTATGGACACAGAACATATATCATATTTAAGAACTCATTACTTTATATGGTCTCAGAACATATACTATACATAAGAACTCATTACTTTATATGGACACAGAACAAATAACATACTTAAGAACTCATTAGGTTATACAGTAACAGAACAACTTTATACAGTAACAGAACACATAACATACATATGAACTCATTAGGTTATACAGTAACAGAACAACTTTATACAGTAACAGAACACATAACATACATATGAACTCATTAGGTTATACAGTAACAGAACAACTTTATACAGTAACAGAACACATAACATACATATGAACTCATTAGGTTATACAGTAACAGAACAACTTTATACAGTAACAGAACAACTTTATACAGTAACAGAACAACTTTATACAGTAACAGAACAACTTTATACAGTAACAGAACAACTTTATACAGTAACAGAACAACTTTATACAGTAACAGAACAACTTTATACAGTAACAGAACAACTTTATACAGTAACAGAACAACTTTATACAGTAACAGAACACATAACATACATATGAACTCTTGTTATATACTCCATCCACAGTGTAGAATCGGAAGCCCATGTTATAATGAGAGAACGGGGTCACGCTGGGACCAATATAAGCCACACCCACAGGGGTCTGAAGTGTCTCGATGTCATAGAACACCTCAAACTCATCTTTGTGGGTATGTCCAAAGAATTGACCAGCGATTGTGTTTTGGTATCTGGAGGAGACAAGACAATATCAATACAACTTTGGGAGAGGAATCTCATTTACTGCGGTACAGATTCAAGATTATACACATATTTGTATAGGATAACTGACATTCTGTTGTAGTCATCAAGCTGACTACTTTCCTGGGCATTTCTTGGTATCTATGCTAGGCAAGGTTGCAGTGGTAGCTGATTTGGCGAAGGACCAAAATTTTTTATTTAAAGCTGTGGTGCCTTATTATTATCCTACCCCAGATGATGTCACGGGACCATCCAATATCTTAGAGGGTGGCAAGACTAGGTTTCCTGGCTTTCTGATGCCTTTAACGACCCAAAAACATCTAGAACTGGCCCTAATCCCAACTCACCTACGTCCCACCAGAGAGTGCAGACTAGGTCCCATGACTGCACGCAGCCTATCTTCCACATCCTGAAATATTATACTGTCCTGTGACCTGTTGATTTCCCTTGTTTGGGGTAGAATATTAATAAAGCACCAAACCTGTTTCTGGTGCCCTCTCGCTTGCTTTATACATCCAGTTTTAACATATGGCTGTGAGTCCTGGACAATCGGTAGGCAGGCCAAACAATTTCTTGAGGCCTCATAGATGTGGTTAAACAGAAGAATGCTTAAAGTACCTTGGATAGCCGAAGAGAAACCAAGAGGTTTTAAAAGAGGTGGGAGTATGAAGACAACTTATCACAGACATCAGAAGGAGACAGTCATATTTTTTCGGTCATGTTATTAGAAGAGGGAAAATGGGACTTGTTATGACCACTGGAAAGATCTGTGGAAGAAGGGACAGAAGAAGACAACGAGAGAAGATTCTTGACAGTCTTGTTGCATGGCACGGAGGTGTGACAGCACATAAACTGATACATGCTGCAGGAGATCGCAGATTATGGAGAGGCATGATCGCCTAAGAAAGTCGGCAAGGCACCTGATGATGATGATGATTGGTGCCTTTAACTTGGTAACAAAACTATATCCTTTCAGTCTACAAATGGATTAAAACGAAACAGCGAACTATTGTCAGAAGCAAAAACTTGTCATGACTAATAACAATAAACCTGCCTGTCCACCAGACTTACCAAAAGCTCCCCTAAAGGCTAAAGAAATATCTTCTTCTTCAGCATTCTAAGCCCTTGAGGTTCATTGTTGCAGATATCCCAAGCCTAAATTCATCTATCTGGCTGGTCGTCTCTTTTCGGTTGATGACACCAAGCTTTTGTAGGTCTGCCTAAACATTATCTCTCCATCGTCTTCTTGGTCTGCCTCGTGGTCTACGACCATTCATCTCCCGTGTGTATACAGTTTTTAACCTCTCTGTCATCTGAGATTCTCTCAATATGCCCCAGCCATTTCAGTCTATTAGCTCTTATGATTCTAGTGATCTAAAGTAATTTAAACAAACTATGCATTTCATTGTTGCTTCCTACTCTCCAAACCCTGCTGTCTTAATCTTTGATGGGTCGAAAGATTCTTCACAAGACTCCGTTTAAAAAATGTTCAACAAGGCTCCAAGTTTCACAGCCATATAGAACAGCTGGTCTTATCAACGTTTCCTATATTTTGATCTTAGTGTTGCGAGACAGAGGAAAAGAAGAAATATATTAAATTGAAAGCAAAGGACCCTTTTTACACTAGCAGTTCATCAGACAAACACCGTAAGGCCCGCATTGTTTAAAGACCAATCAGCACTTGATGTGTGATGTATTCATCATCGTGCTGGCCACCTTTACTTCCCATGACATTTCCTGGTTCCCATTTTAGGTGCTGTGACTTTAAAGCATTGGATCAATTATTAAATTGACCTCCATGTGAAATCAAGCAAGCAGCCACTGTGCTACCCTAAATTGGCCTCCATGTGAAATCAAGCAAGCAGCCACTGTGCTTTCATAAATTGGCCTCCATGTGAAAACAAGCAAGCAGCCACTGTGCTTTCATAAATTGGCCCCCATGTGAAAACAAGCAAGCAGCCACTGTGCTTTCATAAATTGGCCCCCATGTGAAAACAAGCAAGCAGAAACTGTGCTACCATAAATTGGCCTCCATGTGAAAACAAGCAAGCAGCCACTGTGCTTTCATAAATTGGCACCAATGTGAAAACAAGCAAGCAGAAACTGTGCTACCATAAATTGGCCTACATGTGAAAACAAGCAAGCAGCCACTGTGCTATCATAAATTGGCCTCCATGTGAAAACAAGCAAGCAGAAACTGTGCTACCATAAATCCCTAACAGAAATAATAGACAGCAGAGGATGACAGGACTTTGCATGGGATTGCTGAGGTCCTATGCTCCATTGGAATCTTGTAATAGTTCTAGCACCATTCATGGATAAAAGGTTGAAGAATAACTAAAATAATCACCTTTTAACAATCTTGTAACAGTTCTAGCTCCAGTGACAGATAAAAGGTTGAAGAATAACTAAAATAATCACATTTTAACAATCTTGTAACAGTTCCATATCCACTGGAAGATTAAAGGTTGACAAATAACTAAAATAATCACCTTTTAACAATATTGTAATAGTTCCAGGTCCATTGGAAGGTTAAAGGTTGAAGAATAACTATAAAATAAAATCACCTGTTCACAATCTTGTAATAGTTCCAGCTCCATGCCTTTAGACAATCATTTTGTCCAGGAGGGATGTGACCCAGGATGTGAACCTACAAATTAGTCAGTAAACAACTAATTGTAGCCACGTGTCTCAAACATAAAATTTTTATGTCATTAATAATATATTCTGCACATAAATAAGAAGACGATAATTCATACCAATATTTCAAGACTCGCACATAGGTAGAGCGGTATACAGCCATTTTCGTGCCCTTGCTTTTCTTTTTTTCTGAGAAACCCCTGGGTTATGGCCTGGAAAGGTCTCCTAGCTGCTGCTTTTCAAGTAGCCAACTCTGACTTGATGCTTCCATTCTGGTCTATTTCGATTCCAATGTATCTAAACTGGTTAACCTGCTTCAGTGCATTTTGTCTCACCATGATTTGATGTTTCTTCTCCTCTCTTGAGATCACCATGGTTTTCGTTTTGGAGATACAGATGGTCATCCCTCTCTTCTCAAGCTCTTCCATCCAGACAAGGAAGTTGGATTGAAGATGTGCCTCTGATTTAGCTATCAGGGCCACATCATCTGCAAATGCCAGCTCTGATTTACAGGTTGGTCTCATATTGCACTACCCTACTGAGTATGTCTTTGTCTTCTCCTTACAGGTTTCGAAGACATCATTCATCAGAAGGATGAAGAGGTAAAGTGAGAGAATATCACCCTGTCTAACACCGCTAGTGGTCTTAAATTATTCCCACTTGGTTTCCTGTTCTTATACAATTTCTGCAGCTTTTGTAGAAACTGTTTTGCACTGATCAGGAGTGCTGGAATGTTCTTCCCTGCCAAGCAGTCCCAGAGTTTGATCCAGGGAACCTTATCGAATTCCGTTTCTAGATCCAGGAAATATAAGTGCACCACATTCTTATATTCTGTAACATTTTCACTCATCTATCTGAGTGTGAAGATAAGGTCTTGAGTACTTCGCTTTGCCCTGAAACTGCGTTGGGCCTGATCCTGCTGTGGTTCCGCCAGAGATCCGAGTTCAGGGAGTTTAAATCTAAATGTATCCACTATTATTTAAAAAAAAACCAAAGAAAAAAAAACACCTGACCAGATATTACTACACACACACAAATTAAGAAACAATCCCACATGACATGTTGGTTGAGACAGAGGAGAAACAATCACACATGACATGTTGGTTGAGACAGAGGAGAAACAATCACACATGACATGTTGGTTGAGACAGAGGAGAAACAATCACACATGACATGTTGGTTGAGACAGAGGAGAAACAATCACACATGACATGTTGGTTGAGACAGAGGAGAAACAATCACACATGACATGTTGGTTGAGACAGAGGAGAAACAATCACACATGACATGTTGGTTGAGACAGAGGAGAAACAATCACACATGACATGTTGGTTGAGACAGAGGGGAAACAATCACACATGACATGTTGGTTGAGACAGAGGAGAAATAATCACACATGACATGTTGGTTGAGACAGAGGGGAAACAATCACACATGACATGTTGGTTGAGACAGAGGGGAAACAATCACACATGACATGTTGGTTGAGACAGAGGAGAAATAATCACACATGACATGTTGTTTAAGACAGAAGGGAAACAATCACACATGACATGTTGGTTGAGTCAGAGGGGAAACAATCACACATGACATGTTGGTTGAGACAGAAGGGAAACAATCACACATGACATGTTGGTTGAGACAGAGGGGAAACAATCACACATGACATGTTGGTTGAGACAGAGAGGAAACAATCACACATGACATGTTGGTTGAGACAGAGGGGAAACAATCACACATGACATGTTGGTTGAAACAGAGGGGAAATAATCACACATGACATGTTGGTTGAGACAGAGGGGAAACAATCACACATGACATGTTGGTTGAGACAGAGGAGAAACAATCACACATGACATGTTGGTTGAGACAGAGAGGAAACAATCACACATGACATGTTGGTTGAGACAGAGGGGAAACAATCACACATGACATGTTGGTTGAGACAGAGGGGAAACAATCACACATGACATGTTGGTTGAGACAGAGGGGAAATAATCACACATGACATGTTGGTTGAGACAGAGGGGAAACGATCACACATGACATGTTGGTTGAGACAGAGGGGAAACAATCACACATGACATGTTGGTTGAGACAGAGAGGAAACAATCACACATGACATGTTGGTTGAGACAGAGAGGAAACAATCACACATGACATGTTGGTTGAGACAGAGGGGAAACAATCACACATGACATGTTGGTTGAGACAGAGAGGAAACAATCACACATGACATGTTGGTTGAGACAGAGAGGAAACAATCACACATGACATGTTGGTTGAGACAGAGGGGAAATAATCACACATGACATGTTGGTTGAGACAGAGGGGAAACAATCACACATGACATGTTGGTTGAGACAGAGGAGAAACAATCACACATGACATGTTGGTTGAGACAGAGAGGAAACAATCACACATGACATGTTGGTTGAGACAGAGGGGAAACAATCACACATGACACGTTGGTTGAGACAGAGGGGAAACAATCACACATGACATGTTGGTTGAGACAGAGGGGAAACAATCACACATGACATGTTGGTTGAGACAGAGGGGAAACAATCACACATGACATGTTGGTTGAGACAGAGGGGAAACAATCACACATGACATGTTGGTTGAGACAGAGAATAAACAATCACACATGACATGTTGGTTGAGACAGAGAGGAAACAATCACACATGACATGTTGGTTGAGACAGAGAGGAAACAATCACACATGACATGTTGGTTGAGACAGAGGGGAAACAATCACACATGACATGTTGGTTGAGACAGAGGGGAAACAATCACACATGACATGTTGGTTGAGACAGAGAGGAAATAATCACACATGACATGTTGGTTGAGACAGAGGGGAAATAATCACACATGACATGTTGGTTGAGACAGAGGGGAAATAATCACACATGACATGTTGGTTGAGACAGAGGGGAAACAATCACACATGACATGTTGGTTGAGACAGAGAGGAAACAATCACACATGACATGTTGGTTGAGACAGAGAGGAAACAATCACACATGACATGTTGGTTGAGACAGAGAGGAAACAATCACACATGACATGTTGGTTGAGACAGAGGGGAAACAATCACACATGACACGTTGGTTGAGACAAAGGGGAAACAATCACACATGACATGTTGGTTGAGACAGAGGGGAAACAATCACACATGACATGTTGGTTGAGACAGAGAGGAAACAATCACACATGACATGTTGGTTGAGACAGAGAGGAAACAATCACACATGACATGTTGGTTGAGACAGAGAGGAAACAATCACACATGACATGTTGGTTGAGACAGAGGGGAAACAATCACACATGACATGTTGGTTGAGACAGAGGGGAAACAATCACACATGACATGTTGGTTGAGACGGAGGTGAAATAATCAAAACCAAATATGGCTGATGATAACTTTTTCTCCGATATTTTCTGAATTCTGTAATGTTGTTATCAGCCACTGAAGCTGCCCTGTTGGGTCTGTGGTGTTGAGCAGCATCCACCTGGGTGAATAGACAACAGATCCATGAGTCTCGGGGACATGAGCACAAACATGTACAAAAGATCTATGAGTCTCAGGGGCATAAATATAAACATGTACAACAGAATCATGAGTCTCAGGGGCATGAACATATTTATGTACAACAGATCCATGAGTCTCAGGGGCATAAACATAAACATGTACAACAGATCCATGAGTGTCAGGGGCATATACATAAACAGATAAACATGCCTGCATTCTTATACTCATACATAAATCATTACATGTATACAGATTAAGGTATGACATCTTGATGACTGCACTGAAGGAGGTCAGTTCATGGTTGGTGAATTGGGTTACTGCTGCCCTGTATTCATGTCCGGTTGCTCTCCGACTGGGCTTATTCACATCAGAACCATGTAGTTTGGCCCCAGGACTGCCACATGGATCCGCCATCTTGCCTGTGCTCTTCAAGGTGTATACGAGCAAGACTGCAAGCCTAGAAGCACCAGGAGTTGGAAGGATATTGACTTTTGGGGATGAAATACTTGCATATAGGCAGGGGGAAGAGAGGGAACAAACAGCCAGGGAGCTACAAGTGACAGTAGACAAAGTGACTGAGTGGTGTACAGAAATGAGGGCTGTCGTCCACCCAGAATAGGCATCTGTTTTGTGATATTCTCTAGACAACAGGATCGTTAAAACTAATGTCCCAAGTCTCACGATAGATGGTAGAAACATCAACAGAGAGAGCAAACGGAAGTATCTGTGAATTACATTTGACAGGAGCTTGTTCTTTAAGGACCATGTGGAGAGTGTTGTGACGAGATGCCAAAAAGGACTTGGTGCATTTAAGACTATGGCTGCTTTTGACATAAAGCAGAGAATGCTTTTCACACTATATCAGCACCTGATCCTGTCAGTGGTTGATTATGGCCTGGGACTGCTTACCATCTCAAAGAGTCAGATGGACAAACTAGAGCGCATACAGAACGCAGCTATGTGGGTCATTCTGGGTTGCACCAGAGACACCCCAGTGGTGTGTATGCGATACATCCTTGGTTTGCCGAATGTTGCAAGTAGGCACAAGGTGCTGCAGGCAAAGTCAAATCTCAGGGTAGTTGGAGACACAGACCACCCTTTGCACGAAGCTCTGGGCGCAGTTAAGGGTCAGTGGCTGATAAGAGGGAAGTCAAGGATGGCTCAGGCAAAAGACACAATCAGACAGGTTTGCATCCTTGAGAACATTAGGCGAGGAGAGGAGTGGGTCAAAGTGCCACTTGAACAGTCAGACTTGTGTAGGGTCATAATCACACTGAACCGGGAATGCAGAGACTGGCAAGCAGGTGCCACGGAGGTGGAAATTCAGCAATAAATTCAAGATAATGCTCGCTCAGAGGATTTGATCATTTACACAGACAGGTCAGTGTCAAGAGGCAAAAAAAGTGCTTGGGGTTTCTTAGCAAAAGTTAAAGGTCGATGTTTGGTGCAGGAGAGCCTAGCATATGACACGACAACATCCAGCTTAAGAATGGAGGTGGAGGCGGTCACTGCAGCTTTCCGCTGGTTAGAGAACACCACACACACACACATCATGACTGTAACTGACTCAGAAAGCATGCTGAGGAAGATCAGGACAGGCATGCTTCGTGCAGTGGCATGCTTCACTGCGGAGGACACGGGTGAGGAGTATTGTCTGGATTTTTTTACCGGAGACGCCGGTGTGTTGGGAAATGAACAGGCCAACAGACTGGCTGGCTCTCCACAACTTGGTGGAATACTGATGCATGATAAGGCAGACGTGGTGAGCGTGTACAGTTCGAAGGAGCAGATAAATCACAACAGTCTGGTGAGATTGATGCAGTTGGGGGCGACGAGAGGTTCTGACAGATGTTCGAGGCTCAGAGGAAAGGTAAGACGGACATTTAATCAGAATGCTACTGACACCATTAGTATTGGAACTTTTTGCTGGCTGCTGAAGATGGGAATGGAGCACTTATGGGAATGCCTCGAGTGCTGTGATGTCGGTTCTTGAATCAAATCAAATCAAATACATGCATACTTGAGCAAAGGTTCATAAATACATGAAACTGTTGGATGAATGGAGATGAATAAATGGACGGAGGGATGGACTGACCGACAGGCACACATACATAAGTATGGACAGACAGACATACATACATACATACATACATACATACAGACAGATAAAGTGCTTTTTTGGGGGACATACTTTTATCATAAAGATAACATTCTCACCAATTCTGATTGTTGCAGTAATTCATGTTAAGGGATATAATTCTGAATCCCGGATATGGAGTGACTGTATAGTAAGCTCCCCTGCAAATATAAAACCAAAAACATTATTAGACCCATTTATGTAAAAGGTAGGCTAGATACTCGACCGCAGGCCCGAAGGTTGTGGGTTCGAATCCGTACTGTCGGAGGTTTTTAAAATTTTTTTAAACATGACCTAAGCACCAGGTCGACCAAAGTGGAACTCTGAATATGATTAAGAAGACCTGGTAGGAGAGTGAACACTATCCTGACATCCCCAGAGCTACAAACAGTGCCCATATCCAAGTTTACTCAGGTCAGTCTAAAACTAACTGCCTGTAAACTCCAGCAGAACGTTGCGGTTGTTTATTCATAGAGTTAACCAGCTCTAAGCTCTGGCAGAAAGTTAGAGTTCATTTATCCATAGTGTTAACTTGCTGTAAGCTCTGGCAGAAAGTTAGAGTTCATTTATCCATAGTGTTAACTTGCTGTAAGCTCTGGCAGAAAGTTAGAGTTCATTTATCTATAGTGTTCACTTTCTGTAAGCTCTGGCAGAAAGTTAGAGTTCATTTATCTATTGTGTTCACTTTCTGTAAGCTCTGGCAAAAAGTTAATTTATCAATGTGTTCACTTTCTGTAAGCTCTGGCAGAAAGTTAGAGTTCATTTATCTATTGTGTTCACTTGCTGTAAGCTCTGGCAGAAAGTTAGAGTTCATTTATCCATAGTTTTCACTTGCTGTAAGCTCTGGCAGAAAGTTAGAGTTCATTTATCCATAGTTTTCACTTTCTGTAAGCTCTGGCAGAAAGTTAGAGTTCATTTATCCATAGTGTTCACTTTCTGTAAGCTCTGGCAGAAAGTTAGAGTTCATTTATCCATAGTGTTCACTTTCTGTAAGCTCTGGCAGAAAGTTAGAGTTCATTTATCCATAGTGTTCACTTTCTGTAAGCTCTGGCAGAAAGTTAGAGTTCATTTATCCATAGTGTTAACTTTCTGTAAGCTCTGGCAGAAAGTTAAGAGTTTATTTATCTATAGTGTTCACTTGCTGTAAGCTCTGGCAGAAAGTTAAAGTTCATTTATCTATTGTGTTCACTTGCTGTAAGCTCTGGCAGAAAGTTAGAGTTCATTTATCCATAGTGTTCACTTGCTGTAAGCTCTGGCAGAAAGTTAGAGTTCATTTATCTATTGTGTTCACTTGCTGTAAGCTCTGGCAGAAAGTTAGAGTTCATTTATCCATAGTGTTCCCTTGCTGTAAGCTCTGGCAGAAAGTTAGAGTTCATTTATCTATTGTGTTCACTTGCTGTAAGCTCTGGCAGAAAGTTAGAGTTCATTTATCTATTGTGTTCACTTGCTGTAAGCTCTGGCAGAAAGTTAGAGTTCATTTATCTATTGTGTTCACTTGCTGTAAGCACTGGCAGAAAGTTAGAGTTCATTTATCCATAGTGTTCACCGACAATTGAGAAGATTTTAGCCAACATGGCTCAGTCTCTCCCTGCAGAATAACTAGCTGCCTGCAGGCAGCATTGCACAAAGCACAAACTTAATAGCTCCAGTGACAATCGTCTAGAGATTTGCACAAAATTTGCTTTCATGAGCCAAACAAAACTGTCCATGTAACAAATTCAAAATTATCAGAACATAAGGGGTAAAAAGTAAGCCTTCCCTTTCTTTCTCCCACCCCTTTCCTTCCTCCCACCCCCTTTCCTTCCTCCCACCCCCTTTCCTTTCTGCCACTCCTTTCCTTCCTCCCATCCCTTTCCTTTCTCCCACCCCTTGCTTTCCTCCCACCCCTTGCTTTCCTCCCACCCCTTTCCTTTCTCCCACCCCCTTTCCTTTCTCCCACCCCTTACTTTTCTCCCATCGCTTTCCTTCCTCTCACCTCTTTCCTTCCTCCCACCCCTTTCCTTCCTCCCACCCCTTTCCTTCCTCCCATCCCTTTCTTTCTCCCACCCTCAATGGAGATTACATATGAAGCACTGTTTGTGACAGAAAAAGCTCTGGATGGAGGACATTATCTAACCTTTTGATAGACTCCACTGCGTCTTGTGGCAGCCAGTGCACCCAACTTTCAGCCAGGGCATCATACAACCAGGAGATGGAGTGCTCTCCGGTGATGTACGGTGGTGGAAAGCTGGGGACAGTGTCAAACTATGTCATTCTACTAGTGATTACTGGGCAACTTTGAAATATACTACCTTTTCTTTTCAGTCTCCTTTTTCTTCTTCCCCTGCTGTCGTGGAATGATAAGCCATTACACATCACCCTAACATAGTCGAGACCTGTCTTACCTGTGCTCGACACAACATTCAAACTTGGACTCGTCCGGAAATAAATATAGTCCCTTATATCGATATATGCCCTTATCGGACATAATTATAATATCTACATCTTCTAGTTGCTTTGACTTAGCGTCATTTTCAAATTTGCAACTATTGGATAAATATTACTGGAGTTATTTGAGGTTTCTTAGAAACCGATTTACTCCTTGCTCCTATATACAAGGAACTACTTCTTACCAACGCCTGAATTGAAATTTAGCGGTATTATTCTGCCGGCTTTCCTGGAACTCAGACGTGTCCATCGACGCTAGTACACCTGCATTAACTGGCTGTAAACTCCAGCGAAAGTTTTGATTGGCATCTGCATTCAGACTTTGAGCTTGTTCACAGACTTGACAGTTGTTTGCACATTCTTATTTTTTTTTTTTTTTAAATCTAGCTTATTGTGTTCTGACAGTGAATAAACAAACAATATTTTCAAAGGGTCACAAATTGGACATGCAGGCCCGCCTTACATTCGGCCCTTTCAATCACCCATCTTTCACACAGCAGTTCTATTTTATCACTAAAGCATCTTACGTTCATATAATAATATGCACCTTATGAACATTTTTTAAAAACTGACAATAGCACAGGTGGTAACATTCATGTGCTCACTCACATGTGTACATATACACACACACACACCCTCTCCCTTACACACGCATGCACGCACACACGCAGGCAGGCAGGCAGGCAGACAGACAGACAGACAGACATACATAAATATTCACACACATAAGGAAAACAATCGGACTAACAAACATAGATGTAGATGACCTAGAAATTAAAGGCGGTTGACATTTAGTTGACCACATCAAGTACTTAGTAAGACATTGAAAATGTTAATGTCTAAATCTACATGATATCTGAGGAGGACAAAGAGATAGGGAAATGACTAAACAAAATGAACAAGGAGAGGATGGGGAGGAGAAAGAAAGAGGAGGAGGTGGAGGAGAAGAAGAAGAATAAGATAACTAATTACATAAAAATGTTTAATAGCCAAAGTTCGTCATAAGCAATTATTTTTGAGTAAACTTTCTTCAATGTTCAGACTAATATTCAGTGTTGGTAATTTTTTTCTCTTCAAGATCCACAGTATTCTAAGAAAATTTATACCAAAGAAAGTATTTGATACAATTTTCAAAACACTTTATCACATCAGCAGGCATATCAGTTTGTTACCTATTGACAGGAGAGCTCTCATGGTTTCCTAAACTGGGATAAACTGGTTTGCCAGGGAAGTACTTGAGAATGAGGCTGACAGCATGATTGATGGTGTCGATCTGATCTTGTCGAGACTGGTTCCACACGTTGTGAGCAGGCACATCTCCAGTCCAGATAATGTAGTCAAACTTTGAGATGAAAGGTGAAAAGGAGAACATGATAAGAAGGTCCAGATAATGTAGTCAAACTTTGAGATGAAAGGTGAAAAGGAGAACATGATAAGAAGGTCCAGATAATGTAGTCAAACTTTGAGATGAAAGGTGAAAAGGAGAACATGATAAGAAGGTCCAGATAATGTAGTCAAACTCTGAGATGAAAGGTGAAAAGGAGAACATGATAAGAAGGTCCAGATAATGTAGTCAAACTTTGAGATGAAAGGTGAAAAGGAGAACATAATAAGAAGGTCCAGATAATGTAGACACACTTTGAGACAAAAAGTTATGTGGGGGGGGGGGGGGGGGTGGGGGAAGAGGGGGTCGTGGTTAAGAAATAATAGAGGAATTCTAGGTACAATATTTTTTGCTTACCCCAATGATATCATGGGACAGTCAAATAATTTTTCGGTTGATAAGATGAGGCTTTTCCCATTTTCTCTTCTTCTTTGGTGAGCTTTGCTTTGCCAAAAGGGGGTGCTTCTAACGACCAGTATTGTACACCAGCCAAGTGAGCATAAACAGATAGAAAAAAGCAACCATTTGCTTACTAACAGACAGAAATATGCCACACCATAAGACAAGAAGACCAAACAACAGCACACTTGCACCCCTGGTAATAGTAGACTGTCCAGTCAGCTGTGGATTTCCCCTAGATACCCTGTATTTAGGGTAAGTGGTAAGTAAATAATAAAGCACAAGAATTGTGTATGTGATTGAGAGAGAGAGAGAGAGAGAGAGAGAGAAAGAGAGAGGGAGAGAGAGAGAGGGAGAGGGGGGGGAGAGAGAGAGGGAGAGGGGGGGGAGAGAGATGAGATAGAGAAAATGTGTTGAGGGGGGGGGGGGGGGGGAACAAAACTGCGGGGTACACTCATTACGCCAAATGATGTAAAAAGCAGTCCTTTATTAATCATAATTCCATTTTCTATACTGGTAGCTGCCATGATGCAGTGGCTAAACACTTCCTTGTGGACCTGAAGGTTGTACATTCAAACCTGAACTGAGCCGAATTTTTTTCTTCTTCAAAACTGACCCTTGATTCCCCAGTCGACCCAGCCTTATATGGGTATCTGATAATTTCCTAGGAAGTAAAGGCGGCTGGGATAAGGTTGACCACATCAACTATCGAGTGCCAATCGGACTAAAAACATAGATGTAGATGTCCTAGAATCTAAAGGTGGTTGGCATTTAGTTGACCACATCACCCACTAAATGCCAATTGGTCTAAAAACTTAGATGTAGATGTCCTAGGAAGTAAAGGTGGCTGGCATATATTTGACCAATCACCCATCGAATGCCAACTGTTCTATAAAACATAGATGTAACACTATATGCCCATTAAAACCTGCAGGTGTGAAAAAGGGTCATTTACTTTACATTTTCTATGGTCCAGTACAAATAGATTGCTGGGGCTACAGCACTTGGGTGTTGACTGGTTTTGGACCCCCCCCCCCCCCCCCCCCCCCCCCCCCCCTCCCCCTTTTTCAAGGCAGGAGTTTTAATAAGAATTAATGCGTTTTATGGTTCAGGTTTAACCTAGCCTTTGAAAACTGGCACCAGAAAGTTTACTGAGAAGTATAAGTGGTCAGTTTGATACTGAAATCATTCACTGAGCACTGATGTGTTCAAAAATACAGCATGGCATTATCAATTTGCTTCATGGCAAGGGAAAAGGACTCTTACTGATCTCTATGCCAGATCGCATTCAATTCTGGGTCTTCCGGTGTGAGCTCCTGGGTCTCATTTGGGGGGGGGGGGGGAGGAGACAAAGAACAGACCCACTGCCTCACTATCAAGCATGTCATAAAAGGCAGCTAATTAGAAACTTTCCGCCTGAAGTCAAAGTACATCTATCTGAGAGGTGAGAAACCAACAGTCTGCATAAAAAAATAAGCAAGATCTGTCAAATGGATGTGCACACAAAAGTAAAGTTCTTAAAGGAGACTAAAGTCCAGAAATGGATAAAGAACCATAATTTTCTTCCAGAGTTTACAACCAGTGAATACAAACAGGAAGATAAAGAACAATACCAGGGGTAGGGTTCTTTCAAAAGATTAATGTTCTTCTCTGGCTAATGTTTGAGCCAGCTTATTACTCACCCGGTACCTGAAGATAGTAAAATTAGCTGCTAATCAATGCATACTTGTAATTAAAGAACAACAAATGAGATGGTTTGGTAACCTGATGAGAATGCCCTGGTTTCAACTGCCACAAAGGGCCACGCTGAAGAAATATAATGAACACAGAGCAAGAGATGGAGAGCAAGAGATGGAGCGACAACATCAGGAGCAACCTAACAGAAATGAACACCAACTTGTACAATGCATGGAAAAAGTGCACAAACGATCCTTACATCTCCCCCAATGCCCCCCTGAGGTAAATTATGGAAGAGAAGAAGAAGAAGCAGAAGAATCAATGCATGATGAGTTCCTTGGCAACAAAAAAAGTTAAAAACTGGCAACAACAAGTATTTTGAGATTTAAAGGCAGCTAGTGCAACACATTTTTAAAAAAAAGCATCCATGTTTAAAATGACAGAATGACATTTTGAATATCCCAAATGGTAACAGTAGATTTAATTTTCTTTTTAAATACAGAATTAAGTTGCATTCTGCAGAATTACACTGAATATTGAATGCTTAATAAAGAATCAACATCACAGGACTCAGGACACTCCCATAAGCGCTCCATCCCCATTTTCAGCAGCAAGCCAAAGTCTCAAATCCGATGGTACCAGTGACTGTCTGATTGTAGATCCATCTCGCCTTTCCCTTGAGTGTTAAGCATTGGCCATATCCCCTGACAAGAATTACATTGCATTCTTTATCTCTGTTATTTTTCTCTTTCAATCTGTGTGCCTATCTCTTTCTGTCACTCTCTACCTCTTTTTTTTACATTTATCCTACCTGTTGTGACACTATATTCCAGTATTTCCTCACCCATGTGCTGGTCAATGAATTTTAGAAGGTTTTTCCCTGATGCCCGTAGCAAGTTTCCTTTGTGTTGTGGCCTCTTTTGAACAAGTTCATTATCCCATAGTAATTTTAACATTTGTCTGGGAGACGTTATTTTTGCAGCTTCGATGGATTTTTTAAATTAACAATCAGGGGACAAAAGATGTGGAATAAGAAAACAAATATCGCAGACAACATAATCAGTGTATGTGTCTTTCTCTGTCTCCCTGATTTTGTGTGCACATGCCTGTTTGTGTATATGCTTTTCTGTCTCTCTATCTGTGTGTATGTTTGTGTGTTTCTAAGGGTGTATTTGTGTATATGCTTTTCTGTCTCTCTACCTGTGTGTATGTTTTGTGTGTTTCTATGGGTGTATTTGTGTATATGCTTTTCTGTCTCTCTACCTGTTTGTGTGTTTCTAAGGGTGTATGTGCGTATATGCTTTTCTGTCTCTCTACCTGTGTGTATGTGTGTTTGAGTATATGTATATCTATGTGTGTATATCCGTATGCATGTGTGTATGTGTCTATCTGCGGGTGTATGTCAGTGAGTCAGAGAATATATATCTATGTCTGTGCATGCAGATTGTGTGCTGTACGGTTTGTGTGTGTGGGCGTGCCTGTACATGCATCTACTTCCACATTTTCTTAAAAGAAACACCCCTATTTAGTTGCCGTGTATGTTAAACTCACGAGGAAGCAATGGGTCTATTACTTTTCCTCCGAAAGGGGGCCCCATACTCGGCATAAGGAGTGGCTCCTATCAAATTACATGCACCATAAAAGAAGCAGGAAACCAACAGTCTGCATACAAATAAACCAGATCCGTAAAATGGATGTGCAGACAGAAACAAGACTCAAGCCCAGAAGTAGATTAACAAGCAGAACTCAGTAATGTGCCCTGAGTGCCCTGACTTCAAATTCTTCTTCTCAAACTCCATGAGGTGTGGCATGGGCCTTTATATCTATCCAAAGTCTCACAGTCATATGTCATGTCCAATCATGTTGTGACACAGACTTAGGGAATATTCAAACAAAATACTGCAAGCTAAGGGAGGTGTATTTACCGTATGATTCTGAGCTATTGTAGCAAGCATATTCTCCAGGGTCCAGAGAGGAGTGTCACAGTTTCTGTAATCGCCAAAAGTCCAGGCTCCATCAGCTGGATCAGCTGTTTGTTTTTTGGGAAAAAGACACATAAAAACAACAACATGACACTCAGGATCACATGAGTTGCTTGTGATAGTTAGTCAGTCAGTAGACAGATCATCCTTCTTGCATATCAAACCATTTAGAACATAAGTATTCAGATCCCCTTAGTAAATCCAGCAGCGGGTAGGGGCTGATGACACCAATTCTGGGTTGGTTCCTCATTCGTCTTTAGCTTCCAGCATAGTTCTCTTGTCTGACCACACTCTTTTTTCCCCAAACCACACATAACGACTTGAGCACGCATACAAAAGTGTATCTGTTTACTAATCATTAATGGTCAGTCATGTTGATCATGTTTACAACTGCATCATATCACTGCCCCAAACCTTATATCTTACCAGAAATAACACAAAATGCCCTTCACTGTTCTATTTTAAAACTGGTGTAACATATCAGTTCCTGCATAAGAGGTAGACAGTTATACAAGTAGAATGACAACATCTTGCTTCACACACCCATCACTAATTCTGTTATGTTTTTAACATATTTCAAAGCGATGTTTTCGTGATTTTTCATAGCCAGTAACTCTCCTGTGAACATCTGTAAGGAGCCGTGGTAGTATAGACGTTAGATTTCCATCTGCTGGCCTGAAGGTCCTGGGTTTGAATCCACAAGAGTAAAAAAAAAAAAAAAACAACCTTTCCCATGCAAAAATCAGCCTAAAATAGGTACCAGAAATGTCCTGGAAAGTAAAGGCAGTCAGTGTGATGCTGACGACTTCACTAACCTAGGGCTGAATAGTTTATAAAAAATTAGAGTACTGCATGAGATCCCAGAACATCTGTAGTAAAACCTCCTAGAGCTGAAAGAGTTAACTCATCAATGAACAGATCTATATGAAGAGATCCTTAATATAAAATGAAGAAAATTTAAGACCCCCGCCCCCCTAAAGATTTAACATCTACAGCATTCATTACAAGTCAATATCAGCTCTGTTTCTCTCCTCGTCCAGCAAAGAGTCTCCAAAGTGATGGTACCCGCTGTCTTTCGTCTTGCCTTTTCCCATGAGCCTCCTGTGGAGCCCACAGCCCGCATACATTCCAAGCTGAATCATTCTCTTCAGATACAGGTTTCAGTATCTTCCATTCGACTTGTTACCGGTTCAGTTGGTTTATCCAACAGATCAACATCACGGCACAAGGGTAGTAACCTATAAGTGCCCTGTTCTACTACTAACTCAAGCCTGAGTCCTAAAAATTTCAGTGCAGTGCATGAACTCCGTAGCTCCGGCGAGGATCCTGTTATTGTAAAGTGCTGGTGAAGGTTTCCCCCCCTGAGAACATCCTGTTACCGGATAACCAGACAGCATTGCAACAGAGGAGACCCAGCCAGCATAATTTCAGACAAACATGGGAGGTAAGTAGAGCAGAACCATGACTATCAAAAGAATCACTCAATGAAATCATAACAAGATCTAGTACCACAATTATAACCAAATCTTCCTCAACACACAGGTGAGAGATCGTCTTTACCTTGTACAGTTGCAGCACACCCCCCACCCCACCTCCAAGTGGGGCCAGTCACCAGACTTTTGATACAAGGAAGAAACAGACTCCAACACAGACTTACCCAATGCACCCAGGCCTTCCCTACAGCACAGTGGTTCTCCACACTTAGCATTACTCCCAGGCTTGTAGTCACGGTCAAAGTGCAAGTCTGTCAAGTGTAGAACTCGTAGAGTGGGAGACCCTTGCTGCAAAGAAACCTTCAGTAAACTACTGCTGTACAGAGATTTGCGTGTGAGCTGGTGAAATACCTTATGTAATATTCTATATTGAGTTGAGTCAAAATTGACATCACAGCACTCAGGACATTCCCAGTACCGGTCATAGACTGGTTATTTGTCCGTTTTGCCTTTTCTCTGAGCACAGTGAACCGGCCAGACACTCTGGTCACACCCAGGTGTATCATTCTCTCCAGGCCATACAAAACACATTTTTGCTTCCAAATTCATTACTTGTTCTCAAAAGGCTTTGACCACATCTGCATTATCATGTATCCATTCATCACCCAGTGGGGCACATCCAGTCAACATCTGCCTGTGCATTCCCCATATAATTCTACCTGTGTATAGTAAACTTATCATGCCTGATTACTTCTATCAATGAAAAACTGTATTCCTGGAGGCAACTGTTGGCTTTGGCGCCTCTAGCAATTACCATATGCATTTACTGTGTGTGTGCATATTTCTGGATTGTTCCTGGATTAATTGTTTGTTCAGCAGTTTTTCAAATAGGACAGTGAGGGACATTTCATTTGATTTTCACTGGCACAGGAATGGAGCAAGTATGGGGAAACCCTGTTGCAGTGAGGGTGAAACCTCAGCTAAGACTAAGACACTTCATCGTCAACTTCATCAGACTTGCCAGCTGGCTTACACATTTATATCTCTTCACATATCTTGGCCCATCGTGTTCTACATCAGCTCTTTTGATAGTATACACCCAATGCTAGCATTTTAACTCTTTCTTCTGCTTCTTCTCCACGTTCACTGGCTTGTCCTGTTCCAGAAACTGAGTGTTGTGTGCACACCCTTTTTCCAGGTAGGATATCTGCATGCAGACTGTTGGCTCCTTGCCTCTCAGGCAGATGTACTTTGACTTCAAAGAGAGCTCCCATTTAGTCGACTCTTATGACATGCTTTTGGGCAAGCAGTGGGGCTGTTCTTGTTTTCCCCACAAGGGGACCCTGGAACCCACATGGGCAAGCAGTGGGACAGTTCTTGTTTTCCCCACAAGGGGACCCACATGGGGAGACAGTGGGTCTATACAGAAGGAACAATTTTACTAGACTAGATTATCATAACAGAAAAATAGGGCAAAAGAAAGTAAGGTATGTACGTATGCGATGTACAAAGTAATCATACACATACGATGCATTGCTTAGAGGTGAAAGAGTTAAACTGCTGTAGTCAGATGGACCGACCCAATCAAAACACGGGGGCAGGGAAGTGGGCCTAAACCTTGTTTAAACTCTTAATAATAATAATGATAATCTGCCAGCAGCTAGTGTGTACTACATACATGAGAACTGCAGGTTACAAGTCAAAGGGCAGACCAAGAAAGAGATGGGTGGAGGGAGTCAAAGAGACATGACAGAAACACAATGTAACATTAACACAAGCTATACAACTATCAAATGACAGGAAACAACATCTAACTCCTCTCAGAGTTTTAAAGCATAAACAGTAGGGTAAACAAGAGAAGAAGACCTAAACAGTCTTGGAAGACATTTTGCATTGATAAAGACACTGGACGGAACTTTGGTTGTATTTATGCATGATTTTTTCCTATGCACGTTTTTTCCCCTTTATCACCATGGGGGAGAAAACCAATCCAAACGGACAAAAAAGCAGAATTAACTGGGTTCACAATCTAAAGTCTTCACCAGCACTTGACAATAATGGATAATAATACAGTTACAAAAAAGAATATATAGCATCATTTAGTTCTACCATGAGGCCTGCTGTATAATCTCTGAGAAATTTTTCAGCTGAGCAAAGGACTCACAAACGGCTAAAAAAAAATGCCCGGGTTGGTTCTGCAACGTCATGCAAAGGATAAGCAGCTTGCTCTTCCTCTGAGTATAGCGAGTGGGCCAGAAAATCTGTCTTCTTCTTCTTCTTCTGCCCTTTTAACCCTCAATGGAGCATAGGCCATCACTTCAAGCAACTCACGCCAAATCACATGCAGCTCTCCCCACCTTCTAACTTCACTCTCCAGCTCCTTTCTTTATGTGTTTTAGTCGTCCTTTATTTCTATGCTCCTGTGGGTTCCAGTGCAAAGACATTCTAGTTATTCTGTTCTCAGGATTTCTCAACGCCTATACTATCTAACGTCAGCATATTTGCTTCACCTCTTAGTCGCCAGGAACTTGTTTGGCTCTCTCCCAAAGCCCTACAATGGTAGAGGAAGTTCATGCGTCTTTGATGGAGTAAAAAACTGTACAGGCATTAAAGAGTGCTATTAACTGTGTCAAGATATTCTTTTCTTGCTCTTACCTTAGGAGGGGTAGGTTGAACAGGTGGTGGTTGTGGAGTAGCCGGGAAGGTGACATTCCAGTCGTTGAGGGGATTGTAAGGTGTGCCACAGTCATCAAACATCCTCCCACACAGCTCTTCAGGGGTTATCACCAGCTCCTTCAGGACTGTCAGAACCTCGGGCTAGAAAAACAAAAGTTCAAAAAGAACATAATGAAGCAATGTTTTCAGGTCAACTACATTTCTTATATAATGTAGAAACTAAAACAATTACTAAAAAAATACAAACTTCCATTAAATGGTGCCTGCTTAAAATAGAGTGAATTAGGTTAAAGTTAGTTGCGTATGTTTAGTAGTTTGCCACTGGTTTTTGAGGAAATTAAGTAGTAATATAGAGTTTAAGGATAGAACTAAACAAATTGCAATGAATTAAGTGATGAGGAAAAGACAGTGGTGTTGGATAAGACACATGTTGGGGGGAAAAAAAACTAGAAACTATTTTCATTGGAGGTCAAAGGAATAATTGCAGACGACAACAACAATACAGAAAAGAAAAGAAAACTAACAGTGAAACAGGCGGGTGTTGGGAAGAAATATGGGGCGGACAGCATGCAAAAACAGCAGAGAGGACATGGTGCGTGTTGATTTAGGGCCTTTGCTCCAGTGGGGCAATTAGGGCCTATGCCCCGGTAGGGGATTTTAAAAAAAAGGGTGGGGAGGGTGCTATGGGAATAATGTGTTACTTTAACTCGCTCCATTCGACGACTTTATAACGTTAAGCATTATAATGTCGGCTTTAGAGAGTTAATTTTTAGCGGTGACCAAAAGTTTAAGATCGTCCAGTAGTTTATTAATAATGCAGTATCCTTGCAGAGTATTGCATCAAATGCCATTTTAGGGCAAATTATATCAGATCACCGTCTGCCTCGAGTGCTGGAGGTGCCGGGTTCAGGACCCCGGTGAAGGCTGGGATTTTTTCACGTGTACTTCTAGTAAGATCGGACGCCTGTATGTATTGATGCGCACGTATAAAAATCCCTTGGCAGTGTGAAATCGAAAAGATTAGCCTAACGGCGCTGCCCGGGCAAAATTTTGAGTTTAAAAAGCTACCTAAAGTATTATAGGAACCTCGCTGATGCTACGGAGTTCGTGCACTTTGCTGAGATTCTTCAGAAGCCAGAGTCAGAAGTAGAACAGAGCATATGTGTTACTACCTTGTGTCATTATGTTGGTTCGTTATTTAAACCTAATCCTCAAGTCTTTTGCCTCATAATTACAAAATAAACTGTATCTTGCTAGTTTTAGAACCGTTTGGTTGCTTCAAGTGTATTTTCTCTGAATTGTATTCTGGCAAGAACATGGACAAAAACACTTTGAGCCACCCAAAGAGCTTGAAATAGTAACACTTCGTGAAGGGCAAACAGAACGTGATATTTCTAATCGGACAGACTGTCGCATGACGTTGGTTCACAAAGCGATCATCACGTACCCGTTGGATAGTATTTTTTTTTAACCGAAAGAGAAAAGACAGATGAGAAGGTTACATTAGTGATCTTGTTTGGTTTGTCAAATTCACCATAGCGTGTTTCAAAAGTCGTGACACACTAACAATATCTCGAAAATTCATACACGAACCAACAGGAATCTGTGCATATGGCCCTAGATTTCCCATTTCCTTATGATTTTATAATTTATAATTGCAAACGTGTTCCTTTCTTAAAACGGTGAATTTCTCTGACCCTTGCTTGACTAATAATTTGTGTACCCTAAAAAAAAAAAAAAAAAAAATTAAAAAAATAATAAAAAAATATATATATATATATATATATATATATATATATATATATATATATATATATATATATATATATATATATATATATATATATATATATATATATATATATATATATATATATACAGTAACTGACAAACGCGTGTAGATAACTTACACCGAACGGTTGCCGAGTTTCAGATTTTTAAACTGGGCACGACGTTTGGGACGGACTATAGCGATTAAAAAATATATACTGCATACACATGTTTGAACTGGAAAAAAAAATGAATGAAAAGAAAAAGTACCAAAAAAAAAAAAGATCGCGGTTTGCTTGGATAAAAAAAATAAAAAAAAAATAAAGAAATAAAGAAAAGAAAAGAAAATAGAAATTACAGTTGTACTGAAAAAAATAAAAAAAAAAAAAAAAAAAATAGCGATTAAAAAATATAACTTCAGAGATAAAATTATTTAAACAGGCGTCATCGACCCCGTGAACTTTTAGACTTGACTCAAATTGAAGGAAGGAAAGGCGGCAGTTGCAGATGGTATCCAAGGAGAAGTTAAGGCCAATAAACACATCAACGGGATTGCTACACAACTTATTTAGTAAGGTCTCGGAGACCAAAGAAATACCAGCAGACTGGAGAGAAGGATGGCAATGACGCGTTATGTGATGCCCAGTCACCGAATGACCACCTCATTCTCAATCCCCCAGATCTCGCATTCACGCGTGACTCACCCAATTCTGTCTTTTCACCATATCGCCGTGAAACCCATGCTATCAGGAACTTACTCAATTCTGCAAGTCATACCCTGACGTTATCCCTATTTATATCATATAACATCTCTCCTCCCCTTAAACAAAACAAATATGCAATATTTATTTTTTCCTAACCCTATATAAACACTCATATAAGAATATATTGCCTTGCCTCACTCTTATTCCTTTAATGTTAGCTTTAAACTGAAATTCTACCATGAGTTTTCTGACTTCAACCACAGCTGTAGCATCTCTTGTTATTCCCCTTAACGGTTCTTGGCAGTATGTTAATGAATCATCTTTCTAAAGCGTTCCTCAAACAACGCTGACGACCATATAGGCTCTGTGACATACTTATCAAGTCCTGAAGTCAGTCTTCCTAACATGACTGAACAACACCTCAAAGCGTTCCTCAACAACGCGAAAGTCCAAAAATGGCTCAAAAACAAGACATAAGCCACACAGTTCCTGTTGACAGTTTCTTCGAATTGATTGCTGACTTCTTGGTATTTGTCATTTACCATGGTTTATAACAAAATCTTTGCCAGAATGTTCCCCATTTTAGCATTGTGATAACTTCATTCTATACGTTTGCAACATATACTAATTATTTACAATTTACAACTAAATGCCAAAGCATGACTGACTGACTGACTTTCTACCCCACAAGCGATAAACAAAGTGCCACCATGTGGGTGAGGATCGCCGTGGAGAGGTCCCAGAAACCGCGTTCAGGCAATTGGCGATATTTATGGGCTGCCTTTTTGCGGCACCTGGCAAAAGCCAGGGTAGGGCTTCCAATAATGAAGAGTAAAAATTGCATCCTAATAACAATGAAAATGGATATCAACTTTAACTAACATTTCAAATTCCCAGTTAATAAAATTTATGTTGCAACATTATGTGTCTGTTGTTTTATTATCAACTCTTATACACAATTTGCATCATCAGTTTCTCATCATCACATCATACAACGTTTACTTTCATTAAATATTAAATTGTTATTAACAACACGTTTATTGAACTTCTGTTAGTAGTGTTAACCTGTTAACAACAGTTATCTCCCTTTTCCCCCTTTGTGTCCCCTTTTGATTATTTCCCTTTGATTTTTTTTATAACCTGGACATAATAACTGGAAAGTGGTTATAAAACCCTTTAACATGCATGATGTCAAATTTAAACTGTTGTAATAATAATGCCCAACGGTAAACCCTAGCGTTTTTATTAGCATCTATGTTCTGCAGTTTCACTAATGCAAGATTATCTATAATAATCGTAAATTCTTTTCCGATTAGGAATTTCTGAAATATTTTATAAACTGATCACAATATTTGTTCGAAATTGTTATTTTTATCGGTTTTCCCTGATCCCAGTTTAATTTCGTTGGCTGCCTGTTTACTAATACTCCGAATAACTGACAAGGTAATGTTGCAAAATTTCTAACACATTTAATGCAATAACTAGCGATTACTGTTAACAATGTCATAATTAGCTTTAATAGCAACTGCACTATTAAATTTACTTGCACTTTATAGTTTGTTGATAGGCCAGCTGTATTTATTGAACATTTATCTGCTGGCAGATCAGCTGTATCAAAACATTGTTTTAGTGTTACATTTTTTTTTCTGCTTTTGGCACAATCTCTTTCTAGTGTTCTCATCATCTGCAGTTACTGGTATTTGTTCTTTATCCATATTTACTGAGTGCTCTTGCATTTGTTGCTTTTTTGTTGCACTTCTTGTGACTGCTACGACATTTTCTGTCTCATCCTGATTCAAATTCTCACTTTCAATTGTCCTCACTACATTTGTCTCTTGGCTATGCGTGGATATCATTAACTCTTCTGCCATCTCGGCTAGGTTTTCTTTCTCCCACTGTTTTATTTAATGATCTGTCATCTCCTTAAGCCCTGGTTTGTTACCAATGATAATTTCTGCACATGGCGAACTCAATATAGTCATGCCCATCTTCTTAGTCCTATCCTAAATTTTTATATTCCACCTCCGAATGTTCTACGTCTAACAACTCTATCAATCATGTCCTCTGGTTATATATAATATATATATATATATATATATATATATATATATATATATATATATATATATGACACTATTGTCTGTCTTTCACATGAACAAACATCCTATTCTTCTAGTATTACTACTTCTTTCTATAAGTGCCTATTAATACAATATCTGTTTGTTTAAATATATATATATATATATATATATATATATATATATATATATATATATATATATATATATATATATATATATAAAACACTATTGTCTGGAAAGACAGAAATGTGTCAACAGCCATTTATCCATAAAACCAGCCACATGTCCATCTACACCCAAAACCACCCATTTATTCACGCACCGACTCACAGAGATACACCCAGACGATATACCAACCGCCCCCCCCCCCCCCACTCTCTCTTTTTTTCTCTTCAACGTACCTTACTCACGTAACGGCTTGCCCCCTCTTCGTTTATTCATTTACTGACTCGACCAATGTATGTCTAACTATCTACTTATGTTTGTGTTTGTTTTTCTGATCTTCACACACACACACACACACACACGCGCGCGCGCACACACACACACACATACACACACACACTAGCCACATACACACTACCATACATTTACAAACAAAAAGTAAAACCAATACAACAATAAAACAGATCTGCCCCAAAAAAAGACTACACCCCATCGAAGAATAGTTCCATAACCACAACTCATAACACGCTCAGAAAATCACATAATCTCACATACAAATACAAACAGACGTGGTAGAAATGGGTTGTTCAATTAAGGGAGGGGGGGGAGGGGGGGGAATTATATAATCACAAAAACAAAATAATAAACAAAGATTACAAGTGCATGTATGTTTGTAAGGTTTGGTTCAGTCTTTTGTCTGCCAACAGTAACTGGGTCACACTTTAATTCACAAAACTCACTCCAGCCGCAGTATGAGGTATTATTGGAGATAAAAGACACAAAAGAGACGAACGAACTATGAGCAGACATTAAAACTGACAGCAGGGTGAACATTCCGAGGTTCCCAACCTCCTCCCCCTCCCCCCAACCACCACACACACACAAACACAGAGACAGGCTTACGAATAACAACACTCTGAAACTTTACCCAATCGCGTTTGCAGTCTTTTTACAACAACCATTCTAAATTGATTCTTCGTTGTTGAATATTTTACCAACACCATAGAACAAACACGAGAATTCTATACTGTTTTTTTTTAAAAAACAAGAAGGTCCTCGTGTGAGTTTTGGGTCCCGTTACAGATAAAACAGTAAGAGACCCTGCCTCCAAAGAAAGCATGTCGTAAGAGTCGACTAATTAGGTGTTTCCTTCGAAGTTAGAATACATCAACTTGAGAAGCAAGGAACCAACAGTCTGCATGCATTTAAGCCAGCTTTGCAAAACGAATAATGGAACTGGACTAAAGTCCAGAAGTGATTGAAAAATATCAACTTTCCGCCGTAGTTAGCAGCTGAAGAAGAAGAAGAAGAAGAAGAAGAAGAAGAAGAAGAAGAAGAAGAAGAAGAAGAAGAAGAAGAAGAAGAAGAAGAAGAAGAAAGAAGAAAGAAAGAAAAGAAGAAGAAAGAAAGAAAGAAGGAAAAGAAAGAAAGAAAGAAAGAAAGAAAGAAAGAAAGAAAGAAAAGAGAAAAGAAAGAAAGAAAGAAAAAAGAAAGAAAGAAAGAAAAGAAAGAAAGAAAGAAAGAAAGAAAGAAAGAAAGAAAGAAAGAAAGAAAGAAAGAAAGAAAGAAAGAAAGAAAGAAAGAAAGAAAGAAAGAAAGAAAGAAAGAAAGAAAGAAAGAAACGCATAGTTATCTGGAGGCGCGTTATTGTTAGCTGACGTAAAAGCCCGGAAGCCTAAAAAAAATATGGATGCCCCAGATACAACAGCACTGTCAACTGATTGGGTGAACCCTAAGTTTTTCTTGTTTGTAATTTGAACAATTTCACGCTTTAAATTGCAAAGATTTTGAATGTCAGAATTACGACATAATATATAAATTTAACCCAGTCGTTCACGCCCGGTATTTCTGGTCAATCATTGGAAATCCTCCAATCATACAAGAACAACTGAACAGTCATTACCTTTCGCACACACAAGATGTACCTCCATTCACATTCTATCTCTTCCCCTATCTCTCCCCCACTCTCCCCAGTCTCCTTTGCTCTCTCACTCTCTATCACTACCTCCCTCCGTCCTGTCTCTCCATATCCCTACCCCCTCTCTCAATCCCCCCTCCTCCCCCCGTCTAAAATACGGTACGAGCATCATATATATACAATTAGATTTTATTGCCCGGCTTCACTTGAGCTGACTGACTGACTTTCTACCCCACCAGGACATCACACAAGAGTAAACACCTGATGACACAATGTGCCATCATGTGGGTGAGGATCACCATGGAGAGGTCCCAGAAACCGCGTTCAGCCTTAAGGCCCAATTTATGGCCGGGCTATATTGCGGCCCCTGGCAAGAGCCAGATTAGGGCTTCAAATAACGAAACATTTCATCCTAAATAGGACGGCAACTTGTGTATTATTATTGTGTGTATTATTCTCCCCTCCTCTACCTCTTACCTTCGTCTCTATCACTGTTGTATATTTGGTCTATTAAAACTCATGGAGGAGTTAGAGCAAAAGGAGCATTAGGTCTATCTATCGGACGTCTTCTGTTGCTCAACTTATTAATATCTCATTTCAGTGCCTGTTTGGTGATTCTCTGTTCGTAGCTTCTCTGAATTTTCTGTAGCAAATACGTTTTTACAAGCGTGGAAGCTGGTCCCTAAGTCACAGACGGAACTGGAGTAGTAGGAGCCTCCTAGACCAGTTCTTTCCATAGACAGCGCTACAACCAGCTTAGCGCAGTGACTCGGGTCATGACTAAGAGTTACAATCTGACATGCTGGCAGTCCCATAATCTGACCGCTAACGCAACCACCTCCTCTAACGACCATATCGTACAGTGTAAAATTCAATGGAGATAACAGCAAAATGTAATTTTAAAAAATGTTAGAGATATAAGAGAAAAAGTATTTAAAGGAACATAACTGCAGGGAACGTTTGCTTTTAATGTTTGCTGCATCAAATAAAATAAATGCAAATAAACCTGGCCGCTAATGTGACTTAAATTTAAATCAAACATCGTAGCTATTAATGATAATTAAAATTATACCCAGTCTAGTGATCACGGTTTGGGATAAGTTAACAGTTAAGGAAAGCATCTGCATTTGAACCTCCATTGGAGCATATACACTTTCAAATTGGCTGTTCGATAACCTAACCACCCAGTTATCTCCTAAGGAGATGCAATTTTTCGTTATTTTGAAGCCCAACCCTGGCTCTTGCCAGGGGCCGCAATATAGCTCGACCATGAATATGGTCTAATTGCTGAACGCGGTTTCTCGGACCTCTTCACGGTTGATCCTCATCCACATGGTGGCACTTTGTATTATCCAGTGTTTATCGCTTGTGTGATGTCCTAGTGGGGTAAAATCTACTACTACTACTATACTTTCAAACAAGTTGCTATTTTGTCATCCCTTTCTGGGATGCAATTTTTCGTTATTGTGAGCCCTACTGTGGCCTTTGCCAGGGGCCGCAATACAGCCCGGCCATAAATATGGTCTAAAGGCTAAACGCGGTTTCTGGGATCTCTCCACGGATTATCCTCATCAAAATGGTGGTACTTTGTATCATTGGGTATTAATCGCTTGTGTGATGTCCTAGTGGGGTAAAAAAAAGATAGATAGATTTCAAACAACTCAGTGTTCTATTTTAAGTTAGACTAGTCATCTCCCTGTGAGATGCAATTTTTCGTAATTTTGAAGCCCCACACTGGTTCTTGCTAGAGGCCGCAGTATAGCCCAGTCATAAATATGGTCTAATGTCTGAACGCGGTTTCTGGGACCTCTCAACGGGTGATCCTCATCCACATGGTGGCACTTTGTGTCATCAGGTGTTTATCGCTTATGTGATGTACTAGTGGGGTAAAATGTACTACTACTACTAACAACTAGCGCGTGTATTCCTTCTTTTTCTGCGTTGTATCTTAAAAGAGCGGTTGACACTGTGTTGTGGTTTACAGTATGATAGCTGAGTATTAGGATAATTAAATGCATAGTTTGAACAAACCCTTCATTAACTGACTTTTATGACAGGATTGTTAAAGAACAATGTTCCCCCCCCCCCCCGACCTTCTCCATCTCCAAATTGGGGCCCTGGAGCCCACAGGGAAAGGCTGCCACATCATTTAACATTGCTTAAAAGTCACTTGACGGCCTCGCAATCCTATTTGAGAGGGGACTTTAAAAGAAAACATTACAAGTGTGATTAGATATTACCTTCATCATGCTACTATCATATAACCTGTCAACAATTATTATTAAGGATGTCAAGAGATCTAAGCATGTGACATCACGGCGCAGAGGAACACGGTGACACCATAATGACAGCTTAAAGATGGTCAGACCACTTATGATATGCATTAAAGTGAAGCAGCGTTGTATTATCCTGTTTTTTTTTTTTTAAATATCAGTGAAGGGGTGAAATCTATAGAAATTCATAAACGGAAAGCAAGGGTTGAAAAAACATATATAACACTCTTAATTTAATGTTTTTTAATTGAATCTCTCTCGCATCCCCTTATTTTCTTCTCCGTTTACATTTGTATATTTTCTCTCTTTTTATTTCTTTGATCCTGTGGGTTCCAGTACGGTAACAATCTAGGTATATTATTTGCTAAATGTGCGTCCAATCCAAGCAAGGGACTCGGTTCATGCGAGTGGTGCATGACATATGTGGTGATTAGAGATTTCTTCTTCTTCGGTGATTATAGATGCCTTCTTTTTCTTTACTTCTTCTTCTTCTTCTCCTCCTCCTGTGAACACTTCTTCTTCTTCTTCTTCCTTTTCTTCTTCTTCTTCTTCTCCTCCTCCTGTGAACACTTGTTCTTCTTCTTTTTTTCTTTTTCACTTCTTCTTCTTTTCCTCCTCCTCCTCATGTGAGCATTTTGTTTCTTCACATTAACCGGCTGAAAACTCAGGCGGAAATTCTGGGTGTTTACTATCTCCGGACTTCAGTCTTGTTCCATAACCTGAAGGCTACATTTACATGCGTTTCACAGATCTGGCTTATCTGTATGCAGACTCTTGATTCCTGCTTCTCGGGCAGATGGACTCTGAATTCGAACGATATCCCGATTAGTCGACTCCTACAACATGCTCGTTGGGGAGACAGTGGATCTATTGTGGGTCCCCCCCCCCGCCCCCCCCACAATAGATCCCCGGAACCCACAAAAGAAGTTCTGCCTACAGCGTCAGGTTTTGAAAAGGCATCGTGTGAGAGTTTTTTTTTTTTGGTATGTGCTAAGTAGATATCCTTTGGATATTTTCTTCTGGTCATGCCGGTGTGTTGGGAAATGAGCAGGCAGATAGACTGGCCGGTTCTGTACCACTTGGTTGTGAAATGATGTATGACAAGCTGGATGTTGTGAGGGCCCTTTGGGAGCGAGTGAACAGTGCCGAGGATCAGATAGATCATTACGGTCTGAGGAGAATGGCACTGCGAGGAGTTATAAGGGAACCTGGCCGACGCTCGAAACTCAGGGGAAAGGCGAGACGGATATATAATCAGACAGTTACGAATCCTATTAGAATTTTAACTCTTCGCTTGCTGCTGAAGATGTGGACGGAGCGCTTATGGCGGGTGTCGCGAGTGCTGTGTTATATAGATTCCTAATTCAACATTCAACGTAGATGCTCGTATTTAGGAGCTCGGATATTTCAAAGACTAATCTGCAGTTTGTTGCTGTTTCGGAGAACTGGAGGCTCCGTACAGAATCGGACGGCAGCGTACAATAGATACAGCCGAGAAGCTAGTACGATTAGTTCTGAGCGATTGGCACAACAATAACAACAATAACAACGACAGTCGTGACAACAATTAAAAAGTTTCGAGTCGTTGCTGTTTTCGTGACCAAAGCTTATCTCACAACTACAATCGGATCAAGGTAAATCTATCACGGCTATCAAGAAGGAAGTTGAAATATAATTTTTTTAAATAATTTTTATTCATTAACAATTACTTTCAATACGAAAATAGTAGACACCGGAGATAAGAAAGACAAAGAAAGGAAGCGGCGCAGACAAATAAAAAATAGAGAGTTTCAGGGGACAGGCGAACTTGTATTCAGGTCGCAACGGGTTCCATTACTATTAGAACTCTTCGCTAGTTTCTGAGGAGACAAAGCACGTGGAGAGTTGACCGGAGTGCAGTGATGTCAAGTTTTGAATAGTTCTTCCTGTTTGCACTTGAAGCCCCGTTTGGGGCAACCAATTATGAGTTTGATAAAATTTGATGTGTTAGGCCGAAAGGCCCAGGTATCGCAGGATACCTGTAAAGTGTCAACAGCCCTTTTTCAAGGTGAGCGCAGACGAAGAAGAAGAAAAAACAGAAGAAGGATTAGTCGACCTTCAGTCCTGTTACTTTGCCACAAAGAAACGGGGGTTTTCTACAATACTATTGATATCGCGTGTTCTAAATTTAAGCTTTTAACACTCCAAAAATAGGACACACAGGGTCTAACACCCCCACCCCCTCTCCCCAGAGAGTGCCGAAATCTATGTCACAGGCATTCTTTCTCATAATGAAAACGTTAATGCAAGACATCAAGGAAACCAAATAAGAGAGCGGGACACACCCGTAACCTCCAGGAAAGTGGACCAGCCCAACACAATTGTCAATGAAAACTGGCCTACTTAGTTTGGGGAGACTAACATCGAACTAAACAGATATGAGCAACATATCATTCAAACCATACTCATTTCACAAAAATGGCGTTCGTAAAAATTCTTCTAACAATGGCGGGACAGTAGAAAGATGTGTGAGTTGATGAGATTACTTTAAAAGGCTTTTTTTGCTCCCGGACTTTTGATGAGGGTTTTTATTGTGGCTGTCTACAGGTCGGATACGTTTTGGGAATAACTTGAAAAAAAATGGTCTATCATATAGATCTCGTTTTTTTCTAGGAAAAAGAATCGGCATCACATTATGCATGACAAGCCCATATCAGCTCCGTCTGCCGCCTCAACAGACTGTGAAGATTCTCCATACCCGTTGTCATCTTGTCAATGACTCGTCTTACCCCCCACATCCCAAACAAACATTCGATTATGTGAGCTGGCAGCAAAACATAACTTTAAAATAAGTCACATTAATTTTATTTACTTTCCACGTCAGGATTCTTGGGTGATTCTTCAGACTCAGGCTTGAGTTAAAGGAACGGAACACTTATGCTGGGGAGTTTGGGGGAGAGGGGGAAGTAGACAGAACTATTGTCCATTAACAAGAATGTCGTAAAAAGACATTTATTAGGAGTTTTCTGAAATCAGTTGTGTCGGGTCGAAAGGCGCAGATATCATGGCCTACTTGTAAACAACAACACAACCGCCCTTTTTAAGGTTGAACGTAGAAAAGTTTCACAGTCACGCAGCGGAAAAACTCTGGAAACGCTGAACAAAAGCCAGTGCCCCGTTTGAACTATCATCTTACAATGTAGGGGCATTTAACACTTTTGCACTGGAGATCGTGCTTGATTAGGAGTATCAATTCTCGCTCTTGTGTGTTTTTAAACGAAATGTAACGCGAGTTTTGCTATTACAGGCTCTAATTGGGTAAATACAACTGGCAGTATCAGTCAGTCCCCATCCCTTTGTCAGCTTAAAACGAGGTATGGATGTATTCGTTTATGCCGGCCTTTAAGAGCGTTCATATCTGCAGCTGGGTCTACTATCGGACAACCAACCAACCAGTTTAAGTCAAAATGTTGAATGTTGAATTAAGAATCGACATCACAGCACTCGGGACACCCCCATAAGCGCCCCGTCCCTATCTTCAGCAGCAAGCGAAGAGTTCCAGTTCCGATCGTACCAATAACTGTCTGATTGTATATCCGTCTCGCCTTTCCCCTGAGTGTCGAGCGTCGGCCAAATCCCCTTGTAACTCTTCGCATCGCCATTCTCCTCAGACCGTAATGATCTATCTGTGCCTACGCACTGTTCAATCGATCCAAAAGGGCCCTCACAACATCCAGCTTGTCACACATCAGTTCACCACCAAGTGGTGCAGAACCGGCCAGTCTATCCGCCTGCTCATTTCCCAACACACCGGCATAGGTTGGAGAAAATACCTAAAGGATGCTAACTGCCCATCAAAAAGACTGACTTTACTGCACCACGTCTGTATCCCATAAGGCTCGGTCTCTCTCCACAGAACGGCCAGCCGCCTGCCGAAAGCGACGCACAAAGCACGAACGCCGAAGGCGACTTTGGGTTTGGCACCTTTAGCAGCTTCCTTATGCATTTGCTGCGTGTGCATATTTCTGGATTTTGTCGACCCTAATTGTTTGTTCACGAGATATAAACTGGGACGGTGAAGGGCTTTTCGTGTGATTTTCGCGGGCACCGGAACAGAAGCAGTATGGGGTTACCTGTTTGCAGGAAAGTTGAAAACTCGACTACAATAATAAAGGAGATGTGCAGGACATAATTAAAGGCAGGAATTGACTGCAAGCCCAATAATCATCACCATAAACCATTTCTACAAAGGTAATGGGAGTCGTACACCTATTTGAGTAGTAATGTAGATAAAAATGAGGGAACTGATAGAGATATTAAAAAAAAAAAAAAAATACAAAAAATAAAGAGGAGCTTTCATAGCACTAGAGAATTTGTGGAGGTCAAAAGAAATTAAAGAAATACTAAACTTGAAATTTGTCATTCTAATGTCAAATCAGTACTTTTGTATGGAGCCGAAACATGGAAAACAACTGAGGCAATTACTAATAAACTACAAATTAACTGGTGCCTGCGCAGAATAGAGAGAATTAAGTTGTATGATAGAATCACTAATGTAGAGCTTTGGGAGAGAACTAAGCAAGCTCCAGTGGACCAAGATGTGAAGAAAAGACGCTGGCGTTGGATAGGACACACACTGAGAAAACTGGAGAACAATATAACTAGAATGTCTTTGTACTGGAATCCACAGGGGCATAGGAATAAAGAAAGGCCAAACAAAAAAAAAAAACACACACGGAGAAGGAAGCAGGAGAATGAAGTTAGAGAGATGGGGAGCACATGGGGAGAGCTGCATGCGATTGCAAAAGACAGAACGACTTGGCGTGAGTTGGTTGAAAGCCTATGCTCCCTTGGGGGCTAAAAAAGACAGAAGAAGAAACCATGTATAATGTTAAGCGTCGTGAGGGGGATTAATTCGCGACCCAGAATATCTGGCTTCTGTTTCTCTATAATCACACTTCCTAGATATTTCCACTCCCGAACTTGTTTCAGGCCAGTAACCATTCAGCTGCATGTGTAGGGGACAAAGGGTTCTACTGACGTTCACTGTTTGGGTTTTGTTTGCACTGATTTTCATGTTGTACTTACTACATGCCGAGCTTAACCTGTTAATGTGCTCTTGTAGTTTATCCGGGGCTTTATTATTATCCTACCCCAAACAGGGGAAATCCACTGGTCACGGGACAGTCAAATATTTCAGGGGGTGGTAGATAGGCTGCATGCAGTCGTGGGACCTAGGCTGCACGCAGTCGTGGGACCTAGGCTGCACGCATTCGTGGGACCTAGGCTGCACGCATTCGTGGGACCTAGGCTGCACGCAGTCGTGGGACCTAGGCTGCACGCATTCGTGGGACCTAGGCTGCATGCAGTCGTGGGACCTAGGCTGCACTCTCTCGTGGGACGTAGCTGAATTGGGGTTAGGACCAGTTCTAGATGTTTTGGGGTCGTTAAAAGCATCAGAAAGCCGGGAAACCCAGTCTCACCATTCCCTAAAATGTTGGACTGTCCTGTGACGTCATCTAGGGGGTAGGATATTAATAAAGAACCGTTTATCCTCCTCGTTGTTAAACAAGTATTAGTCGTCAGCAAGTCATTTATTGGCACCTTTCCGTTTTTCCAGACGAAAGTTTTATATTGCGCTATGAGGAGGCATGAGACTCACAGCCCATGGCGATGGCGAGCGTGACTAGCAAGACCCGCCCGTGTCAAGAAAAGTCTTCCACAATGACAACATGGGATTTCAGGACCATTAGAAGTTCCTCCTCTCCACAGCACAAAGCCTGGGCAGTATTGTAAAGACCATATGTTGTCCATGCATAATGATCCATCCCTCGACCTGCCTTGTTTACTTCAAAGGAAAGGTAAAACAAGTACGTTTGGAACGAGGCAGGTTGCAGAAGCTGCCGGATCAGAAGAGCAGTGCTCTATCTGTCTGCCTGTCAGAGCTTTCCTCCTAGACCAGCTGCCAGCCAAGGCCAATAGCCTGGTCTGCCCTGCCATAACACAAAGTTTTCAGGTTGCATTTCCTCTTCCTAGGATAAGGCTAGTATCCTTCCCAATGCGCTCCTCCGTCCGAAGCCGTTGGTACAATATGGGGTGTTGGGTTAGTATACGCCGCCCAACATTCGGCGTAACAGAAGACAGGTGGTACCGGCTACTGTTATACGGTAGCCCAGTCATATCTGACCAAGACCGACAGCAAGTAGTACTTTTTTTAATGTACGTGAATCGGTTTATTCGTTTGATATGTGTATTGCCTCATGATTGCTTGTGTTTATTATGTTTTATGTTTATTCAACGGATCAAAATCGTGACACACCGGTGTAACCCATGAATGCTCCGTTCTCCTAACTCAAGCCTGAGCCTGAAGATTCTCAGCACAGTGCACGAACTTTGTTGCACCGGCAAGGATCCTGAAATTTCTGGGTAGATTTTTAACTCTAAATTTTGCCCCGGCAGCGCCGTTAGGCTACTCTGTGCGATTTTTAACTGCCAAGGGATTTTGTACGTGAGCAATAATACAAATGGGCGTCCGATCTCACTACCCAGCGACGAGGGGAAATTACAAGAAGTCCACGTGAAAAAAACCCAGCCTTCACCGGGGCTTGAACCTGTGACCTCTAGCACTCGAAGCGGACACCATGCCTCGGGACACTCAGGGGAAGAATGAGACAGATATACAATCAGACGGTTACTGGTACCATCGGAATTGGAACTCTTCGCTTGCTGCTGAAGATGGGAACTGACTACTTATGGGGGTGTCCCGAGTGCTATGAGGTCGATTTTTAATTAAACATTCAACACTGCGTTATAGCTAAGGTAGGGTTAAAAAAAAAGCAAATTAGAAGTGTTTGTGCATGTGTGTGTGTGTGTGTGTGTGTGTGCGCGCGTGAATTTGGTATTACACTTACACTTTACAATTTAATGAAGAAGAAAAAAAGGAAACAAATGAGGTCAAGATAGGAGACATTAAACCAATGTCTCGTGAGAACAGATAGCAAAGCTGCCAGGCGGATGGCTGCTGTATCGGAAGACTAAGCACGTATGTGAATGTCCAATGTGCACTGAAGTGGATCGAGATAGAGCAACAAAACCAGTGAAGTTCATAACCCATGAAGTACTATCTCCAACGTAATGAGTCTCTTGTTTTAATTAAATTTAATTAAAGCCTCGATTCGATGTTTTATCTCTCATGTTCTGATGACCGTTAACACGTGACCCATTGTCAAACGTCAGGCATTTAGATCTATCTGGCTACATACACGACTGTTGAATCTCTAAAAAAAAAAATGCTGAACTTGAATTGTATCACAGAATGTCTAAGTCATTAATGCAGACAAGCCATTAGAAACACAATCAGTAAACAGATGTTTGTACACAAGCATGGAACATGAGAAGTGAAACATAAGTGCTTCACTGCGTGGGCTGCAAAAGTAATGCACTGGATCTCATTAGGTGTCTTTATAGGGCGTAGATACAAAGTGTCGCCAGAAGGTTGACTTCAATGCACAAGGTTTTGTCCCATCAAGCAGGGCTAGTCAACTTAGTCTGCTCAGGAGCCAAAATGGTGGACAATTGGGACTGTCACGGGCCAAAGGTCTAAACCTCAGAACAAAAAGATCAATAATATAATACAACTATCAGGTAATCCGCAGGCCACTTGCTAGACCTCTGTGTGCCAGATGTGGCCCGCTTGTTAAACCGCCTTGCCGTAAAGCTTGGGCCCTTATGATGGGATGCCCCGTCGCCCGCCCAAGAGCGTCGCACAAAGTACGATTTTCGAAGCTCTAGTTGCCATGCCCCCATCAAATGGTTACCACCACCATCACCAGCTACCACCACCACCTACTACTATTACCACCACTACTACTACTACCACTACTAACACCACTATTACTACTATTAGTTCTACTACTACTACTTCCACTACTAACACTTACAGACACAAATACAATACCAGAAAAAGCTGAAAAACATCGACATGCATTGATGCATTAAAAGAGCGGGAGGGAAAGAAAAAGAAAGGTAGCAAGAAAGAGAAAAGATGGAGACAGAGAGAGAGACATACACACACACACACACACACACAGGGAGAGAGAGACACGCACACACACACAGAGACACACACACAAAGAGAGAGAGACACACACACACACACAGAGACACAAACACACACACACAGACACACACACACACAGAGACACACAAACACACAGAGAGAGAGAGAGAGAGAAAGAGAGAGAGACATATATAGAGATATGTATAGTGAGACACTGGCAAGGGTAAAATCGAGACAGAATGACATTCACAAAGCTGATATAATTAGAGAGAAACAATGGTAGATGACACAGACTCGGACACAGACACCGAGAAAGATTGGCAGATAGACAGACACTGGCTGACATAGACACAGAGAAAGACTGGCAGATAGACAGACACTGGCTGACATAGACACAGAGAAAGACTGGCAGATTGACAGACACTGGCTGGCATAGACACAGAGAAAGACTGGCAGATAGACAGACACTGGCTGACATAGACACAGAGAAAGACTGGCAGATAGACAGACACTGGCTGGCATAGACACAGAGAAAGATAGATAGACAGACAGACAGACAGACAGACAGACAGACAGACAGACAGACAGACAGACAGACAGACAGACAGACAGACAGACAGACAGACAGATAGATAGATAGATAGATAGATAGATAGATAGATAGATAGATAGATAGATAGATAGATAGATAGATAGATAGATAGATAGATAGATAGATAGATAGATAGATAGATAGATAGATAGATAGATAGATATAGATAGATAGATAGATAGATAGATAGATAGATAGATGGGTGGGTGGGTGGGTGGGTGGGTGGGTGGGTGGGTGGGTAGAGAGAGAGAGAGAGAGAGAGAGAGAGAGAGAGAGATAGATAGATAGATAGATAGATAGATAGATAGATATAGATAGATAGATAGATAGATAGATAGATAGATAGATAGATAGATAGATAGATAGATAGATAGATAGATAGATAGATAGATAGATAGATAGATAGATAGATAGATAGATAGATAGATAGATAGATAGATAGATAGATAGATAGATAGATAGATAGGATAGATAGATAGATAGATAGATAGATAGATAGATAGATAGATAGATAGATAGATAGATAGATAGATAGATAGATAGATAGATAGATAGATAGATAGATAGATAGATAGATAGATAGATAGATAGATAGATAGATAGATAGATAGATAGATAGATAGATAGATAGATAGATAGATAGATAGATAGATAGATAGATAGTGAGACGGGCGGTGACACAGAGAAAGACATGTAGATAGTGAGACAAATATGGACACAGACACACGCAAAAGACGGGTAAATAGTGAGATAGTGACACAGACATTTACGGGTAGATAGTGAGACAGACATTGACACAGACAGACAGGCATGTAGTGAAAGGGACAACAACACAGAGACAGACAAAGACGTTTAAATAACAAGACAGACAGTGACGGAGACACAGCCAGGTATATAGTAAGAGGGACAATAACAATGAGAGTGGGAAAGACAGTAGATAGATAGAGAATAATATGGAGATTAAAAAAAAAAAAGAAACAAGTTAAAACAGATCGAGAGAAGTAAAAAGATTGAGACAGACACTGATATGCAGAGACTGGCATACCAGTAGTAATGAGAGAGAGAGAGAGAGAGAGTGAGGAGACAGACAGATACACATACAGAGAGGGAGGGAGAGAGAGAGAGAGAGAGAGAGAGAGAGAGAGAGAGAGAGAGAATTCAGGACAGGCAGACAGACAATATTATTCAAAGCTCCACTTTTTTTCATGACAATTAATAAACTTCACATTTTTTTCCTTAATCCAGTGCAACGGTCCAGATCAATCGCCATCAGATGAGTAGCAGATAAAACCACGGTGCTGCTGTCAACTCTATTGGACTCAAAGGAAACAGTCAAGGAAATCAATTAACATCTTGGGCTCTGGCGCCCCATTGTGGAAAGGGGTGGGGGACAGTAATAGACCCACTGCCTCCCCAACAAGCATGTCGTAGGAGTCAACTAATTGGAGACATTCTTTGAACTCATCATCATCAGTTCTCGTTATGCCTAGTGGCACATGAGGCTTCAGAGAGGACTTCCCATGCTTTCCTGTCCCGTGCAATCTTCAGTGCAGTTTTGCAAGTCAAAGATGCCGCACTCAGGTCACTTTCCATCGTTCGTCCCCATGTTGTTTTTGGGCGCCCCTGTTTTCTCTTTCCCTCTGGTGTCCATGTGAGAGCTGTTTTGGCAGGTATATCAGAAGTCATTCTCATAACGTGGCCAAGCCATTTCCATCTTCTCTTGGTAATCATACTGTCTAAAGTTTCTTGGTTTGTGGCTTGAAGTAGTTTAGTGTTTGAGATTTTATCTGGCCGGAAAATTTTGATAATTCTACGTAGACATGTGTGGTGGAAGGTGGACAGCTTGTGTGCATCCTTTTTTTTTCTTTTTTGTAGGTTATCATCTCTTCCAGGGTATATTATGGTTTCTCCTGTACCTGTTGTGGATTGTCCAAACCCTGTCCACCTGCTTTCACTAATTCCAAGAATATGCAGTTTGTTTATAGTTCTGCATTTCTATAATTACTTGGGCGGTTTTGGCCGTTTCAAACATGGTTCTTACATTCCAGAAGCCAATTCTTAATTTGGTTTTGACATCCAGCAGACTTGTTTTCCCATCATGGGCTTCCTTTCGGCTTTCAACCATGTTGTTCATGCTGACAGAGGGACTCTGTCCCAAGACCACCGGACGTTTAGAGCACTTATTTCCTCTTGAAGTTTCAGTAACGTTGTAGATTTTTACAGGGCAGAGCTGTCAACACTGCGCCCAACCCCCGAGCCTGGAGGACCGGGAGGCCATCTTTAGTCTGGCCCCTCACAAATGACTTGTCAGGCTTGGGTGACCCTACCAGGAACATACGTTCCCGCCGGCATAGCTCACTAGATCATTGAAGCTCTCAAGCTCCCCCACCACTACAAGGTCATGGCCTCTGGGGAGGGGGGGGGGATTCTTTGAACTCGGAGCACATCTACCTGAGAGGCAAGGGACCACAAGTCTGCCTACAAATAAGCCAGACACATCAAACGGATGTGAACGCCACACTCCGGGTTTGGAGCAAGACTAAAGTCCTGTGGTTGACGAACACCCGGAGCTTTTCATCAGAGTTTACAGCCGGTGAACGCGAAGAAAAAGAAGTATTAATTTTAAAGAAGTCGAATCAACTTTTAATAAACTAAGCTTTTTTTTTTTTTTTTTTTCTTGTCGGCGTCTGTGGCTTAGGCGTTGCGAAAGCAGTTCGTAATGCCGGGGTAGAGGTTCGATCCCAGCTGCAGACGGTTTGTCTTGCATTGGTTTCGACAGTGGTACCAAGACATGACCGTCCAGAAAGCAATGGCAAACTAATGTACGTAAACTTTGCCCAGAAGAACCACTAAAGCTTGAAGAAATGCTAGGATTGGTTTTGCAACGTCCTGTAAAAGGGTAGGCCACTAACCTTTTTTCTTCTCAGAGTTCAACGGTTGTAAACTCTGGCGGAAAATTATCGGTGTCCGTCGACTCCTGTCTAAATTTGTATCTTGCTTTAGAACATCGGTTTTATCGACCTGGCTTATGAGTATGCAGTCTGTTGGTTCTTGGAAGCGCACTTCGACACTAAAAGAAACATCCCTAGCAGAGAAAGCATGAGGAAAAGAAGGGGGAGAAAAAAATGAGGCGATAAGAAAGGAGGACAAGAAGACGAAGAAAAATGAGGAAGAAGAATGAAGAAGAAGAAGAAGAAGTAAGAAGAAGAAGAAGAAGAAGAATCAAGAAGAAGAAAGAAGAAGAAGAAGAAGAAGGAAGAAGAAGAAATAAAAGAAGAAGAAGAGAATAATAAGAAGAAATAGAAGAAGAAGAAGAAGAAGAAGAAGAAGAGAAGAATAAGAAGAAGAAGAAGAAGAAGAAGAAGAAGAACAAGAAGAAACAGAAAAAGAAGAAGAAGAAGAAGGAGAAGAGGAAGAAGCAGAAGAAGACGACGACAAACTTTGAAAATTTCAATACAAACACCACGCACCCTTATCATCTCCATAATTATGACTGGCAAAGTCATCATCGCCATTAACTCAATTCTCGCGTCCTTTCTCTATTGCTTCCTAAAGCCTCTGCTGCGTCCATGAACTGATCTGAATACATCCTGGTCTTCAACTAGCCCTCGTTCAGTGCTGACTTCATTACCTCGTCCAACGAGACAAGTAAAATATCTGTAAATTAACGGATGCGCGCGGTGATGGATGTATTCGGCAGTAGAAGGATCAAAGATTAGGGGAAGCCAAAGTAACAAGGTGGCTAGAATGGCTGTCTGATGGTTTACTGCAGGGGCGTCGACGCAAAGAAAACAATGCTTGGTAGTCGGAAGCAGCGCTTGGTAGAGGAAGGGTTTTTTCTAGGGGCAAAAGCCTTGCTTTTAGTGTGCAATGTAGCGTTCTTCTTTGTGTGCCGACTGTTGGTTTCATTCGTACAGGAGTGTTCAGCAAAATGATTTTGTGATTACACATCGCTGTGATGAGCCTGGTTCACTGGTCGATCCAGCCCTGAATAAAATAATGCACACCCTATAAGAAAGGCCTGGAAATTCAAACTAGCGGTAACTAAAACTGGCATCCTGTCAGAAATGCTTTCAAGTAGTGGCAACTAAAACTGCATCTTGTCAGAAATGCTTTCAAGAAGCGGCAACTAAAACTGGCATGCTGTCAAATACTTGCAAGTAGCGGCAACTAAAGTTGGCATTCTGTCAAATGCTTGCAAAAAGCGGCAACTAAAACTGGCATTCTGTCAAATGCTTGCAAGAAGCGGCAACTAAAACTGGCTTTCTGTCAAATGCTTGCAAGAAGCGGTAACTAAAACTGGCATCCTGTCAGAAATGCTTGCAAGTAGCGGCAACTAAAGTTGGCATCCTGTCAGAAATGCTTGCAAGTAGCGGCAACTAAAACTGGCATCCTGACAAATGCTTGCAAGTAGCGGAAACTAAAACTGGCATTCTATCAAATGCTTGCAAGAAGCGGCAACTAAAACTGGCTTTCTGTCAAATGCTTGCAAGAAGCGGCAACTAAAACTGACATTCTGTCAAATGCTTGCAAGAGAGGCAACTAAAACTGGCATTCTGTCAAATGCTTGCAAGAAGCGGCAACTATTGCTGGCATCCTGTCAGAAATAATTGCAAGTAGCTGCAACTAAAACTGGCATTCTGTCAAATGCTTGCAAAAGAGGCAACTAAAACTGGCATTCTGTCAAATGCTTGCAAGTAGCGGCAACTAAAACTGGCATTCTGTCAAATGCTTGCAAGTAGCGGCAACTAAAACTGGCATCCTGTCAGAAATGCTTGCAAAGAGCGGCAACTAAAACTGGCATCCTGTCAAAATGCTTGCTGTCAAAAACTACCTCGTGTCAACACCCCCCCCCCCCCCCCCAATTTACCCATAGGTAATTAAAATAAAAAGGGTGGTCTTTCATCTCCAAGAACTGACAGAAAGCCCAATTAGGACAGCTGGTCAAAATAATCTGGAAGTAACGGTTGCTAAGCTGGCATCTGGTCAAGAAAATTTTGAATTAGCAGATCCCAAAACTGGTCCCTGGTCAAGAAAAATTAGAAGTAGCGGTTGCTAAGACGGCTTCTGACTCCATTCCCCATTCCCCTTTTTAACAACCAACCTCCGAAAACGCCTGGTTTTCCATCACCCAGTAGTCAGAAAGCCACTCTCGGTCAGACTGTGGGTGCTTTATTAATATCCTACCCCAAACAGGGGAAATCAACAGGTCACGGGAGAGTCTAATATTTCAGAGGGTGGTAGATAGGCTGCATGCAGTCGTGGGACCTAGGCTGCACTCTCTCTCGTGTGACGTAGGTGCGTGATGGTTAGGGCCATTTCCAGATTTGTTGTGGGTCGTTAAACGCATCAGAAAGCTGGGCAATCCAGTCTTACCACCCTCTAAAATGTTTGACTGTCCTGTGACGTCATCTGGGGGAAGGACATTAATAAAGAACTAGACTTTGTATCAGTGCTGGAAAAGAAAAATTCGCACCTAAAAGTTTATAAAATTGTATCACAACACAAGTCTCCATGCCTGCTAATACAGACGGCATGTTTTCGTTGTGCTTTACAGCTAGACTGCGATATCTGCACCTTTCGATTTCAGCCCACCCCTAAATAGTCGCCCCTGATGATAGATAATCTTCTTAAGAGGCAGTGCGTCCATTCTTTTTTCCCCCCACCCAAATCTGAAACCCCTATGGACAGTATGTTAGGCATTGTGCAACAACAAGGTCACACCCCATAAACATGACAAAATACTCACCGCGAACTCATTGACAATCCCGCGACACACCCTGGGCGTCTGAATAGTGAGGGAGGTGCAGAGATTGTAGGCGGAATCCATGATGAGCTCATCGGACATGTTTGAAGACAGCAAGGTCTGAGCCAGAATCACAATAGTCGTGCAGACACCGCAAGTTATTGACCCATGGCTGAGGTCCGAGAAGACATCCCGAGTCACCCGCCTGGTGCCTGTAGTGACATCCTTCAACTTTGTCAATCCCGTTCCAAAGAAAATGGCTACCTTTTCAATGATAGAATTCACGCTTTTGGCCACACGCGTTTGCTTGTGGTAAACAACTGGTGCATCAGAGTCTTGACTGCTTTGAAAGTGATAAACATCGACTATTTCGCTCCGCTTGCTTGGAGCTGCTGTGGCAGATTGAAGCGAGGCCAAAACACCAACAAAAATCAGTAAAAGTGCACTAGTTTCCATGATCCTGCAACGGGATGAAACTCTGAAGGAGTTTGTGACCACACCTGAAGGACAAATCAATTAAAAAAAATGTATATCAATATTATGGAGGAGGTGCGTGGAGAACGACAAAAAACAATTTAAACAAAAAATTATAAAAAGTCCTTAAGTGGTCGAAATTTCCCGTCTGGGTTACGAGGCACATTTTGATAAAAAAAAAAAAACCCATTTCACACCCACCTCATTTTTTAATAGTTTGAACAACAGATCAAAATCATGGCACACGGGTAGTAACCCATAAGTGCTCCGTTCTTTTTTTAACTCAAGTCTCTGAGTCCGAAGAAGCTCAGCAATGAGCACAGGCTCTGTGGCACCGGCGAGGATCCTGAAATACTTTGGGTGGATTTTTAACTCAAAATTTTTTGCCAGGGCAGCGCCGTGAGGCTACTCTTTTCGATTTCCAACTGCCAAGGTTTTTTTTTTACGTGCGCAGCAATACACACGGGCGTCCGATCTCACTACCCTAGAGACCCGGGGAAATAACCATAAGTCCAAGTCTACGAGAAAAAAATATAGCCTTTGCCGAGGATTGAACCCGGAACCTTTAGCACTCGAGGCGGAGACACCATGCCTCGAGACCAGCAGCCCCTATATAACTTTTAAGAATTCTCTTTCTCGTCTCAACTGACAAAGAAAGATTACAAAAAATATGCTTTATTTTGCCAACAACTGAGCGTAAAACTATAAACAGATAACAAAAGCTGGCGTTGGTTTCTGAAGTCCTGTTAAGCAGCGTTCAACACCCTGTTCTACATCTTCATGCGCTGCACTGCGGAAACTTCTTGCAGTCTACGCAATCATGTCGTGGCTACAGTAAAAACCAAACGGAGAAATGAAAAATAATATATTGCCGCGCTTTGTCTCTAGGAAACAACGCTCTGGCTAAGTATATCTGAATGTTCTGGTCTCTAGCAGCAGATGTCGGTAGTATTAGCTAAAATGTATTTTTTTTTTAAACATTGTAATTAATAAATAAAATACGATCTACATGCGCATTTGTTTTTCAATAGTTCGAGTCAGCGAAATATTTCTACAATTCTCCCGGTCCGGCTGAATATTTCTACAATTTTCCCAGTCCGCGAAATATTTCTACAATTTTCCCAGTCCGCGAAATATTTCTACAATTTTCCCACTCCGCGAAATATTTCTACAATTTTACCAGTCCGCGAAATATTTCTACAACTTTCCCGGTCGACGAAATATTTTTACAATTTTCCCGGTCCACGAAATATTTCTACAATTTTCCCCGTCCACAGGCTGTTTAAAAAAATTTTTAGAACACACTGTAAAGAGAAGGAAAAATGCAGTTAACTTTAACTATAACTCCAATATTCCCCAATGGTCAGTTAATTCACCAACCGGTCTCTATTAACAAAATGCGCAAATTTACCTTTCGCAGTCAAGGTGTACACTATGGCTTTACCAATCGTTAAAAACAACCGCAAAAAGAAAGAAAAAAAAAAACTGTGTTGTAACCCAAACAAGCCACTTTTAACATGCATGTTTTTCAGTTTTGGGAAGGCAACCATGCGTTTAAATCAACACAGCCGCACTGTAAAATGTTTGCAGGCGTGTTAATCTGTTAACTTGTACTCAAGAGTCGATGGGGGCGTAAGTGGCTGTACAATTATGCACCAAAAGCTGATTCCTGGATGTAATTTTAATTAAAAACATGACAGAAGGACAAAAGGTTCACCATACTTTCTATGGGTGAAAGGGGGCTGCGTGGTCTCGAAACATGGTGTCCGCTCCGAGTGTTAGAGGCTTCGGGTTCAATCCCGCACAACATAAACAAATTAACAAACGTTATTAAATATGTCATACAAAGCAAATTAATTCCCACCCTAAGCTATCAGTAACAGACATGATCCCTCTCAACAAAACGTAAAAGAAAATTAGTAACCATGGAAATGAGGTGTCTGAGAAAGACTGTTGGAGTGACCAGAAGACATAAAATCAGGAATGAGGTCATACGAGATAAAGTCGGCACAGAACCAATTCTAAATTACATACAAAGACAGCAAATCTAATGGTTTGCCCGCTTGCAGAGAATACCTTCTGATGCTATACAATATAAGGCATATACCAAAAGAGAAGAGGGGCGTTCAGCAAGAGGTAGACCAAGAATAAATGGGAAGATAATATCAGAGGAACTCTACAGCACCACGATGTGTCTATGGTCGAAGCAGCCAGCAGAGCACGAAACAGGACCTTATATCGCCCTCGATACCCAAAGTGGTAAAAGAGGACGTAGAGAAGAAGAAGTGAACAAAACAGGTGAGTTAGTATGCAAAATCAAAATCACGTGACTAACTGTGAAAGAGCTAACAATCGACATAACAGCACAGGGTGGGTAGGGCGCAAGTGTCACATTCTCATTCCCATAGATACTCCACACTCATCTTCAGCAGCCAATGGACAGTGTGGTTATTACTGGCACGCATAGGCGCCAAAACCTGGGGGATGGGGGGAGAGGGTGGGGAACACAAATCTACAGAGCCCGCCATTTGGGGGAGGGGGGGGGGGTCGTAAACCACCCAGATATTCTGTATTTGGACAACGAGGCCACCTTTAACCGTGTACGGACATTTTCTTTAACAATATGAATTGGTATATTTCATAATATTTAAAATTATCATAGTGGTGTGCCGTTCAGAAATTCATAATAATAACATTTATAATAAATATAATAATATTAATAATAATAATAATAATAATGCGCTGAATGGCAAATAAATATAATAATATACATGAAACAGGTGGCTGGGTTACACCTGAAGAATAGAGGACGGCAGAGTCTCTAAGGACATCCTTAATGGTGAATTAAAGATGGGTAAAAGTTGTCGAAGACGACCTCTACTACAAAATAAAGATATGCGCAAGTGGGACATGAACGATACAGGTAATGAGGTGGACTCACTGAAACAAAATGCCACAGACCGTGTTATGGGAGGGGACACACCAGGAAGGAAATGAGAATGAAGGAAGAAATCATTGCAGAAAGGATGAGAGCTGAGCGCCTGAGAAGAAACAGACTAAACACAAATGTTGACAACAGTCCGGAAATCCCATGCTATAAATGAGGAAGATTTTTTTTTTAAAGCGGGCGTCGTTGTTCATGAAATGCATCACCTTGTGGGATGCAATTCTTCGTCATTTTGAAGCCTCACCCTGGCTTTTGCCGGGGGCCCTAATTATAACCAGGCCATAAATATGACCTAACGGCTGAAAGGGGTTTCCAGGACCTCCCCATGGGTGATCCTTATCCACATGGTGGCACTTTGTGTCACCGGGTGTTTATCGCTTGTGTGATGTCCTGGTGGGTACACTACCCACCCATCTACTTTAAAAAGGCCATCGCCGTGGGCTGTGAGTCCCATGCCTCCTCATAGCACAATATAACACATCTTCTTCTTCTTATTTTCTTCCACTATTTATCTCAGAGAGGGAAGGAGGGGGGGGGGGGTGTAAGGGTGATGGTGCACTTTATCTAATGCGTTGTACAAGTTGGTGTTTATTTCTGTTAGGTTGCTCCTGATGATGTGGCTTTTGTGCCAAGAAAATTATTAGTCTGTGTATTTGCGAAATATAATAATAATAATAATTGCGCAATTAAAAAGAGGCTTAAGCCCTTGTTTCTTAAACACTACATGGAGGACTACGGTGAAAGATTGTTTTTTTTAAAGGGGGGGGGGGAGGCTGAGCTTCCATCAGTGTTTCAACTGTGGTGACGCACCTCACTATAGCAAAACTTCATAGTGGAGACACCACAACACAATATATATATATATATATCTCAAGCGGGAGTGGAGAAGGCAGAATGGAGATTACAGACCAGAGAGTGACAGCATAAACAAACTCAACAGGAAAGAACAAACAACAATTTTTAGACTTCGGACTGGACACTGTTAATCTTCGAGCACACCTGTCAGGATAGGCATAACATAATCTGCTGCCTGTTTACCTTAGAGAGGGAGCAGGGGGTGGGGGGGGACCCTGGGCAACATACTACGTACTGCCCTTTAGCTAATCCAGCAAAGTTGGGTGACTGTGGTTAGGATTGCTCCCAAGGGAGCCACATTGCAAGGGAAGGTATGGGGGACCTGTGGTGACCTTAAACGCACAATCCTATTTGTGACCCAACTGGACTCAATGTTTAAACACCATGAATGATGTCGAACGCAGAAGAAGAAGAAATATATATATATATATAATATATAATATATATATATATATATATATATTATATATACTATATATATATATATCTGTCTGTGTGTGTGTTGTGTGCGCGCGTGCGTGTGACAAAACATGCCTTGTCGAACGGCCATGAATCAGAATATCACCAGCACACCATTAATGTGACATAAGTGCTTTCTGCTGGTTCTACTGTCATCTTTAATTAACGCAACACTAAAACACTACTGTGACATTTAAATGAGTCACTTACTGTGATAAGGCGCGGGCGGTAAGCTCTTCGTGTGGTCAGACCAGCTGTTTGTGTGGGATCTGTGATGTTCATGTATACTTGGCTGTTTTATCTCCATAGATAACAAATGAATTACTTATGTAGAGTGCTTTTCAAACTACTGGTCACGGCTCTCTTCCGAATACCGGTCCCAAATTATTCACTGCGAAAAACATCCCATTGAGAGCCTCAAGAGGTTATGAAGTAAAACTATTTAGGCCATCATCACCAGTTTCCACTTTGTCGTTATTGCTCGATGGGTAGCAATGTTTAGACGTTAAAGGTAAGCGCCGTGGGGAGGAACAGATTTTGATCCATTGTTTAAGCCTCGTGGGGGGAGGAGTAGTTTTCGATCTATTAAAGCGTCGTGTTGACGAATAGTTTGTGATCCACAGTTCACATTACCTATGACTCGCCTTGTGGGTTCCACCGCCACATGTTTCATGCAAAAAAAAAATAGATCCACCGCCACCTAAAAGCATATTGTAAAAGGCGACTAATTAGGACTGTTGAAATCGGATGTGTTGGTGCGAAAGGCGTAAATATTGCAGCTTAGCTGTAAACCACAACACAACGTGCCATCCGTCCTTTCAAGGACGAACGAAAAGACATATAACCTACCCGTGACATGATCCTTTAGCATTCTCGCCGCCGCTATCGCAGCCTAGCTGTATACCACAAGACCGAGCGAAAGGCGTAGATATCGTAGCCTAGCTGTAAACCACAACACAACGTTTCAACCGCCCTTTTAAGGGCTAAAACAATCATCTCCCGGCGGGGAATGGAACACAGGTCACCCGCGCGACAGGTGGGTTACTAACAGTTGTACTACCGAAGAATCGGGAGTTTGGTTCAAATTAAATTATATAAGAACGCGAAGCATAGTTCGTAGTGTTCCTATTCCATATTTTTAACTATATGACCTCTTGAACCCCTGAATGGCATTTTTTCTTACTGTGAATTATTTGGGACCGGTATTCGGAAAAGTGCCGATATCTGTGCCTTTCGACACAATACATTAATACTTCAACAAATTCTGAAATTAGTCGCCTTTTACGACATACTTGTTAGGGAGCAGCGGATCTATTCCCCAACGTGGCCCCAGAATCCACACTGTTAAAATGATCCCCCCCCCCCCCCCCGCCCCCCCCCCCCCCCCCCGCCCCCCCCGCCCCCCCCCCCCCACCCCCCCCCCCCCCCCCCCCCCCCCCCCACCCCCCCCCCCCCCCCCCCCCCGCCCCCCCCCCCCCCCCCCCCCACCCCCCCCCCCCCCCCCATAAAAAAAAAACAATAGTGATCCAGAGTATTGAGTTACCATGTTTACAGTAACCGTGTAACACGAACTTTTCAAAAACATGATTTCCAAAACCAGTCCCCACGTTTGTGGTTTGAAATCAACGATTTGTAACAATTACTGTAAGTTCTTTTTTTTTTTTTAAAGGGAGGACACAAATTATTAGTCCGACAAAGATCAAAGAAATTCGCCGCTTTAAGAAAACACATGTGCAACTGTCGATTATAAATTATAAGGACAATGAAAATCTAAGATCACATGCAAAAATTCGTGTTGATCCGTATACGAGTTTTCGTGATATTGGTTTAAGTTTGAGGGGCCTACGAAGTCGCGAGGCATGATGTCCGCCTCGAGTGCTGGAGGTTCCGGTTTTAATCCCTGGTAAGGGCTGGAATTTTTTCACGTGGACCTGGACGTCTAGTAATTTCCCCTGGTCTCTGGGTAGTGAGATCGGACGCCCGTGTGCATTGTTACGCAGGTAAAAAACATTCCTTGGCAGTTGGAAATCGAAAAGAGTAGCCTGACGGCGCTGCCCGGCCAAAATTTAGAGTTGAAAATCTACCCAAAGTTGTCAGGATCTTGGCCGGTGCTACAGAGCCTGTTCTGGGCTTCTCCAGACTCACGTGCGTTACAAGAAGAACGGAGCACTTATGGGTTACTACCCGTGTGTCATGATGTTGGTCCGTTGAATAAACTATACTAACTTTTTTAGTATTCCTGTGTGCCTTGTCCATCATCAGACAAACAGAGCAGATACCATCAAAACAAAACAGTGCCAACCGTCTCACTGGAGGCACGATTACAAGTTGTTGATGATTTTTCTTATCGGCTATCTGACACTTTGATGATTTATGTGGATGTTTTTCTCCAAGCTCGTCTTTATAGTGCTTACTGGTATTTTTCTTTCTCTCCTCCAAGTTTTGATTACATTTTGTTTAATGTTGGTGGGGGGTTTGGGGGGGGGGGGGGGGGGGGGTTATTGTCGTATATTCAAGAAGGGCGCCACCTGAAAAGAGTTTTGAGAAAAACTATGCCATTTTGTGGTACCCATTTTAGCTTTAGGTCTAGCCCTATATGCCCCATACGCCTAAAGGCGTGGAAAAGGGTCCTTTACTTTTTTTAACTATAATTTATACACACACACACACACACATATATATATATATGTCAAAGGAAACCTCAGAGATCTTTAATGTTAAAGTTAACTGTTAAAGGTTACTGAGGTTTCCTTTGAAAGGTAACTTTAGAGTTCTATATATCAATCACCACAAGGGGGGAAAATATAATAATTAAGTGAATTAAAAAAAAAATAGTAACTGGAAAATTCTCACAAACAGTAAAGATCAAATGAACAGATGAGCTTCATACTTTGAGGAACTTCTGAATACAGCAAAAGAGAGAGAGAGAGAGAGAGAGAGAGAGAGAGAGAGAGAGAGAGAGAGAGAGAGAGAGAGAGAGAGAGAGAGAGCGAGAGAGAGAGTGTGAGAGAGAGAGAAAGAGAGAGTGAGAGAGCATGAGAGAGAGAAAGAAAGAGAGAGAGATACAGAGATACAGAGAAATAGAGCGAGAGGGAGAGAAAGATAGAGTCAAAGACCTAGAGACAGACACATACACCTCCCAGTCTGTGGATGAGATATTATGAATTGTTAAAATGTATTTAAGTACCAATTCTTTAAACAAGTGTTTTATTTTTGCTTTTTCTAGCTACCCCCCCCCCCCCTCTCCCACCCACAATCCCCCTAGATTTTTTTCCTAAAGCATATTCAGTCCTATCCTGTATTAATAATGCAACAAATGGCCAATCATAACATCTCAGAAAAAAAAACAATGTCTGAGAAGTGACCGCAAGAGTGACCAAAAGAGATAAAAACAGGAATAAAGTCATATAAGAAAAAAAAGTCAGCACATAACCAATTCTACATTGCATATAAAGACAGCAAATCAAATGGTCTGCCTATTTAGAAACGATGCCTTGTGGCACCAAACTATGAAGGACATACGCCATAAGAGGAGAAGAAAGTAAAGCAAAGGGCAAACAAAGAATAAGATGGGAAGATAACACTAGAGAAACTCTACAACAGCATGGTGTGTCTGCCGGTACAAAAATGGACGCCAGGCACGGTCACTGTTTCGCATGGAGGCAAATTTTTTGCTTCTGCCAGACGGTGGCCGTTGCATTTTGGATCCATTTTTAGACTGAAAGGATATAGTTTCGTCGCGTCAGCTACTGAGTTGAGTGCATGGTGTGACACTGTGAGCTGCGGATTTCATTTGGAATGTTTTTCTACTGTGACCAACGTGGTGTTGCAAACTGTAGATTCAGAAAATGGCGCATGACATGTCGCCGCAGTATTGGTGGTGCCCTTATGTGATTAATATTGATTGCGTGCGCAACTGCTGATCTGTTGGTAACTTCTGCTACCATCGATGATGAACTGCTAATGACAAGCTATTTGTGTTAGCACTTCTGACAGCTACCGTATGCTTTTAATGCGTGTGTATGCTAGTGCATATGCTGAGACAGCAGTCTGTCAATCTCTCCACGAGGGACTGTGGCGAACGTTCTGTGTGTTTTTCGTTGGCACAGGAGCGGAGCAACTATGAGGTGACCCGTTTGCTATGAAGCTGAAACTAAGACTACCAAGATTACAATGGTGCGTCTATGGAAAAAGTGGTCAGAACAGCAAGAGGCAGAACCTTACTTCTCACTAGACACCCGAAGAGACAAAGTAAAAAAAAAAAGTAAAGATCCCTTTTCACGCCTTTCGGCGCATCGGGCATATGGGCAGAGCGTCCCATATTTTTACAGACCATCAGCACTCTGTGGGTAATGTGGTCAGCATTACGCCGGCTGTCTTTACTTTCCCAGGACAGCCCATCCTGGTACCCATTTTAGGCTGGGTCGACCTGCGACGTCCCATACCACGACAAAAATCCACGCAGCCCGCAGTGGGTTTCGATCGCGGTATGCTGGCTCACGAGTAGGACTCGCAGAAGAGACAAAAGAGGAAGTAAAAAAGAAGTTGACTCCTCCAGTAAAGCCTCATCGTCATTTTGAGGCAATAGGTTGGAGTTCTCATACGATAACTACAGCTTTCAATGTTTATCTTGTCTAATGTATCTAAATTTTAAGAATGGTGGAGACAGGCATGCTCCGTACAGAGTAGCAAACATTGTTTCAGAGGTTCCAGGTAAAAGGAGTTCTTTGGATAATTTCTCCAGGGCATACAGGACTGTTGGGAAATGAAAAAGCAGAAAGACTGGCTGGTTCGGCACCAATGGGTGGTGAATTTACGTATGACAAGCTAGACGTGGTTAAGGCCCTCAGCAAGCAAAGGAACAAAGCAGAGGCATAAATCAATCAATATAGTCTGGAAAGAATGGTACAGCTAGCAGGGACCAGCCAGTCTGGTCAACAGTCCACACTAAGGAAAAGCAAGAAGGACATCAAACTGACATAACTAGAATTGGAACTCTTCAATGGCTGCTGAAGATGAAGATGGAGTGCTTATGAGAATGTCCAGAGTACTACGATGTCAGTTCTTAGTTCACCACTCTCATATATCTACATCTACGAGTGCTAATCATTATATACGGTAACAGATCCTCTTCCACACCTTTAGATGTATTAGGTATATAGGGCTAGACTTATATTTTATAGACCAATCGCCACTTGGTGAGTGATGGGGACAGCATCACACTGGTCACATTTACTTCCCAGGATTTTACCTAGTACCCATTTAAGGCTGGGTCAACCTGGGAGCCAAAGAAATTTTTGAAAAAATTCCGGCTTTCAGGTCTTGAACCCATAACCTTGGGATCAGCAGTTGAGAGTGGAGCCACTGCCCCATGATGACTTCCAATCAATAAATGTAAATTATGCTGTTTCAATGGCCTCCTGTCAGCTAAGTGTTATGATACTGTGTGACAGGTGTAGATCTACTGCTATCTTCTCTGTGTGGCAGACCTGTATGCATAGTTCTTGTTATGTTATGTTTTGCATATAAGGCTTGAATGTATAGTTTTCATGATGTCTGTAGAATATACTGAATGTATATTTTATATGAACATGTATGTATATATGTATGCGTCTGTGTGTATGTACGTGTGTATGTATGAGTATATATATATATATATATATATATATATACATACATACATACATACATACATACATACATACATACATACATACATTACATACATTCATACATACATACATACATACATACATACATACATACATACATACATACATACATACATACATACATACATACATACATACATACATACATACATACATACATACATACATACATACACATATACACATACATACATGCACATACATACATACATATACATACATGCACATACATGCATACATATACATACATGCACATACATACGTACATACATATACATACATGCACATACATACATACATATACATACATGCACATACATACATATACATATACATACATGCACATACATACATACATACACATATACATATACATACATGCACATACATACATATACACATATGGTTGTACCATACCAGGACATCACATAAAGCGATAAACAACAGATGAAACAAAGTGTTACCATGGGGACGAGGATCACCCATGGAGAGGTTCCAGAAACCCCATTTAGCCGTTGGCCCATATTTATGGCCCAGCTATTTTTAGGGCCCCCGGCAAAAGCCAGGGTGGAGGCTTCAAATAACGAAAAATTGCATTCCACATGGGGACGGCTAATGATCAACTTATAGCCTACCTTTCTTCAGATATTTCAGAAGGCACACAATGAACTTGTCATGACAAATTTAGCATAGCTGTTGCTGTTTTTGTTTGTCTGTGATGTTAAATGGTGACTTGATTTTCCTTGACCAATGCAGTGCAGGTAAATCATTTAATGTTGCTATCCACAAAACTTGAGCTGATTCAGCATCATCTGAACCCTGTAGCACAACAACAAAGAAAATAAGACTTATCATCTAAACCTTTTAAATATACAATAACTTGGCACTGGAGCTGTAGGAGTTCAGTGGTCTGAGGGTCTTGGATTTCCCCATGTTTCCTAGGACAGTTCATGTTAAGAAAGGCGAAGACAGGCATGCTCCGTGCAGAGTGGCAAGCATCATTTCAAAGGTCCCAGGTAGTTGCATCCTTTAGATATTTTCTCCAGGTCATGCCAATGTGTTGGGAAATGAGCAGGCAGACAGACTAGCCGGTTCTGCACCACTTGGCATAAACTGATGTATGACAAGCTGGATGTTGTGAGGGCCCTTTGGGAACGATTGAACAGTGCCGAGGCACAGAGAGATCATTACGGTCTGAGAAGAATTGCGATGCGAGGAGTTACAAAGGGGTCTGGCCGACACTTGACACTCAGGGGAAAGGCGAGAGTGATATACAATCAGACAGTTACTGGAACCATGGGAATTTTAACTTTTCGCCTGCTGCTGAAGATGGGGATTGAGCGGTTATAGAGGTGTCCCGAGTGCTCTAATGTTGATTCTTAATTCAACATTGAAACAAATCCACACTGAGGTGGATTTTTTAGACAGTCTGAGAATGCAACAATGAGACTGATTATATTATGGTCAAATCAAAAACGCTACCAATGAAACAAAGCATGCAGTTCAAACAGGCACCACTCATATATCATCATCAATTCTCTTTATGCTAGAGGTAACATTCAAGATAGCTATTTCTTTGCACATGTGGAAAGTTGCCCCAGACAGCAGAACACATACTTCAGGACTGCACTGAATTTGACACAATAGGGCCAAACATTTGTCAAGAAAGAACAACAGGGGAATGTAAACTCTATGGACCACTGAATGAACTAACAATGACAGTGAAATTTAAATGAGAGGCAAAACTACTGATACGGACAACTTATTTCAGGCTAATGAAAGAAGAAGTGGACACTATTTTTCTGCATGTGATTACACCACTGATAAGATTTTCTTCATGGAATTTGTTTAGCGGATGAGCCTTCCTAGATAGTTTCTATGAATATTCCACTGTCCCAGTGTAGTGATACCTTTATCCACACAGGATTTAAACCCATACAGGCCCTTAAAGGACAACCACATATATGCTGTTCAGCCCCCAAGCATGTTAAAACATGGGCATTTCTTGCTATCCATAGGAAATGACTTTCGGCTTTTGGGATTTGGAAATACAGAATAATTAGTCATATTTCACAGATAAAAAACCCTAAAATATACAGATTATGGAGTGACTGGAAATAAAACAAGATCTGATTAGGGGAGGGGAAGGGGGGAGGGGGGGGGGGAAACAAGTGTCACATTAAAAATACAAGATTTATAACAACCATACAAGAGGAAGACATTGAAGGCAGTTAAACAAGAGTGGAGAGTCATATAAGTGTGAGGATAACAAGATATGGACAAATATAGCTCTGTCAGAGTGTATAATGACAGTGAGAGACTGACAGTGTTACTGCAATGGAGGCAACACCTGATCGATTGACTGAAGAGAGATACTCTAAACAAATATGAATAGAATTCAACCAACACAAAATATCTGGTGTTAGACGGCAAGCTTAGACTCCTTACAATTAACAGCAAGTGTGGATTAGGGAAACAGACATGACTGGGACAGATATAATTAGGATAAGAGACATCATAACATCATAGGTAATTCATCCTGAATAAATATAAGGAATTCCAGTAAAATGTAACTAAAAAGCTTAACAAAATGGGGAAGCAGAAAAAAGTGCACAAAACGACACAACTGGAATTGTTTGTATTAGACTGACTGCAGTCACACCCATATTTTCACCTCACAGTTTGGCTGAAATTATTTAGTTTTGAGTTAAAGAGACTCAACTATTTAGCTTTATGACAAAAGTGTAACAGATATGATCACATTTATAGGACAAATACATATATCATATACTAATCATGACATAATTTGTATCTCATAATATGTTATATAAAAGAGTAAAGGCCCCTTTTTATGCCAGTGACATATCAAGCATATAATGCTAGAGTTATATTTGTAGAGATTAAACAACCCCCAACTGGGTGATGTGGTCAATAAGTCTTATGAATCATGTCACAAAGATGTTACTGTGAATGATTATGAGAAGAATACATAAGATCCAAGATTAAACAACAAAACAGTGAATAACAATGTGGATTTGTAGATGGAAAGGGTAAAAAAGATGCTTTATATCCTCTATTATATCTCTGTCCGAAAGAGCTACAAAAGTAAAAAGTTGTCTGTACTTATGCTTCATTGACTATACAAAAGCTTTCAATTGTTTGAAACATGAGGAAATATTCAGACTAGTAGACAAAGTTAAACAGCATCCTATCTCAAAAGCTGAAATATTTTGGTCATATCAAGCGCCACGACGGATTGGAAAAAATTATAGCAGAAGGCATGGTACCAGGAAGGAGGGGCAGGGGCCGACCGACACGAAGATGGGCACAGGATATAAGTGACTCCTTGAGTGTGAAACTGCATGAGGCGGGAGAACTGTCGAGAGGCCTGAGTTTCCTTCAGGCAGACTGTGATGAGAGCAATGTTCTGCAAAGGACCTGCTACATGATGATGATAGACAAATTAAACACTGATGAAAAAGGACTACAACAATAAAAAACATATATTGGCAGTAAACAGCAGTTATAAGAAAAAACAACCATTTATTTAAATTTCAGAGCACAAAGAGGGGCAAAGGACAAGGGTGTGTACTATTACATGATCGTTTTTCATTTTACAATGAATATATAATGAGATCTATCTACAGGCATAGTGGTTGACAATCATAACATAAATGACCTATATTACACTCATTGTGACAAGTTAGAAACAACTAGAGACTGACAGATATAGTGGTGGTGGTAGAAAGTGATAAAATGGGCTTCAGCTTCAAATACTCAAATAATTGGAACACAGAAGCAATAGTAATATCAAAGAAGAGAACAGTGCATAAACATAAAATAAACGACAAAGGTATTATTTAAGGACTAATGAACACATGCAATCATCCAGGCACATGGATCCAATGGAAAATGTATGAAACAGATTAAAAAAAAAAAAAGTTAGAATAGGACAGGCTAAAACTGCTTTTTATAAAAATTAAGAACTGTTTATTCAATAAATGAATTAAATGCATGTCACTTAGGGTTAGGATAGAACACTTGCATGCTGTATTGAGCCGGGTTTTACCTATGGCTATAAATCCTGGACAATTAATAAACAAGATGAACAATTTCTTGAGGCCTCAGAGATGTGGTTTAACAGAAGAATAATTAGAATTCCTTGGAAAGCCAAAAACAGCAACCTAGCAGTTTTGAAAGAGGTGAGGGCTTGCAGATAATGTATAATAAATATGAGAACAAGAAAGTTGTAATTTGTTGGGTCATCTCACGAGAAGACGGCAAATGGAAATGGAACATGTTGTTATTACTGAAAAGAACTATGTTGAGAGAGAAAGAGGGAGACAGACACACAAAGACAGAGAGAGAGAAGGACAAGATGAGACAATTCTTAAGATTTTAGACAGCTTTTTGTCATTGCATGGAGGGGTGTCTACACACAAACGGATACATGCTGTTGAAGAACAGAAAATGCCTTTGCAAACAGGCATTATAGTCAATGTCAGTCGACAGTACGCTAACTCACCTGACAATTTGACTGGTTTGTAAAGAATAGATCGATTCTGGCTTTCTATCGCGTGATAATCTAATGATAATCCACCCAAGCATAACAACATTTTAAAATGAAATCACTCGTCAGTTCTTTACATTTCACTTCCTGTTAGTAATAAGTAAAGCTATGTACTATTTGTCAATATAAAGGACACGGGATATTCAATTCATATCTTTCTGTAATATATTGTCTTCAGTAAAATAAAACATTTAAAATACGGTAGACGTTTAAGTTAATAATAGAAAAGAATGATTCAACGAATTATTTCTGATACAGGTGAATTCGTTTCACATTTCCAGACACAGATTTTAAATTACTCCCTAATCAAAATTCCGAAGACATAAAAATCTGCGAAACAAATTTCGACCTTAATGGTAAGACAAGATAATATTGCAAGGAATCGAATACTATTGATTAATGTCATTCCTTAACACACGTGAGGGACTTGTGTTGTATTCATAATTGGGCTTGAATGGCGATAAGAAATAAATAATAGAAGATTTACGACTGCAATACTTTATCTTATTCTTCTCCACCTGCTGCTTCCCCCCCCCCCCTTTTTTTCTGCTTCTCCCTAATATTTCTTTATCTTCTTCACCTTCATTTTTTTTCTATACTTACCGGCATTCTTGCCCGTTTTATGGCCATGTATGGATCTAATTATTATTTAATTGTACAAATTAAATTAACCAGTGATAGTATACATCCCTATCTAACGCCTTGATTAATGTATTGAAAAATTACCAACACTTGGTTGTCAATCCTTATGGCATACATAAACACACTGTTTAAAAGGGAAAATACCCGGCTCTCTAGCATAGTTGGCTGGATTGCGTGGAGACCGGATGACGAGCTCCTTGTGGTCCGGGTTCAATCCCGGGGGTTAGGCAGGAAAGCCACATTTTCTCCCAGATTTACGGTATATACAATGGAATCAAGGCCGAAAGGTTGCGATATCCATAATACCGCTGGTTAACAACTCATGGCTTCTGTGTTCTAAAACAAACAAACAAACAAACAAAAAGGAAAAAAATTAATGCATTGTTACTAAAAGAAACAAACATACTCAAAAGTTTACATTCTGCGTCTTTGTAATGCAGTAAGTGAAATTACTCAAATTTTACACAAGAAAACCTTAGAGTTCCACCAAACAATTGACACTTGTTTTTGCATCTAGGCCACGATAGTTTTTAAGCGTAGGCCTTTCCCATTAGTATGGTGTATGGCCTCCTCTTGCGTGGCCCAGTGACTGTCATCTCCTAGGCATGGATGTGATCAGATGTCTGATGCGAGCCTGTGGGATGGTTGCCCACTCTTCCTGAAGTGCCTGGAACATATCACGACCATTGATTGCAGCAAGGTTTCGGCGACAATCACGTCTTTGCAGCTCATCCCACAGGTGCTCAATCGGACTCATGTCTGCAGAAAAGAATGGTCAGGGAAGGGTTTGAATGTTATTGGCAGCCAGGAACTGCGTAGTCCGCTGTGCAGAATGGGGTCTGGCGTTATCCTTTTCAAAAAGATACCTGTTGGCATCCCAAAATGGAAGTACATATGGTCAAAGAATTTCATGGACGTATTGTTGCGCATTCAAGCTTCATTCAAATTGCACCAGTTGTAACTGATCATTCCCCATACCATTACACCTCCATAACCATGCAACAGAGCTTCATCAACACTATTTAGTGCCTAACCTTAATTTTGTTTACGGCAGACCCTACGCTTTCTATCATGACGTTGCAACAAAGAGAAATATCAGAGGACAGGTCCTCGGTGTGGTCGTCGAGCCCAAAGTCCAACATCATGCAGTCTTTCCGAACAGTTTGATCAGACACATGACGTCCTGAAGGCAATGTCTATGCAGTTGAGGAAGCTGTTGTAAACCTGTCTCTGAGGTGACGAAGCTAAATAAAGCGATTCTCCACTGCTGTTGTCACTCTGGGTCGTCCAGTGCGATGTCGGTCTTGAACTGAACCCGTAGCTTGGAATCGGTGCCAAAGTCGACCGATGGTACTCTGATGCACGTTTAGATTGATAGCAACATGACTTTGACTTTCTCCTGCCTGCAATAGGCCAATAGCAATATTACTTAAATAAATCGATAGAAGCGCCATTTGTGACTGCTTGAAAATGAACTGATCGTTTTGGTATAGCGTTATCCTTTTATAGGGTTTCAATTGCGTAGGCAGTGACTAGTGTTCACCGCAAATTGCGTTGCTTTCTCGTGTGCGAATCTTGAGCTATGCTCACAAATATGATCTTAAACACAATTGACTACTGCGTTGTAACGACTACAAAAACCCATGCAATTCACATGTCCACTGGACACGGTAAACAACATTTGAGTCTGCTTTTCATATAACCAAGTATGATATTTTATTTACAAAATAATAAAAGCGCACCATCGTATAACTATGCGTTTTTTATATACAGATATTATAATCAGATCTGTACTACCAATGTCCAAGGTTTCCAAAATTGTAAAAAAATGTAATGATTCACTTTGTCAAATGCTTTAATGTAATAAATAAAACACAAATATAGGCCTATATCTCTATTTATTTCAATCATTATTTATGAAAGTGTTCTCACGATAAATATGGCGTTGTCTGTACATTTACCTTCAACAAAAGCACACCGCTCTTCTCTAATTTCTGGTCTAATTTTGCACCTTATTCTTCTCGGGATAATTCGCATTAACATTTTAGTTACATGGCTCAATAAACTAAATGTTCAAAGTTCTCAACATTCCCTTGCACCAGGGGTTTTTGGTAAAAGTATTTTAAAAAAAAAAACTTCAACAGGTCATCAGGTACGTGTCCACTGTTGCCAATATTATTGAACAGTTTTATCAAAACTTCTAAACTTAGTTTCAAAATTAGTTTAAAAAGAGGCTTGAAGCCAGTTGCGATCAGTTTTATAGAAGACTGATTTGCATTGATCTTGACAGCGTTATTAGCGTCGTACGGTTCATACCGCAATGGCAAACCCTACGACGTAAAAGTATCCAGCAACAACCCCTGTCAATAACATGTAAAGCTGGATTGCGATACAATGAGAAGGACTGAACTAATTACATTTAATCAGTTGCTGATATCAGCTGCTAGTGTCATAGGAATTGGAACTCTAAGCTTGCTGCTGAAGATGGGGTCAGCGCGCTTATGGGAGTGTCCTCAGTGGTGTTATGTCGATTCTTAATTCAACATTCAACATTGATGTGAAGTTGAAACATAGTGTCAGAATGACAGCAGCATTAATCGAAAACTCAAAAAAGATGTGTTTCAAATAAAAGTGGATTAATAATACTGAGTTAATGAAAGATCTCTTTCCCCGATATGAAACATTAAATAGTTTCAAAGTAATTATTTGTGGTCAGCTGAACAAGAATGCAATAACTGTATGGTCATGTCAGCTTTCATTTAACAGATATTCAAACATTTTCTTCCTTACACTGTCATTCTTCTCTTTCTTGTCCTGTCATTTTTCTCTTCCTCGTCTTGTCATTATTCTCTTCTCTTCTTCCTCTTGTCATTCTTCTCTTTCCCATCCTGTCATTCTTCTCTCCCTCGTCCAGTCATTCTGCTCTTCATCGTTCTGTCATTCTTCTCTTCCTCGTCCAGTCATTCTGCTCTTCATCGTTCTGTCATTCTTCTCTTCCTCGTCCAGTCATTCTTCTCTTCCTCGTCCAGTCATTCTCTCTTCCTCGTTCTGTCATTCTGCTCTTCATCGTTCTGTCGTTCTTCTCTTCCTCGTCCGGTCATTCTTCTCTTCCCCGCCCTGTCATTCTTCTCTTCCTCGCCCTGTCATTCTTCTTTTCCTGGCCCTGTCATTCTTCTCTTCCTCGCCATGTCATTCTTCTCTTCCTCGCCCTGTCATTCTTATCTTCCTCGTCCTGTCATTCTTCTCTTCCTCGTCCTGTCATTCTTCTCTTCCGCGTCGTGCCATTCTTCTCTTCCTCGTCCTGTTATCCTTTGAGTGAGTCAGAACATAAAAAGATCGAGGCAACAATAAGGAAGAGAATGGAGACAAATTGAGTATGAAGAGGATCAGCAGCATAACAAATAGGAAGACGAAGAAGCGAAATCAAGAAAGTGGGTGAGGAACCAGAAAAAGATGAGCATTAGGGGGAACTACTTAGAGCGGCAAAGCTCAATCCTATTTCTAATTAGGAAACTATGAGGAGGAGTAGGCCCTAGGTTTTGGACGTTTGTTAGGCCCATGGTTGAGCCTTCTCCGATGATGGTTCTATGCAGGGCCTCTCTTGTTCTTCCCCGATTTCTGTTCCTTGCCAGTGTCTATATAAGGGCTTGATAGGGAAGTCTTGTCTTATGGTGAAACTGGAGGAAGAGGTTTGAGGTTTGAACAACTGATCAACATCATGGCACACGGGTAGTAACCCGTAAATGCTCCGTTCTTCTTCTAACTCAAGTCTGAGTCCGAAGAAGCTCAGTACAGTGAACAGGCGAGGATCCTGAAATTGTAAAAATAGTAGGGTAGATTTTTAACTCCAAATTTTGCCCGGGCAGCGCCGTTATGCTACTCATGTCGATTTCTAGCCGCCTAAGGATTTGTTACGCGCGCAACAATTACACGGGCGTCTGATCTCACTAGCAAGAGACCATGTGGAATTACTAGAAGTCCAGGTCCACGTAAAAAGTCCCAGGCCTTACCGAGGATTGAACCCGGAACCTCTAGCACTCGAGGTGGACACTATGCTTCGAGACCACGCAGCCCCACTGGAGAAAGAAAAAAATAAGAAGGCCTATAGCGCCGCCACGTAAAGGAGCGGGATCAAGCAAAAGGGCGGTAGTAGTTTACTAGCTGCTGTTGCGGTAGGGTTACTTTTGGAATTGTTACTTTTTTTAGTATGTCCCCGCTAACTGGTGCCTGCGAAGAATAGAGGGAATTAAATGGTATGATAGAATCACTAATGTAGAGCTTTGGGAGAGAACTAAACATGTTCCCTAAGCCAATAGGTGAGGAAAAGACGCTGGATGGGACACACATTATGAAAACCTGAGAACAATATGATTAAGAATGTCTTTGCACTAAAACCCACAGGGGCATAGAAATTAAGAAAGGCTAAAAAAAAAAAAACACACACACATAAGGGAGCTAGAGAATGAAGTTAGATAGATAAGGAGGACATGGGGAGAGCTGCGTACGATAGCAAAAGATAGAACGGCGTGAGTTGGTTGAAGGCCTATGCTCCATTCAGGGCTAGAAAGGCAGAAGAAGAAGAAGAATGTCCCCTTCAGATTTGCAGGTGCCAATACCAGAAAGCGCGTTCAACAGTATAGCCATACAGAACGGCTACACTGGGGCACTATCCAACGGTTACTATGTACCTGAAGTCTAGTGTGGGTAGGTATCTGCAGTCTGAGTCCGTTGGAAATGTGCGGTGGAAGCATACAACAAAAATAGGAAGACAGTTTCGGAAATCACTTGTACATGTTTTATTTGTTGTAGATAAAATACAAGAAATACAACAACAAGAAAGAGACAACACTGTTCTTTGGCTACATAATGAAAAGAGAGACATTTGAAAACTTCGCGACAACTGGGGAGATCAGTAGAAAAAAAGGGATAGAGGCAGACCAAGAGAAATGATGCTGGATGGGCTGAAACGATGGCATGGAGTGACATCAAGAGAGCTGTTCCAGGCAAGCCAGGGATCGTGATCTGTGGAGACGCATGAGCGCCTTCGCCAGTTGGCAGGGCACATGATAATGATGATGATGATGATGATGATGATACGGTAAACCTCATCATCATTATCATTGAGGCAGGTCCTTTGCAGAACGTCACTCTCATCCCGGTCTGCCTGAAAGAAACTCGGTCTCTCGCCAGCTGTCCCGCCTCATGCACTTTCATACTCAAGGAGTCATTTATGTCCTGCGCCCATCTTCGTGTTAGTCGGCCCCTGCCCCTCCTAGGAGAGGCACATTTACTACTGCTTCTTCCTGTTTGTTAGATTACTGAAGGCAATTTTTCAGTGAGACTTAATTAAACAGGGGCGGTATGTCTGATCAGATTGGGAATTTATTAGGTTAAAGTACCGTTAATCTCCCCAAATAGAGTAGGTCACTTTTCATTAACAAATTTGGTGGGCTGGCCGACTTTACTGAAGGTTACGGGTGTGCCCCGCTCTGTTATTTGCTTTCTGCGTTGTCTTATAATTACGTTTTCATTTCGAGAAAAAGAATGCCTGTGACATAAGTTGCTGCACTCTCTAGGGGAGTTCTGTTAGGGCTAGTGTCTACATGTTTTTGGAATGTTAAAAGCGCCGGCGTGCTGAAATATACAACACGCGATATCAATGACAATGACATTGCGGAAATCCCCCGTAACCTTGTGCCAAGGTGACAGGTTCAGGAACTACCAATTAAAATTGAGATAGTGTGTATATGGCGGGGCATGGGGAAAATTACGTTACGTGTAAAATGTATTATTATAGTGGAAAAAGTCAGCAGTGGGAGAAAATTTTGCCTTTAATATTGCGACCTTCATGGGTTGACTGCTGATTTAAAAATCTACACAACAGCACACCAGACATAGATGCTCCGTCACCCGCTGCAAGTGTTTTAAGGTAAAGAAGCTAACTGTTACTGTAGCACACTGCTTATACATTTGTCGGTCTCGTCATCTTATAAGTTCTCTAATTGTTTATTCGCTAATACATAGCTAGGGACCCTTTCTCACTAGTGGCGCATCAGGCATTTCAGACATTGTTTTCAATGGCCAACTGGCACTCTGCAAAAGAAGTGGTTAACATCCTAGCTATGGCCTCTACTTATCTGGACATGTCCTGGTATTTATGTCGACCAAAGAGCCATGGTTACTGTTTTTCCAAATGCTTCGGTTCGGATTTCAGTCCACAACCTTCGGGCTAGCGGGCAAACGCCTGACCACTACGCTAGCGAGGCTACCTTATGCGCTAGTAAGACGATTAGATAAATATATAATAGAGTAGATAAACATCAATCAATCGTTGGCCTCTGTGTTTTAAGCGTTGACGAACGTACATTCGTAATGCCGGGATACCGCTTTCGATCCCAACTGCAGACGATTTGGCAGCAGACCATCTTCGACACCTCTATCAAGAGTCGATCGTTGAGAAAGCAACGACAAACTACTAAAGGTAAATTTAATAGAAAAAAAAAACCCCACAACAGCCAAACCATAGTGGGTTAGTTCAGCAACATCCTGTAAAGGATAGGCAAATAACTTAAAAACAAATAAATAAAAAAAAGTTGTTGCTTTATTAATATCCTACTCAAATAGAGGAAATCCACAGGTCACGAGACAATCTAATATTTCAGGGGTATTAGATAGGCATGCAGTCGTGGGACTTAGGTTGCATGCAGTCGTGAGGTTGCATGCAGTCGTGGGACCTAGGCTACACTCTCTCGTGCGACGTAGGTGGGTTGGGCTTAGGGCCAGTTCTAGATGTTTTGGGGTAGTTAAAAGCATCAAAAAGCCGAGAAACCCAGTCTTACCACCCTATAAAATATTGGACTGTCCTATGACGTCATTGTAAAATAATAATAAAGAACCAAAAGGTATTGTCTCGACAATAAAGGCTGGCTATAATAGACCTCAAAAAGACCTGATTTCTTGTCTTGGTTTTTACCTCTTCTTTTTTACTCATGGAATGCCTCGCAGCGTTAGGACAGGAAGAGATTTCTGGAACGGGTTCTTCTGTTCGCTTCGTATTTATTACTTTTAAGTTTATCCCATATTTCCACAGTCCTCTTCTACATAGACGACCTCCGATCCTGTTACCGTTAGATCTGTATAGCACTGCTCTCTGTGGTGCCCTGTCTCGTGCCAATCGTGTTTATATGGTCGAACAATTTACTCTCTTGACTGCGAATAAATCTCAGTAATAGTTTCGTGCCGCCGCTCTTCGTGATATAATCGTTGCTAAATCGAATGTTTCCTCATTACACATAGCATGATAGGAAAACATTTCATTTCTGTTTTCTGAAGACACTGTCAGTATTTAATACTGATAAAATAACTATGCTTTTCAACATCTGCTAAAATTAAAGTGTGTCTCACAACACGAAGATAAAAAATATATTAAATATTGATAAGACCAGTCGTTTTATATGGCTCTGAAACTTGGAGCACAACTAAAAATGATGAAGCCTTATTACAGGTTTTCGAAAACAAGAGTCTTACGACGAATCTTTGGACCCATCAAAGATGCAAACAGCGGGGAAGGGAAAGTAAGAAGCAATAACGAAATCCATAATCTGTTTAAATCACCATTGTTAACTGGCATCATGAGAGATAATAGGCTGAAATGGTTGGGGCATATTGAAAGAATGTCAGATGACAGAGAAGTAAAGACTGTATACACAAGAGAAATGAATGGTCGTAGACCACAAGGCATACCAAGAAAAAGATGGAAATATAATGTCCAGACAGACCTGCAAAAACTTGGTGTCACCAACTGGAAAGAGAATGCCAACCAAAGGGATGAACGGAGGCAGGTGATATCTGCAGCAATGAGCCTCAAGGGCTCGTAATGCTGAAGAAGAAGAAGAAGAACATAACGCTGCTAAAACAATGTACACTACTGACTTGGCTGTACACTATCCCAAAATGCTGTTCGTCATTCTTCTGATATTGCAAAATAAAGTAAATGATCTCTTTCCATGCCTTCATGCGTTTTAGGCATATAGTGCCATATCTATATATCACAGAACGGTTATACAAACGTTAGTCTCCCCAAAACAAAGCAGGTCACGTTCAATCAATAAGTTTTTTGGGCTGGTCTACCTTCCCGCAGGCTAGAGGTAAGCTGCTCTGTTGTTTGCTTTTTGGTTGTCTTGCATTTACGTTTTTATTCCGAGAAAGAAAATTCCTGTGACATAGGTTTCATCACTCTCTAAAAGAGTTTTGTGTTAGACCTTGTTTGTCGACGTTTATGGAGTGTTAAAAGCGCTATAGTGCCGAAATATACGACACGCGATATAAACGGCATTGCGGGAAACCTCCGTAACTTCGGTGCAAGATATCGTGGCTCAAGGTCGACCAGTAAGGGTGAGCTAGGCTGAAGGTCGACCAATCAGAAGTGAGCTAGTATGTAACACTGTCTAAATGGGGAGACTAACGTTTGAATAACCCATAGACAATTGGCACTCGGTGGGTGATGTGCAGAAAATAATACTGGCCGTTTTTACTTCCCCTAACTTTACCTGTTAACATTTAAAGCTGGGTCGACCTAGAGGCCAATGTCATTTAAAAAAAAGTCTAGCTCCGTTTCGGATTTGAACCCACGACCTGGTACACCACAGCGGCTCACGATATAGAATACTTTTTAGCCCCTGGCTGTTGTGTGGTTTCTCTAAGCAATTTTACGTCCAGTAATTTGCTATTGCTTACTGGACGGTCGTCACTCTGATACCACTGTCGAAATTAACGTAAGGCGCATGGCCCGCAGCTGGGATCGAACCCGACATCCCGGCATTTCGAAGCGTTCGCATCGACTTAGCCACAGAGTCGACTATAGCATAATAGATACATTTAAATTATTCAAATAGTTGACTTCTCAGCAATGATGGTTGGTTGGTTGTAATTTATCTCAACCAACTCGCCTCTTAGCTTTGTTGTCCTCCTACATTCATGGCTGTATAGTTCTACTGCATTCTACTTTTCTGGGGGGGGGGGGGGGGCTGCGTGGTCTCGAGGCATGGTGTCCGCCTTGAGTGTTACAGGTTCCGGGTTCAATACCCGGTGAGGGTTGGGATTTTTTTCACCTAGACTGGGACTTCTAGTAATTCAACCGGGTCTCTGGGTAGTGAGATCGGACGCCCGTGTGCAATGTTGCGCACTTGGAAAATCCCCTGGCAGTTAGAACTCGAAACGAGTAGCCTAACGGTGCTGCGCGGGCAAAACTTGGAGTTAAAAATTTACCTACTTAAGTAGTTCAAGATCCTCGCCGGTGCTACAGAGCCTGTGCAGTGTGCTGAGCTTCTTCGGACTCAGGCTTGAGTTAGAAGAAGAACGGAGCACTTATGGGTTACGACCGTGTGCCATGATGTTGATTCGTTGTTTAAAACCTCAAACCCTTAAATGGCTGTATAGCTCTACTGCATTCTACTTTTCTATCCATTATGGTTTTTAAAAACTTATGATTGTTTCAAAGACATAAATAAATGCACAATAGGCTTAGGCGTTGCGAGTCCGACTCGTAATTCCAACGTACTGCAAATAAAACCCACCGCTGGCTGCGTGAATTTGTTATTATAGTGTGGGGCATCGCAGGTCGACCCAGCTTAAATTGGGTACCAGAATGTATGTCCTGGGAAAATAAAAACGTCCGGCGTACTGATTACCACATTACGCACCTAGTGCCGATTGTTCTAAAAAAATATGGGTGCTTTTCCCATATACCCAATGCGACCAAGGGCGTCAAAAGAGATCTTCACTACTTTACTTTTACTCACTAAATAACTAATAAGAAAAAAAAAAACCGCTGTGAATTGAAATATCAAAGATATAAAAAAAAAATATGAATCAACATGTCATTGGCGTGTAAAACCACACAGCGTTCGCCGTGATAATAAAATACAGAATATTAATTTGATTTTTATAAAACACAAAACGCTGATTTTCAATTTCGTGTACTGGTCACGTCAAGTTTCAAGGACACGAAGAACGTTCTCGCATGTTACCGAAGATTCCCGTAAAACGAGCATAAATCAAACCTGATATATGAGACGCAGGCACGGAAAACCGTTGGCAAATTATATAATGAAAAAACAAAACAAAATGGATTCTTGACTATCACTCTTAATACTTCCTCCTTCTTCTGTATTCGCATTAAAAAGGATGCTTGGTACGATGTGGTTTACAGCTAGGCTTTGATATATGCTTTTCGGCTAAACACATCCAATTTCACAAGCCCGTAATACTCGCCTTTTACGAAATGCTTGTTAGAGGGAGGAGCAGAAGGTTACATTTTTTGTCTATCTAGTTGTCCTTTTTAGACGTGTGTCTGTCTAATCGTTTGTCTGTCTAATCGCTTCTATGTCCAATCGTTTGTCTAGCTTATTGTTTATCGCTCTAATCGTTTGCTTGACTAATCTTTTGTCTCACATTTGTCTGTCTTGTCGTTTCTCTGTCCAATAGTTTGTCTGTCTTATTGTTTATCTGTCTGATCATTCGTTTGTCAAATCCTGTGTCTGTCTAATCGTTTCTCTGTTTAATCGTTTGTTTTTCTAATCATTTGTCTGTCTAATTGTTTGTTTCTCTAATCCTTAGTCTTTCTAATCGTTTCTCTGTCTAATCGTTTGCCTATCTTATTGTTTATCTGTCTAATCGTTTGTTTGTCTAATTGTGTGTTTATCTAATCTTTTGTAAAACTAAATGAACCAAAGACAAGATTTAATCCTAACTCTGAAAAGCTCCAGCCAGACCCCGATGTTTGAGTTGTGAGGTTTCGAACAACGGATCAACATCATGGCACACGGTTAGTAACCCATAAATGCTCAGTTCTTCTTCTAACTCGTTTACGTCCGAAAAAGCTCATCACAGTGTACAGGCTCTGTAGCACCGGCGAGTATCCTGAAATAATTTGGGTAGATTTTAACTCCAATTTTGCTCAGACAGCACCGTTAGGCTACTCTTTTGGATTCCCAACTGCCAAGGGATTTTTTTACGTGCGCAACTATGCACACAGGCGTCAATATCACTACCCATGAAACCAGTGGGAATTACCAGAAGTCCAAGTCAACGTGAAAAAATCCCAGCCCTTCCAGGGGATTGAACCTGGAACCTCCCGCACTCGGGGCGGACACCATGTCCTGAGAGGAAGAAGAATCAGAAGCAGAAGCAGAAGAAGAAGAAGAAGAAGAAGAAGAAGAAGAAGAAGAAGAAGAAGAAGAAGAAGAAGAAGAAGAAGAAGAAGAAGAAGAAGAAGAAGAAGAAGAAGAAGAAGAAGAAGAAGAAGAAAAAAGAAGAAGAAATAAGAAAGAAGAAGAAGAAGAAGAAGAAGAAGAAGAAGAAGAAGAAGAAGAAGAAGAAGAAGAAGAAGAAGAAGAAGAAGAAGAAGAAGAAGAAGAGGAAGAGGAAGAGGAAGAAGAAGAAGAAGAAGAAGAAGAAGAAGAAGAAGAAGAAGAAGAAGAAGAAGAAGAAGAAGAAGAAGAAGAAGAAAAACATTCATTTGTCCAGAATTAATGCTGCTGTATACTTTATTCATGGCAAGATTCAATTTATTCAACTTCTTATTTGCCAAAAAGTGTTCAATTTCACATTATTTTTCAATAACGCTAAGCATGGTGTTTTTGTTCGAATACCTGATATTTTCAAGATAAATTATTAAACAACATGCATTCAAGTAGCTACATGACTACAGCTCACATTATTTTTCTGACTGTCATGTGAGAGTTAGTGTGATTATGTAATTCAAGTTTAAGCAGTAACTTGTAGAAATTAGTTTGGAGTGACGATTCAATGAAGAGACAAAGGATGAAGAGAGAATTGCCAAAAGAAAATAAAGGTAGAGTAGCGAAATATTTCTGTCATATTAAACGCCCTAACAAAAAGTATTAAATAACACAAGAACTATTGTTTGTATGTGTGTGTATGCTCGCGCGCATTGACACAAACCGATAGTTAGGAATATAAACATCTGTAGTTAAATGCACAAACGAATACATCTGTAAGGAATAATGTGATAGGCTGGAAAACGACAAAGACTACTGTTCAGCAGCTTGAAGATCTTGATTTAGTCTGGTTTAAAAATAACAAAGAGGCCACAGGAACAGCTTTTAGTTTTAGACAGTAAAATGGGGAAAAGTCTGGCCACTGGATATAAAAAGGCCAGCTGACTCAGTATTTGTCTCCTATTTGATTTCCGGACGGACCCTTTGGACGGACCCAGCTGTTGTAGCTTTGCACTTGGGGCTAGACAGCATGGGTATGGGTGACTGTAGGGGAAGACCGTTGTCAGACTGATTTCGCGGCGGTGGTATGTTTCCATAGTTAAATTTCTCTAGTAGTTAAACTGTAGAAATAGGTTCGGTGTATTCTCGTTTAGGATGGCAGGTCACTATAGCTGATTTTGTTGATCTGCTAGTAGCTGTCAGTTATTTTATTATTCATTGGTTTTACTTATGTGCTTGGTTAGTTTTCTGCTGGTCTGCTCGTATACCTTACAGTTAGTTTTGTTCTTTAGTATACTCAGTGTTTCGGAGTGTGTCCAGCCAGTATTATTGGTTTTATGTCATCAAGTTAAAGTAAGTTTCTGTATTATTCTTGTTACTTTAGTTAGTGTGCCTAGGTTTTACTGTTTACACTAAATCATACCCCACACAGAACATCTCCTATCATGGTGAGATACTTCTGATCTTATCCCCTGCCTAAACGAACTGTTTCTCTCTTTTTCTTGTTACTGAGGCAGCTTAATGTTGGGTTTTGGCTCCCAACTCGCTACGTCAAATTGTTAGAGCTCTTGTTGGTTAGGAGTCGAGGAGATTTCAAAGAGTAGATTTCCATATTATCCTATATTCAGTTATCTCTTCTATTTCCTCCATTTACAAGATAACCCTCTGTTTTTGTCTTCTAGTACAATAAGATAAGTTACATATGAAATGGAATAGGCCAGCGAGACAGGAGAAAGGAGAGAGAGAGAGAGAGAGAGAGAGAGAGAGAGAGAGAGAGAGAGAATAACTAAGTGGCAGGGCAACAGTAACAAATACAGTGACTGACAGCGAGCGTCGCGAGAGAGAGAGAGAGAGAGAGAGAGAGGAGGAGAGAGAGAGAGAGAGATCAGAGAGAGAACTCAACTAAGTGGCAGGGCAACAGTAACAAAGACAGTGAACGACATCGAGCGTGCGAGAGAAAGAGTGAGAGAGAGAGATAGAGAGAAGCGACAGAGCGAAC
>CAJHNH020001987.1:0-83113 GCA_905116865.2 Candidula unifasciata
GCCTTCTCCCTCATTCTCTGTCTGTCTGTCTTTCTGTCTGTCTGTCTGTCTGTCTGTCTGTCTGTCTGTCTGTCTGTCTGTCTGTCTGTCTGTCTGTCTGTCTGTCTGTCCTTGGCTATAAGATGACTGACTTGCATTTTCTTGTGAAGCATGTCTATGTTACCCTCGAGGCCGAGATAGGAGACATTATAACCTATCTCTCATAGAAACAATTAGCAGAAGTAACCTATTGTTTTTGTTTTTGTTTTTTCTTTAGCCGTGGCAATTTAATTTTTTTTTTGCTAGACGGTGGCCGTTGCATTTTTGCTCCATTTGTAGACTGGAAGGATATAGTTTCGTCGCCCAGCTTTTGAGTTGAGTGCATGGCGTGACACTGTGAGCTACGTGTGTTTTTTTGTTGGCACAGGAGGGGAGCAACCATGGGGTGACCCGTTTGCTATGAAGCTGAAACTAGGATTACCAGATTACCAGATTACCAGCAGAAGTAATGGCGTGTCTGCTGCATCGGATGATAGAGCAGGCATGGGAATGCCCAAAGTGCAGAACGTCGATTGAGATAATATTGCATTTAACATAAAATTTGCTTGTAAATGAACATTTTCATTTACAGGAGGATAACCACATGAGTTTCCAATCCTTTCCAAGAGATTGCACCAGCAGAATCTCCACATAGCATACTATATAACAATCAGCGGTTGAGACGAGCTCTAAGCCCACATCAAAGCATTCGGGGCATTCCTAAAAGTGTTTTCTGATCTGCAGCGGCCGCGGCAGAGTTTATGCCTTCTGTGGCGCTGATAGAAAGCAAAGATTGGGATGGGGGACAGACTTTTACCAATCTTATGGGAGCAGGGCTGCCAATGGTGGATTTTTACCCCCAGATCTGGGCTTTTAATTTGAGGCCTTGGGTTTAAATGTTGAAATCTGGGTGTGTGTGTGTGTTTTTTAAACCTTTTTTAAAAGTGGGTAAATGTTTCGTTTCGAAACTATAAAATTTGTACTTTTTAACAAACTGGGGGTTTTTTTGTGTGTGTGTGTGTGTGGCTCTTTGCCTGTGTATTGCTTGGGTTTTTGTTCAGCTTTGCTGGGTTATTAAAAAAAATTCTCTTGGCAGCCCTGTATCAGAGATAGTGGCCTAGAGGCGTCAACTGCAGTCTGAATGTATATTCACCTTGTAGGACAACAGAGGGGGAGACAAGACTGCACCAGTAGGACAACAGATGGAGACAAGACTAAACCAGTAGGACATCAGAGGGAGACAAGAGTGCAACAGTAAGAAAACAGAGGAAGACAAGACAGCACCAGTAGGACAACAGAGGGAGACAAGACTGCACCAGTAGGACAACAGAGGGGGAGACAAGACTGCACCAGTAGGACAACAGAGGGAGATAAGACTGCACCAATAGGACAACAGAGGGAGACAAGACTGCACCAGTAGGACAACAGAGGGAGACAAGACTGCAACTCGTTCTCATATTATTTATTGTATAATATTATATTTATTTGACAATTAGTATAATAATAGTAATGTGTTGGGTTGTAAATAATTATAACAATAAACTTAGAGCAGGCTACCAAAACCTGCAGGCTCTGGCATCTTTAGCATCGGTTATACTTATATGATTTTCATCTCATTAGTTCCCGTCACGGCGGACTCTATCACCTGCAGCCGGTCGTGGTTTCCGCACTGGTCCTTATTTGACACAGCATGATGTAGTCCAAATTTAGACGTTGCCTTTTGCAACTGTTAATACTTATGTAGACAGTTTTTTTTTCATGACGGCACGCTACTGTACGCAGTACCACTACCCTTGAAGCCATAAGTGTTGAATGCTGCTATCATCAGTTCTCGTTATGCCTAGTGGCACATGAGGCTTCAGAGAGGACTTTCCATGATTTCCTGTCCTGGGCAATCTTCAGTGCAGTTTTCCATGTCAGAGATGCCGCACTCAGGTCACTTTCCATCGTTCGCCTAAATGTTGTTTTTGGGCGCCCCTGTTTTCTCTTTCCCTCTGTTTTAGCCGGTAAATCAGAAGTCATTCTCATAACGTGGCCAAGCCATTTGGTAATCATATTGTCTTAAGTTTCTTGGTTTGTGGCTTGAAGTAGTTTAGTGTTTGAGATTGTATCTGGTCAGAAAATTTTGATAATTCTACGTAGACATGTGTGGTGGAAGGTGGACAGCTTGTGTGCATCCTTTTTGGTCATTCTCCAGCATTCCGCTCCATAAAGAAGAACTGGCAAAATGATGCTCTTGTAGAGTCGGAGTTTTGTTCCTCTGCTGTAATTTTTGGATTTCCAGATTTGCCTCATCCTTCCAAAAGCAGCTCTAGCTTTGTTCAGGCGTGACTGTATGTCTTCCTCTGTCCCTCAAAGTAGGGACATCACACTGCCAAGATATGTGACATGTTCTACATTTTCAAGTTATTGGTTACTTATGGTCACTGGTTGTTGGTTTGGACTGTTTGTCATGATCTTAGTTTACTTTGTATTTATTCTCAGTCCCACCATTTCTGCTGTGCAATGTAGTCTGTTACTTTTCTCTTTTATATGTTCATGTTTATGTGATAGGGGTGCTATATCATCTGCAAAATCGAGGTCCTCAAGCATGGTGAATGGAGTCCATCGAATGCCTCTTAATGTCCTGTTTACTGTGTTGTTTAGTATCCAATCAATCACAAGGTTGAAGATGTGAGATGACATAACACATCCCTGTCTTACACCTGTCTTTACTGGGAAGGATGTATTGTAATATTTTATACTGCAGAAAAAGTCTTTATAGAAGAGAGCAATTATGCTGCTATGACAAGACACTTTGTCGTGAGTACCGGCACCTTTTTTGTCATAGAAAAATGCCCTATTTATAGGGCTTGTTCCCCCCCCCCCCCCTCCTTTTCCTTCTTCGGCAGCTAGTTACGGCTGTTATCACTGTTTCTTCAGCGCTTATGTAACAGACACTTTGGGGTGCGTGATAGTAAAAACCTCGACAGGCTCAGCTGCAGCCATTCGCTTAAAAAAAAAAAAACACACTTCTTATTTTTCTTGGAGCATTCCCTTTCACAGACAAGAGGTTTTAAAAAACCACGTGATTAGTGAACCGGATGTGCATATTGGGACGTTCCGACCTCTAGGTCATGCATACATTAAAATAGCGCGGGTTGGTGTAATGAATAAACTGGGCCATTTGATTGGCTGGTCGTCATGGGCTGAGCCTGGACTGTTGTTATGGTACGATGCTGGCGACACGAGCAGTCACCTGTCCCAGGTAGGTTCTCTCAAACACAGCAGTCTATAGTTACAGGCGCTTACAGTCTAGATTAGATCCTTGTAACCGTTGCGCGATTCTAAGTATGTTATGAAGTGTTTCTAGCTTCAAAGGGATAACAAAGGTTGAGGTCCCTCGCTTTAAAGTTTGGCTCACAGTAAAGTTTAGAGGTAATAAAAATAAACGACTTTAAATTAATAACCACGTTGTAGTTAATAAATAATATATAATTAAGTTTATTATAAAGTTTATACATAAGTTTTATCTAGTTTCTTCTATTGATAATATTATTATCATTATTATATAATATATAATGATCGCTAGTAAAAGTACACACCGGTGTTGACACTAGAGTAAACTTTAAGTGTTAACAAACAATAGTTTTGTCGTGGATGACTACTGTGCTTTTCGTTTGTTGTATTTCACTTTGTATTATTGTAATTTTTTACTTTATAAACAACTTATTTAAAAAGCACTAGGGCAAACATTTGTTCTCTTCTTCTGTCACATCACAGAGCTTATAAAGTTAAAATTTAAAACACACTTGCATGGGCTTCTTCATTAAACTTTTTTTTTCTTTATTCAGTTTTTCCAGACAAGTTTGGATAGCTCGACTTAGACTTGACATACAAATTAGATATTAATGAGAAAGTAACATTAGAAAAAGCTTCTCAGTATGTATCTAGCTGAGCTGGTTTGTTTAACATAGAACGATTTTGAAAAAAAAATCAGCTAAGCTAAAGTACCTTGCTAAAATGAAATAATGCATTAATTAATTACTAATACTATAAAAATATCACAACCTGACATATGAAGTCTTTTTACTTTAATACCAACAAGCAACAGTAAACCATTTTATTTCTCCGACTAGAATGTTACTAGTTACTACTACTCTTATTAGTTTTTATTATAAAATTGCTATATTTAGCAGGTAACAGTCAACCAACGCTGAATTATAGATGATATACATTGATACATTATAACATACATATATTGGAGAGAATGCTTGTGTCATAGGCTGCAGCACTCTCTAGAGGGGTTGTGTGTTAGACCCAGTTTCTAAATGTTTTTGGAGTGTTAAAAGCGCTGGTGTGCTTAAATATACAACACGCAATATCAAGGGCGAACACTCCCCTAGCAGTGTGCGAAGTCGGGTGACTAGAGGTCGACCAAGTCAGAAGTGAGCTAGTGTGTAACAAGGGGAGATTACGTTGAACTGAGCATTCTTTGTAAAGTAGTAAAATCAATTTCTGGCTTAGGCGTTGCGAACACGCCTCATAATTTCATGATGCTGGGTTTATTGTCAGCTGCAGGGAATTCAGCAGCAGACCGATCCATGTTGGTTGAAACAGTTGTGGTGAGTGTTGACCATTCAGTAAGCAATGAAAAATACTGATCATAAAATGTGCTCAGTGAAATCAAAAGCCAAGCAGCTAGAACATGTTGGTGTTGGCTCTGTAACATCCTGTAAAAGGAAGCCAGATAACATTTTTCAGTGCTTTATTATTATCCTACCCCAAACAGGAAATCTACAGGTCACGGGACAGTCTAATATTTCAGGGGTTGGTAGATAGGCTGCATTCAGTCGTGGGACCACGGCTGCACTCTCTCATGGGACATAGGTGGGTTGGGGTTAGTGCGAGTTCTAGATGTTTTGGGGTCGTTATAAGCATCGAAAAGCCAGTAAGCCCAATCTTAACACCCTGTAAAATGTTGGACTGTCCTGTGATGTCATCTGGGGTAGGATATTAATAAAGCACCCATGTTTCTTAATAGTAGTAACACAACTGAAATATTCTGTTTTTTTGTGTTGTTGCAGGAAATACCTCACGATGGGCAGCTTGAAGAGTCTTATCACCAGAGGTTCTGTCCTATTTTTAACCGGAGTTTTCTTTGCCTTAGTGCTCAACCTGCTTCAGGTTCAGAGACAGGTAACCGTCTTTCCCCCAGAAGTTCTGGCCAGTTTGTTCTCCTCCGCCTGGTGGATACCTCCAAGTTGTGGCACTGCTGCAGGTTTGTTGCTATTGCTATACTAGTTTGTGTCTGTTAATGGTAGCCATGGTAATGTGCTAGCTTAATGCTGGCCTGCCAACCCAGGGATCTTGGGTTTGTATCTGCATCATGGCAAATTGACTTTGACTTCCAGGTTGACCCAGCCTGTAATGGGTACAGGGTAATGTCCTGGAAAGTAAAGGTTGCCGCCATAGTCAACACCCCACCTGTTAGTGCTGACTGGTCTATAAAATTATGACTCTGGTATCATGTGCACAGTTCACCTCTGGCTTAAAAAGAGTCCTTTACTTCATTCTACTATACTAATCTATATTGTATGCATACTTACTGTGGCATCAAAGGCAAAAAAAGCGCTGACACTTTAGCCGAAGAAGGCAGCAGAAAGCCACAAACCTACCAGCCACTATCACATCCATAAATCAAAACCCTCAATAAGAGAAAATCAAAAACAGATTGGAAAACTAACAGGTTATAATCATTTAAAAAAAAAAAAGGTTTCCCCAGCCACCTGAACAGAACAGACAAGGTCACAATGTATGCACTGGACACAGAAGACTTAACAAAAACACTTTTATAGAATAGGTTTCTGTCAGTGTCTTCACTCTGGATAGACCCAGAGCAGGTCTTATAAGATTATCCTCTTCTGGTGGAGCTGTAAATCAACATGTGGCCACACCCAGTATGTCTGACAACTAAGCTTTGGAGAAACCTAAGAGGCGTTGAAGTAACATCTCAGTTTATGGTCCAGTAGGATTAGGCTCATGACCAGAGATTGCTGAAGAAGAACAAGTATGTATACATCTACTTTTACTGTGGGTCAGTGGACCTTGGAATATAAACAAACCACTCAAAAAGAGTTTGAGACTGGAGATATGTTTTCTGAGATAAATGTCTAGGATACCTTAAGTGCTCAAGCAGCCTTTCAAGAATGGCCTAGAAAAATGTTAATGAAATAACGGTATTTGAACATAGTAAAACACTGTGATGATAGGAAAGGTCGGTGGTAGTATTAGCAGAGATAAAGAGGAATGGTCTAAGATGCCATAGAACAGGGCTATTCACCTTATTTCACTCAGGGCCAGAGTGTTGACAGTGAAAGAGATCATAATAGACTAGAAGCCCAAGTTTTAGCATAGAAAGATCATTAATACGAAACAGTTGACAGTGATCCATGGGCCAGAAATGCACGGGGATTGTTTGTGAATGGTCGACGGTCAGTGCAACAAAGCATAGCATGTATTACCACACAGTCTAGTTCTAGTATGGAGGCGGAGGCAGTAACAGGAGCTTTCAGCTGGCTTGAGAACAAGCTGCATACGCATGATGTGATTGTAACCAACTAACGAAGCGTGCTGAGAAGCGTGAAGATATGCAAACTGCATGCAGAGTGGCAAGCATAGCTTTAGAGGTCCCAAATAGTAAGTGTCCTTTTGGGTATTTTCTCTGGGTAAACTAGATGTGGTCAAAGCCTTTTTGCAAGCTAGTGAACAATGCGGAAGCACAGATAGGTCATTATGGTCTGGAGAGACCATAAGAGTGAAGAGGAAATCCGGTCGACACCACATTCAGAGAAAAGTACAGATGGACATATTATCAAACTGCTACTGGTACTGTTGGAAGTGGAACTCTTCTCTGGCTGTTGAAAAGTGGGATGGGTCGTTTATGGGAATGTACTGAGTGCTGTAATGTCAGAACTCAACTGGACCTGTGAAGTGTTGATTGGCTAATTCAAATATGGGACTATACTGTATCATTTCTATGATATAGTATGGCCTTTAAATCAAGCCATCAAATAATATGACAGGTGTCTGCCTAAAAACTCTAGAATTTGTAATTTCTTTAGACATAATGTACCAAGCAACACATAACTGTGATGTTTTATTTTGCATTATACACATTCTCCATTTTTGTTTTTTAAACTGAAAATGAAACAAGTTCAGTCATGAGAGAACTTATCAGCTTGTGGGGATTTGCAGAATCATCATCAGCATATGACCTGCCACAGGAAATTATATTACAGACATAGGTTGATACAGATTGAATTCACAAAAGGTAGTCAAGAGTTGGCCAACAGAATGAATAAATTGATAGCTGTAGCTAGCAAATAGTTGTTTATGTCTTCTTCATTTTGTTCTCGTTTTTTTCCTGCAGCTGCTATTGGGTTATTGTATCCATGTCTAGACAAGAGAGTTGGACGTCTTCCAGATAAGGCGGAGTGGAGCAATGTAATGAGATGCATAGTCGTCTTTGTTGGAATCAATCATGCTAGTGCTGTATCCTTGTTGGAAGCTTTCGGTGTTAAATCATAACATTAGTTGTATAGATTTATTGTAGTTGTACAGATTTATTGTTTGCATCATTCAGTAGTTAGTCATTATTTCATGTAACCTAGAGCAATCATAAGTCCTCTTCTCGCTGGAACAGTATTGTTATTAGGTAGGCCCAAACTGTCCTGTTGATACTCAAACATCAGTTGTTCCAGCTGACTGTTTTTTTTTTTTTTTTTGGGTGCTTATTTGTTTGAAGTATTAGTGGGACAGACTGGGCCTACCCAGAATGATACTGTCATGGCGGAAACAGGACTTATGATAACCCTTTTGCAGTCAAGTCACCCCATAATCGTTCTTTGTTTCTATGCCTGTGAAAATCACGCAAAATTCCCTTTATTGTCCCATTTGAAAACTACTGAAACAAATTAGTCTGGCACACACAGTAAATGCATAAGGTAGCCACCAGAGATTCTAGTACTTACAGTCCACTAAATTTGCAGTTTACTTTTGAGGGAAATGGTCAGTGACGACAAACTAGCGATTGCACACTCCATAATCATAAGGCATTTGCCAGTTTGGACATAAACCAACCATCCACCACTTTTTATGCTGTTCACAACAGTTTAAACCATGACTCCAGGTACAGAAAAAGAAATATGTGTCAGCAAACAACAGACACGCCAGGGTCTTAACAGACTGCCACCATGTTAAACCAGAAGTTAATTTTTATCAGTGTGATGGATTTTATAGCTTGATATAGTTTGATAATCTTCTCTAGGTGTCATTTTCTGATGTAGCAACACTTTTTTTTTCTAATTAAGCTGATTTTGCTTTTATATAGTTTGGCTGAATAACTAACCAAACTCATTGTCATGGTGTTTTTTTATTTTCTTGTGGACAGCTGTCAGTAAGGCAATTTTTGTAGAAAAAACATGCCCTGTAATTCAGTAGTAGTGGCAAGTTGTTGAAGTAGTGTATTCTTTAAAATACTGAGGGAGGGATGAGTGGCAAATTAGTCAAGCCGTTTAAAGGTCATGGTTTCAGTCCGAGGGTATGTCATTCAGTTCACATGTGCAATTTTCAAGAAACCCTGAAGATCATTGGCGAAGCTACAGCAGGTGTGTGATGTTCTTGGCAGGCAGTTAGACCTTCTACATGTGAGATAAAACCTGGTGCAAAGAAGCCAGTCCACTGGACTTTAAGTTTATTTCTGTAAATGTTAAATATATTTAAGAAACTCCATGCTCTTTTATCTTTCTGTGTATAACCAAAGTTTCTTTAATTTACAACAAAAGAAAATTGATTTTGCCAATCACATCCAACTATCAACAAGCCTGGCAGCAATGTCTATTGGGTTATGGTGGCTATTTGATAGATCCAAGTCAGGCTTCGGACTTGGTCTCAGTGTTGCCTTTATTGCCACATTTATTTCTCAAGTTCTAGTCTACAACGAAGTGTACAGGTAAGTCCAATTTTAATAAAGGTTTTGACACTGCCGAAGCTGTGTTTGCATACTGGTTTGTGTGTTTTACTGTCAGGACAGTGATTCGGGTTAAGAAGCCAGATTATATTTTCTGATCAGTACAGATTTTGGACCAGCTGAGATACAATAAAAATTAGAACTAATTTTCATAATTGTTCTGGAAAGAAAGAAATGGAAGCTGGCATGTGGTTGACCATTTTGCCCATCAAGTGCAAGCTGGCCTAAACAAATATGTCCAGTATTGTGCGCCTCTGGTGTGAAAGGGGTCCTTTGCTTTTACTTACTCTCAGCAGTAGTTTCTAAGAAATATGCTGGGTATTATATAAGAAATTGGAAGCAGTTGAAATGTGCAGAAAAGAGGCCAAAATATCAAGAACTGCAGATTTCACATGGTTACTCATCAAAATGACAGGGAAATACAAAGGAATCCGATGGACTTTGTCAACACAAAAGATGAAATAAAGGAGCTAGCTTTATTTGAAGAAAATTTAGAAAGAAAGGCAGTCGAAGACAGCGTTTGGGAAATACAGACAATAAGTAACACACTCTTTAAAGGTTGTACACAACTTGTACTGTTGTGTATACATTTAGACAATTAGCAGACAATGTGAAAATATGTAGCTGCAGCTTGAATGGAATTTATTGGGATATGCGAAGAAAACTTTGGCCATGAGAGAGAGAGAGAGAGACACACACACACAGAGAGAAAGAAATATGGTAATCTTCCAAGGATACAAATTATAAAAATATTGCACAAGGACACCTCTTACTGTTTAGACATCTTGTAAGAAGAAATAAAACTTGCAGAATTGTAACCAAGATTAATATCTGGATCATTTGACCACTGGACAAGAGAACATACCTGATGTGCTTCTGGTGATCTTATTAGACAGTACATCATGCCTGCGTTTATCAGCATGGTGCTTGATAATGATGAATATCAAACTTATTAAATGACAGAAAAGACTGGAGATCAGTAATCTGTGATTACTGCCCCAGGATTTTACAGCTACAGAACAATGTTTGGTGTTAATAAAGTGGCCAAAGACTTAACTCAAAAATAAAAACTAGAATAGAATTTTGGAACATTAGAGCTATGGCACAAACAACAAAATCAGCCCAGAGGAAGTGAAGATACCAGCTGTAAATGTTAGTGTCAAATGGAGTGAAGCATTTTCTCAATCCACTCGTTTTCCATTTCAGTGACTGCCTGGTGATTCTCTATTTCTTCTCATAGTGTGCCCAATTTATTGCCATTTTCATCTTATAATTAATGATACAAGTAGTTGTTGAAACATTTCTTTTGCTTCTTTCACTTTCTTGAATTCATCTATTTCAGATATACAGAACCAGATTTCCTCTTTGTTCGGTCATGGCTGCCATGTATTTTCTTCGCAGGCGGAATCACGATGGGGAATATTGGCAGACAACTTGCAGTTGTAAGTACCAATCTATCTTTCTTTTTTTTTTTTGAGTGTGTGTAACATCAAAGATCCCTCTGGATATTGGGTTTTGAGTCTGTTTATATTCCTGGTGAATTACCTATAACCATTTTGTGTATTGTCTCAGCCAGTTTGTTTGTGCTGTGCTGAATCGTGTCTTTAGTTTATCCTACATATCTCCAGGTAAAATTCTGGGACTGGTCTTTACTGGGGAGGCTAACTCGGACAGCTATTGCCTGAAAAAATTGGCTGTGTGTCTCCAAAGACACAGATATCCCAGCCATGATGCAAACATGCACAACACAGATAGGTCCTCAAGTAAGCAGAGGAGTACTTATTTATTTTATACCGTGCTGATGTGGAGCTTGACAAAGGAGTGGAGATCTCTACATCATAGTTTCCATATGAACCATGTCAGGAGAAAAGAGTGCTTTCCTTACTCCACTAGATGTGAGCCTATGTTTAGGGATTAGATTACCTGAGCACTAGAGGATTTATTATCAACCGTAAGGTCATACAAGGATCCACATTTCCAGTTCCTTTGTTTTCTTTGTTGAGTTTAATTTCAGCAGCGATCTGCCTGATCTTTTTTTCCCCCATTCCCTTAATCCCCCAAATCAAACATGGGCCCTCAACCAACTGACACCAAGTCATCCTGTCCTTTGCTGTTTCATGTAGCTCACCCCAGCATTACATGGTTGTCCTCTCATTCTCTGATTACCTTTGATGATGTTTTTTGTTTGTTTTTTTTTGTTTTTTAATATAATTTATATTGCAGTTCAAGGACAGTCTAGTTGTGTTGTTACCTGGTTTTCTTTATTTCATATCTGTGTCTCGTTTATCTAAATAGAGAGCGACTGCTGTCAAGCTAATGACAAGAAGTGCTGAATACAACAACATAAAATGTTTCTTAAAAAGGGGAGAGGAGGGGGAGAATACTTTCTCACTAATGTCTTTTTATAATTTAGGCCATCATGTCTTATATTTTATTCCACATTATTTATTTCTTGATTTCATGTTGACCTTGGTTGTTTACAAGCTCTGTTGAGTTTTCAAATCACATTTCATCTTGTATTTATTGTTTCATAAAAAAGACTGTTGAAATGTTAGATTCTTTTTGTGCTCATCTTTTCCGTCCCTCCATTAGACATTTTTCCTCACATTTTATGTTGTGTTTATCACTCTGTAATCTAATCCCCTTTTGATCCACTGAAATCTGTTCATTCACTCCAAGACCTGTGCATTATTGATTATTTTGTACTGTTTAATTTCTTATAATCTGTGACACCACACCACTTAGTGGATGGGATGGATGCAACTCCTTTGTAATAGTTATGGGACCTGAGTGGTCTCGGGGCATGGTGTCCGCCTTGAGTGCTGGAGGTCTCGGGTTCAGCCCCTGTGAAGGCTGGGATTTTTTTCATGTGTACTTCCAGTAATTTCCCCCCGGTCTCTGGGTATTAAGATCAGACGTCCGTGTTGTGTATTATTGTGCATGAAAAATCCTTGGGAGTTGGAAATTGAAAAGAGCAGCCTAACGGCACATCCCGGGCAAAATGTGGATTTAAAAGTTTACCCAAAGTGTTTCAGGATCCTCACCAGGAGTTCATGCACTGCACTGAGATTCTTCAGACTCAGGCTAGAATTAGAAGTGGAATAGAGCACTTATGGGTTACTGTCCTTGTGAAATGATGTTGATCCGTTGTATAAACCTAATAGGAATAGTTATTCTTCCTTAGACAGCTGTCCTGATTTTACATTAGAAAATGGTTTTAGGTTGTCTCTGAAGCAGTCACATCATATTTGATTTCTTATTCATGTTTATTGTGTTGAATATTTGTATAGAAGTTTATTTTAAGGTTTGTTTGTTGATCATAGCATTCTGTAGTTTTTAAATTTTTGTCTCCACAGTATGATAGTGATTCATCGAATGAAAGACTTAAGGATGACTAAAATGAGATCTCAGCAAAATGAATCAACGCAGTCACAATGGGGAAAGCTCATTTATTTATTAGAATTATGGTTTATGTTGCACCATAATATCTATGCAATAATTGTTTATACTGTATTGTACCATAATATTTGAAGCCACAGAAATTATCTTCATGGCGTGAGAGTTCCTGCTGAATTACCAATTCCTTTTATGTATAGCTAGCTACATAACATTTTGCCATTGCTGAATTACTAGTCATATAAACCTACTTTCTTGTTTTTCAATGCTGCTGGCACACTGGGCATGTTTCCTTATTCTTATCCCACATTGTTATTTGTAAATTTACTTTCTATGCATCGATTTAGCATCCTTTATTTCATTTTTCTGTATATATTTTATCTCTAGCAACTAGATGCATGAAAAAAATGTGTCTTTACTTTTGTTCCATAATTACTGTAAATGTTGTTATTATTATGCACATTTATAGCCATTTTTATCAATTATAGATGGCCAGTTCTTATGTTGTTGGGTTTTTGTCTCCCACTTTGTATTGTAAACTCATACAGTACTATTAATAGTTACTGTAAATATAATTAAACTGCAGACTAATACATTTCTTAATAAGTCATTTTTAAAGGAAAGACAGAAGCAAACATGATAACACACATTGACCACTAAACATGATAACACACATTGACCACCAAACATGATAACACACATTGACCACTAAACATGATAACACACATTGACCACTAAACAAGATTCTTGGACATCTATTTTGCGGATCAGGCTTAGTTGTATGCAGACTTTTGGTTCCTCTCCTCTCAGGGTGATGCACTACTCCTTCAAAAGGAACATATCTAATAAGTGTAAATTAGATTGCTGATTTATGACTTTGGGCACATGGGAATATTTTATCATTAAGTGATAACAATGTTGCACAGGTTTTTTAATTTGTTGATTACAGTGATCTCATACTTCCTATTATTTACTTTATTTATCATTAACTTAAATTTTCACCAAAAACTAATGTGTCAATAAGTGTCTGCCAGTGTCTCTCTGCCAATTGCCAAAGACTTAACACCTGTCTGATGAACCAGGCGTTAACTTGTCACTCTTGTCGTTAAGGTAGTCGACTGATCTAATTTGCTACCGCAGCAACAATATAATATAAAGCAAAATGTCACAGCACCTTTTGCAAAGTCACCATATCATCTTGTCCCTATTGAGTCCGATAAAGTGCAGCAGGCGAAAATCGAGGCCTAGTGTCATGATCCAGGTCAGGCCCACCTTCCCAGATTATCTAGGGACATAATGAGCTAAAACAATCGTCGATGAAGGATCTCTCTACGGATGACGGTGGACCTCTGCTGTGCCTGCTCCCCTGTGGAATTCTCATTATTTGCCATCAGGCGTCATGAGAAAAAATAATTGGTTGCTGAGTGGGTGGCTCTCTTGTTGTGATTGCATGTGAACTGGCAATGTCTTTAATGTTACTAATCTTGTCTTTTCCTTGGGTAGACCCTCCTCCATGGATCCCCGCAACACTCCGTAAACTGTTCAGACAAAATGTCCAAACCATTTGATCTTCTATTTCTCAGTGCTGCTCAATCAGAAGTTCTTATAATCTGTCAGAAAGTATTCTTCTTCACTGAACTCGGATGATTAATCTGGTAGCTTCCTTCGGGCATCCAATCTCACAAATGTTTATTTTACATATGTTTTTGTTGTCTTTTTGTATTGTCTTTGTTTGACATTACAAGCATAGAGAGTGTTGATATGAACGTACTGTTTATATGTTGTGAACATAGCTATGCATATAACTCAGTAATGGTGCCAGTTGGAATAAAAATGCCTCTGACATTTTATTTATATTCCCTGTGATCCTATATAATCATTGGCTTCATTGGAATGATAAACAGTAGTTTAAACAAACTTTTTGCAGCAAGAAAGTGAGAACTGGATTGCAAATTATTAGTAGGTGATTATTATTGTTATATGGACGTATTTGAAAAACTTGATCAGTACTTAGCTTTACATTTTTCTATTAACTATGTCTCCTGGCAAGTTTGTTAAGAACACTGGAGACCTTGTTTGAATCATTGCTAAGGTGTGGGTGTTTCTCACGAGAACAAAAATAAAATCCTGATGTGCACCATTCGTGGCTGCACTAGCCATGTGGTCCTGAATCCTGAGGCTTGAAGACTCCAACACCCCTCTCACACACACACACACACACCTTCTGGTAATGACAGTGATGCCACTTTTTTGTCTATAATCTAACCAGATAGTTTTATCTACTCATGGACGAAGTTCTGCTCCTGAGAGTAGTATCCCATGTCTTCCATGTACTTACCTGCTGCTTATCTTGAAGGATGTTAGTAGATTGTATGTATTCTTTATATTTGTGACTGCTTTGCACTGAAAAGTAGTCTGTTTAACATTTTTGTGTATAAATGTACATAAGGTCATCCCTGTGGTTGAATGGTGGCAATTCTTTGTGCTGTCACAGAAGTTCTGAGGTTGAATCTAATGTTAAGGGTTTCTTACATCTAAACTTACTAAAGCAAGATCATATATAATGTTCCCAATTTAACACAACTATATGGCTGATGAAAGAAATTAAACGGCGACTATCAATTGCTCTTCAAAGACTAAAACAACTGAATAAATTATGGAATTGTACAGATAGAATTACAAAGGTCAGATTTTTAAGAGCATGCATCTTTCCCATTGCAACATACGCCTGTGAGACCTGGACACTTTACTAAACAAGCGGAACAGCGCATAAATGCATTTGAAATAAATGTTACAGACAGGTTCTAAGAATATCTTGGGGTAAAGAAAAGAACAAATGCATCCATACTTCAAGAGCTGAATATTGAAGAGGGTTGGCTAGTAAAGACAATAAAACAAAGAAAATTGAAATATTTTGGTCACTTGAAACGTCATGGAAGTCTAGAGAGAACAATAATGGAGGGGTATATGCCTGGGAAGAGAGGAAGAGGAAGGCCAAGGAGAAGATGGGTGCAGGATGTGGCAGATGATCTCCAGATGGGTGTATCAGACGCAGGACATCTTGCTCATGATAGGAAGGTTTTCCGGAGGGTTGTTATGGCAGCGAGGTTCCGCGAGGGACATGCTACTGAATGAATGAATGAATATGGCTGATATAGGCCATTGTTGCATGTGTTAGTTGAGGCTCTGTGTTCTTAAGAAATTATGAATAAATTGCTTATGTATATAATTATACGGTGCTTATCGTTTAGTGTAAATAACTTCATTATGTAAATGTAACTAGAAATCCATAAGTATGAGACTAAATGTTCCTCGCAACCTTTGTCAAAAGCTGGCAAGTTATCAGAGAAGCTAGATCCAAAGAGGTTGAAAAGTAAAGAATATTTTGAGCGTGATAAAAGCAGATTCAGATTTGCCTAGGTATATCACAGACACTTATTTATAATTTTCTGTCTCACTGGGAACTTTTTATTTTGAAAAAGAAGAAAACAAATGAAAATTTTCTTTTTTATCCCGTCTGCTGTATTATAAATTATTTTTCATTGCTGTTTATTTATTGGCTTCTCAAAAATTTCGTTAAAACTGACCTCCATAGTTATTTTAATTTTCAGGTGACTGCAGTTATTGTGGGGTCATTTCATTTCACTTTTGCGGAATTTGAAATGCTTGCCATATTAATCTTTTCTAATGAACTAAGTTTGTTTAAATGAAGGTTTGTGTTATGACTGCTTAACTTATTAACTTGTATATGTGATGGCTCTGTTTAAATTTTTTAATTACATTAAACTTCCTTTTTCTTCTGACTTCATGTTTTGTTCTGATGAACACCTTTTCTTAATCTCTGCATAGTCACAAACTAATTAGAAATGGCATTTAAATATAAATTACGCTATTTTTTTTTTAATCATTGTTGATGTTTTAACAAGTATGTCTGTTTATGCATCTTTGTTTGTGTGTGTGCATTTGAAATTTGTTATTTTCAAAGTTGGGTACATGACAAGTGTGAATGAAATAATGGTTCTCTTGAAAACTCATCAGCTACTCATGTAATTCAAAATACAGAATGTATTTATTATAAAATAATATCCGCAGCTCTTTTGCTTAGCTCAGAACAGATAAAGTTAATTTCATCATCATCATTTTGTTGAGCCTTTGTACGTCACATACTGTTTCCAGTTTATTCTTCCACTCCATTGTATCCTCTGCATTTCTTTTAGTTACCATTGATTGTATCCATTTCTTCTTTGGCTTCTCTTATCAACATTTGTCTTACTGTTGTATAAAGTTCATTTAGAAGACTAGCTTTTATTTTGCAGTTTAAAAACAAGATTGTTTGGGGGTTGTTTCTGTCGTGTTTCTCCTCTCTCTCACCCCCCCCCCCCCCCCCCCCCCCCCACGTTTTACCACTGGGGGATAAACTTCACTGCTGATTTTTTAAAAAGGATGGGGTTCAATATGTTATTGGGGTTAAGAATCTCACATTAAAACTGACGATATGACAATATTTATACTTGCATATGTATTATACATTGTACCATATATTGATGGTCATTAGTGCTTAAAGGACCTGGTTCTGTACTTTGATGCTTATTTAACTATGCAACACCAGGCTTGTAATTTATCAGCATTAATCTTATTCTTCATATTTCTGTTTCCTCTATCACTGAGGCTTACAGGAAAATTTGACATCAACTTAGTTTCCAAAAAGCCACTGGTAGTAAGAAAACCTCTTTAAATGCTATTTTTATTTACTATATTAATATCCTAGCCAGTTAAACATCATGCACATAGAGCCAGTTAAACATCATGCACATAGAGCTAGTTAAACATCATGCACATAGAGCCAGTTAAACATCATGCACATAGAGCCAGTTAAACATCATGCACATAGAGCCAGTTAAACATCATGCACATAGAGCCAGTGGAATTCAGCTGCATTTTAGGATCAGGTCATGGCCAAACAATGGCACTTGGAACTTGTCACAACAGAAGATTTACACTTGTTGAGGCAGAAGGGTTAAAAAAATCAAACAGCAGGAGCTTGTCAGTTTGCTTCTTAATTGCCTGATTTATTTAGACATCTTTTGCGATTGCATTTTCTTTGTTCTTGACAGTTATAATCATTTCTGTAAATAACTGATATAATGGCATGTTATTGCTGGTAAACTAACCACTATATTTAAACATTCCAGTACCTTTGATTTTACTGTTTGTAATTTACTAACACTATGTACCGTGTGTATGTGTATTATAGATAAACCATTCTGGTATATATGAAATCTATCGCTGATGTATGAGAGCAGATCTGTGTAATCATACTTGACTACAGCAAATAAAAATGTATTACAAGCTGGCTTGTTAACTCATAACATACACAAATTTGACTCAGTGTGGATTTTTTTTTTTTACATCCTAAAAGAGCAACACTATTCTATGCAACATTCTTTGTCAGTTAAAATGAGGAATAGAATTCTCAAGAGCTATATATATTTTCTATCCTGATATATAAAAATGATTCTTGGACAGTTAGTGAACAATTATTTTGAGGCAGTGGAATTATTCTGTAAAGAAATTATGAGAATACCCTGAACAGCTGAAAAGAGAAACAAAGATATATTAAAAGAAACTGACTCACAAAGATTGTCCACATCAGACAGGGACAATGTTGATTCTTTGGTTGTCCACATCAGACAGGGACAATGTAGATTCTTTGAATGTCCACATCAGACAGGGACGGTGTAGATTCTTTGGTCATACCGTGAGAAGGTTTGAGGTTTGACCAACATCATGGCACATGGGTAGTAACCCATAAGTACTCCGTTCTTTCTTCTAACTTAAGTCTATGAGTCCGAAGAAGCTTAGCACAGGCTCTGGGGAAGATCCTGAAATACTTTAGGTAGATTTTTAACTGTACAGATGGGTCCTCAGAAAGTGCAGTTAAAAATGGTGGTGCTGGAGTGTACATAGAATTCCCAGATGGTACTATGGATAAGTCCAGCGTACCAACCGGAAAGTACTGCCAAAACTATGATGCAGAAACTCAAGATAGCAACAGAGAAACTGCTAAATACCAATCTTGGCTCCCAGTATGTGGTAATGCTGACAGATGCAAAATCAGTACTTAAAGCACTCCAGTCTAGGAAACTACCAGAATTGCAAACAGTGCTGACACAACTTAGCCTTCAGCAAAGAGTTGTAATGCAGTGGATACCATCACATTGTGGAGTGCCTGGAAATGAGAAAGCTGATCAACTGGCAAAAGAAGGTGCGACAAAAGTGCAGCCGGATGTACCAGTCACATACCACCAAAAGAAAAGAATCATTAAATCAATCAGGAAACCACCAGCCCCAGCACAAGACGACTATTTTATTTTGGACAGATCAGAACAAGTCATTATCCTCCGCCTCAGAACAGGGCACAACCGATTACGTAACCACATGTACACAACATTCAAGATAGGCGTATCAGCCATGTGCACCTGTGGAAAGGTGCCCCAGACAGCAGAGCATGTACTCCAGGACTGCACCGAATTTGACACATTAAGGCAAACCTTTTGGCCAGAAAGTACAACAGTGGAACGTAAACTCTATGGACCACTGAATGAATTAACAACAACAGTGAAATTTATACAAGAGACAAAATTGCTGATATAGACAACTATTTCAGGCGAACGAAAGAAGAAGATGAAGACAATGTTGCAGAACTAACCCCAGCATTGGCTGTTCAGGTTTTTTAAGGCAAATTTATTTCCAGTAGTTTGCCATTGCTTTCTGGACAGTCGGCTTTTTCGATACCACTGTCGAAACCAACGCAAGGCCCGCTGCTGGGATCGACCCGGCATTACGAATCGCGTGCGCAACGTTCTGGCTAAAGACGCCGACGTAAAGATAGATATAAAGACACCAGAATTTCAGATTCCTGAAATTTTTCTTGGAAGGGAACTCTCCTTGCAAACAAGAAACCCCTTCCCCCTTTTGTGTGTGTGTGTTTCCAAGTACCATCCTAGTAAGCACTCGACTCTTCTAAAGATGGTAAAATAAGGTTACATATTTATTTATTTCATTTAAATGCTTTGCATTTATGTGTTTGGTGGTACAGAAAAACCAGCGGACCAAGCCGACATTCCCAAGTCTCTCAATGAGAAGATGATTCAAGAGACGACGTTGAATCGGCATCACTCAAAAGATTACAAGAACTTCAGGTCAAAATAGGTGTTGCCACACATAAACACTATACAGGTAGCCAAAGAAGAATAGTAAACCAACACAGAACTGCTGTTTTTTATCAGTCGCCACACGCTGTGGGAAATTCTGAAATGGGATCCAGGCGCTTATGGACTTGTCCGATAATGATAAAATATAAATTAATTAAAAAATCTCATCAATTCGTAATTTGCCACTAATACGGAGCCCCTTCCACCCCCCCCCCCCCCCCTTTTTTTTTCCCTTTACCACCGTGGGGATGGATTAATCATTCTTCCGTCATTTTCAGAAATTGATTCTAAAAGGATGCTTGACGATGGCGACCTGTCGGGTCGTCGATCAACAGTCTTAAGCCAAGCTAGAGGGATCAACATCCCGCCATCCTGGCCCAAACCGTAATTAATTAAATTATTCAATAGCAAATTTGTCGACTTTCAAAAAGCCTTTGACAGTATCCACTACCCAACAATTTGGAAAGTACTTAAAATCTATGGCTTTCCTATCAAATTCATCAATTTCATAAACTCTTTTTACAATGAAACACGTTGCAGTGTAAGAACAGAATCCCGCAACTCTGGTTCCCAGTGGAAACAGAAGGGAAACAAAGTTATGTCTAATCACCGATGCTCTTCAAAATTGTCAGTCGATTGGGTCATGCGCAAATGCACAAACATCACAAATGTAAGTATCAAATAAGTTGAACAATTCTAGAAGACCTTGAATTAGATGACGACATAGTGCTTTTAAGTTCAACGCTCACAAATATCTGAGAGAAAGCAAACCATCTCCCAAAATGTTTCAAGACAAATTGGTCTCCAAATTAACACCCCAAAAACAAACACAAATTGATGTTACCAGTACAGGTTGTAGTTCAGACTACATCAAACGAAACAATCAAATTCTTGAAAAAGTCAACAGCTTTACAAGCCTAGGAAGTAAGATGACAACTACAGGAGACAGAAATATATTTTAGAATCGCACTGGCATCTAGTGCCTTTAACAAAATGTCAGCCCGGCTCTCTAGCGTAGTTGGCTAAACCGGACTGCGCGGTGACCGGGTGACGAACTCCTTGTGGTCCGGGTTCACGCCCGAGGGTAGGTACAAAAGCCACATTTTTCCCGCTGTTACGGTATTTATCATGAAATCAAGACCGAAGGGTTGCGATATCCATAATACCTAACAACTCATGGCTTCTGGATACTTTTAAAAAAAAACTTATGCGAGAGTTGCAAAGCAACGGCAGCTTAAAATTTTTAGTTTAAAAAAAAGTTAATTTTGAGAACAAATTTCTCAGAATACTAAGTCTCCACTGGGCAGATTTAAGATCCAATACGCAAATGAGACAAAAGGCCAAGCAAGATAATGTATCTAATTGTATAAGAAAGCACTGGTGAAACTACATCGGGAATGCACTCAGAATGGGTAAGACAAGAATTCCCCATCAAGTCCTCATGTGAACACCGGAAAGGACAAGAAAAATGGGAAGACCAAGAGAAACTCTACGTAAACTTATCATCGGGAAAGGCTCAACCATGGGCCTAACAAACATCCAAGACCTAAAGCAGGTGGCAACGAACCGTCAGACATGGGTAGCTATGACCTCTGCGCCACCCGCAACCTCAAGAGGAAAGACTCCTCACTTATGGAAAAATGTGTTTGCTACACGGACTATTTGTAATAAGTACAAGGATCGTGAACGAAGTATTTATGTACATCGAGGTACAAAGTAATTTCTTTGACGTGGACAAAATCGATGTAGGGGATATGATCAAACCAGGAACCAGAATAAGGGAGAAAAACCAGAAACCAGAACAAGGGAGAAGATAAACCAGAATGGTTTCTCCTGGCCAACTGCTGACCTTACAGCCAAGGTTAAGGTTGTTGAAACTGATAACGATAACCAACAAGGTCGACACTGGGAGCCCGAACTTGGGGTTCATTTTACGATACAGCTCCACGATGGCAACCAAATATAAGATCGTCCTTGTCCGACACGGGGAAAGTATTTACAATCAGAAGAATTTGTTCTGTGGCTGGCATGATGCGGACTTGTCTGACACCGGCATCACGGAGGCAAACTACGCCGGCCAGGTTGGATTTAAGAAGTCTTTGTAGTTTATTTACAGTAAATGTCATTTTTATTATTTTATATGCAGATGGTATCAGCAACTATAGTATTAGTAAATTACCTAGTGTATAGGTTGTGCTTCTGTTTATAAAATGTTGAGTACAGAATCTGTCCGACGTCTATTTCTGTTATATTTAATACTGATTGATTCCGAAGACCCTTATATATATATATATAATTTAATCCCACCCGGAAAACTGACAGACACATAATTAAGTTTTGTTAAATAAAAGGTTGTTCATTTAGTTGCATAGTGCAAGAAATATAAACTCCAAGAGACTCCTCCATATATAATTCACTGCAATAAAACTATAACACTATGCAGTTAGTAGATGAGGCTAGAGAACTACAGGAAATGATTCACAAGTAGAAGTAGATCACAAGAAAGGGGGTTAGGATATGTGGTATAAGACAGAATAAGAGAATTACAGATCATTATAAATATCCACAAAAGTAGACTACATAATATAATTACTAGTTATTTGAAAGTGCACTTAAACTATTTTGAACTTGACAGTCTGTCTTCTACAATCTTGTACAATTCACTTATTCAATACTGAATAACCAAACAACATTAAAAAATATCACTTACTGAAAAAAAAAAACTATCTCAACTATAACTTGAATGGCTTGAACAGGATATTGTTTTTAAATCACTACTATTTAGATGCCCTTGTGATCAAACATTAATAGTTAGTAAATTATGCAATGTTAACCAGAATAACTGAACATGTATACATATATCATGTTCATCTTTTGGGAGTATTTTATTATTGACTAGCTGTACCCGGCCACGTGTTGCTGTGGCCCAGAATGGTAAACTGGAAAAGAAAGAAAATAGAAAGCGCACCTGTCTAATATAGTTAACCCTCTTAGCACGGACGGGCCGATTATCGGTCGGCGGATGTCTGGCCAAAAACACGGAACGGCCGATCATCGGCCCGATCGTGCTTCACCTCGAACCGCTAAGAAATTTCCTATTTTGAAACACTGAAAGTGATTCATTTATATTAACTGCTGTATCAGCTTTACACATGGCGACTTTCGTGTGTTTGGTATCGAAGTGAAAATTGTTGTTGAATTTTTTAGATAGTGACCTGAACCGCTAAAAGTATGTCTGACTCGTATGTTTCTGCCCCTAAACTTGATGTTGATAAAACAATTGAATCAAGTGATGACACTAATTCTGTTGATACTGATGCAGGATTTAGTGTTAGTAGTAATAGTGGGAATCAGATGGGGACACTGTTGTGCTCAGTCACAGCCCAACCATGGCTCAGGGTATATCCACCCGAAGGTGTTGACACTCAGGCACATCCATTTCTTGTGCTGACTGATAGTGAAAAACACATGTCACCTAAAGATATTATTGCTGTTTCATATATATATATATATATATATATATATATATATATATATATATATATATACCTGTTTTTGACTATTGAATTGCTTACAACATTTGCAAAAAGGCCAAAGAACAATAAAAAGATTTCAAATAAAAAATTTTTTGTTTTTAGTTTTATGTTTCAAGCATTGAAGTTGAAAATTCAAATTCAAATTTTCTATTTTTAGATATGCAAATGAGATAATTTGCATATACATCAATTAATTTTAACGATATTGTGAAAATCATGAACTTCAATCTATATCCTTCAAATAGATATATTATTTTATGGGGGTCAGAATAACAGAAATCTGTCAAAAAAATTAAATAAAGTAATAACCAAATTCACTGAAAAAATGCTCCGTGTTTTTGGCTAGACCTCTAAAAAACTTCCCGTGCTAAAAGGGTTAATATCAGTCATTGCACAGCTACAGAGATAGTCTGATATGCCGACTCTAGAATATGCAACATATCAGTGAATGTCGATGTGAGTGGTCGAATAAAGTGCACTGTTAGAGAAAAAAAAAAGATTATTTGTTTATCGAGGCTAAAGCATCTGTTGTGCTTAAACAGGTAAAAGTAAAGCTGACTGCTATACCTCTAACTGACCAATGAACTAGCACTCAAAAAAAAAATGAGAATAGCTGAGGAAGCAGTATTAAAATATAAATATTTAAGAAATGAGAACTGTAAAATAAAGTTATAAGCTCTCTGAGCTAACAGTGTCTGTCATAACCCCCCCCCCCCCCACCCCCCCACCCCCATCATATCTCCCTCTCAGAATGATTGAACAATTATCAGGTGGTGACATTGTTAAAAATAGTTAAGAAAGGAGAACTTTAAAATAATGTTGTAAGCTCTCTCAGTTAAGTGTCTGGAATCAACCCCTCCTAACACCCCATGCTGTCGCCACAGACTGTTTAGTTTAAATGTTGCCCCGACATAAAACTCCATCACTTAACCAGTGTTGGAACCCACAGTAATATTCCGTGATTGAAAAAAAAGTACACTATACTCACAAATAGCCGGAAAAAAAACCCACACCAGTCTTCTCTCCCTTTCCAAAGGGACGATTTTTAATTAACCTTGGCATCCATGTCCACCCAAACCAAACTGAACCGTAAGCCGTCTTAGTTAACAATTTCTGTCATCAACGAATTTTTTTTGATCGAGTGAAGCGTGGGGGGGGGGGGGGAGGGCTAATATGGACTTTACTTAAATCAGATGTCTTTGGGCGTAATGCGCAGATATCGCAACCTAGCTGTAAACCACAACACATCAGATCAACCGCCCCTTTAGGGGAAAAAGAAAAATTAGCACCCAACGGGGAATCGAACACCAATCATCCTTGTGAAGGGCGGTATACTTACAACTCTACTGCCGAAGACTGAAGACTTTGGGTCAGATATCGCAGCCTAGCTGTAAACCACAACACAATGTGCCAACCACCCTCTCAAGTGCGAACAAATATTACCCGTGACATGAACATTGAGCATCATGTCACCGCAATCGCAGGCTAGCTGTAAACCCCAAAATCAAGCGGGAAAAAAAGGCGTAGACATTGCAGCCTAGCTATAAACCACAACAAAACGTGGCCGCCACCCTCTGTAAATACTGGATATTAATAGTTGCCAACTTCTTTCTGTTGCCTTTTATGACACTCTTGTTTCGGGGAGGGGGAGGGTCTGTTCCTTCCCCCCACAAGGGGACTATAGAGCCCACAATGGAAGTCTGTATTCTGACCAACTAATCCTTAAAAACATTTGTAAAGGTAATCTTCCAGTATAAAACCAAGCCTCTGTAAAACCAATTTCATGTATTTCTCCCACAGCTACTGAAGAAGGGCAACTACGAGTTTGACATTGCTTTCACCAGTGTTCTGAAGAGAGCTATCAAGACCCTGTACCTTATACAGGAGGAGCTTGATATTCATTGGCTTCCGGTGGTGAAGTCCTGGCGACTCAACGAGAGACATTATGGTGGTCTGCAAGGACTGAACAAGTCTGAGACGGCTGCTAAATATGGAGAGGATCAAGTTCAGGTGCCAGTTTTCATCCTTTGTTAAATTCTTGTGTTCATTGGGGAGCCATTATATTCTTCTTCTTCTGCCCTTCACCCCCCCCCCCCCCCCCTGTAGAGGAGAGATCATCAACTTATGCCAAGATGTCCTGTCCTTTGCTATCCTATGCAGCTCCCTCCACCCTTTTAAAAAAAACTTTACTCTCTAGCTGCCTTTTCCATGCATTTGTTGGTCTTCCTTTACTTCTGTGCCCCTGTGGGTTTCAGTACATAGAGAGCCACTGTAGGTAGTGCATTTGTATAACCAATACAGTGGTCCATGTTCATTTCCTAGCAGAGACAAGATAATATTTTCTGACCAAAACGGCTTAGTGGTCAATCTAGCCTCATTAAAATTGGGTCCCAGGTGATTGTCCCAGTTGCAGAGAAGTCAAGGTGACCCCCCCCCCTTTCCATCTAAGTGGTCGGCCTGGAATATGTGAAGACTTAAAGTGTCATACCCCGATAGCAGTATTCTGCTTGGGACGACCTTTACCTAGTTTTAATTTGTTTGTTTGTTCAGATCACTCTTTGGATCCCACTCAGAAGTTTCTTCTACACCATATTTAAAGTAATAAATTTAGAAATGGGAAGGAGTTACTTTAGTAACACTGTAGGGTCAGTAGGAATTAGATAAAGTTTTCATTTATTGAATCCCTACTACCTGAGAGGAAAAAAAAAAGAACTGATGAAAACTATATTATGTTAGGAGTAATTAATGATTGTACTCATTGTACTCAACATACACGCCGATCCTGAAGAAGTACATCCCCAACTGAACAAAATACTTTTCGCAGACAACCAAAGCATAATACATGAAAACGAAAAAGAACTTCAAATCCACGTAAATGCGCTACACACAGTCTGCAACGAATATAACATGAAGATCAGCATCACCAAAACAGAAATTCTGAAAATAAGTAGAACACCTAATATACTAACTATTCAAGTTAACAACGAACAACTCAAACAAGTGCAGCAATTTAAATACTTGGGGAGCATCTTCACAGATGATGGAAGAATTGATAGGGAACTTGAGGCAAGATGTCAAAAGGCGAATGCAGTAACTTACCAACTCTCCCCACTGCTAAAACACCCAAGCATCACTATGGCACTAAAACGACAACTGATAAATTGCATGTTTATACCAACCCTCTGCTACCAATGCCAAACCTGGTCCCTAACAAGAGCACAGGAGAAAAAGATCATGACGTGCAAAATGAGATGCTTACGTAAGGCTGCCAATGTCACAAGGAGAGACAGAGTTCGAAACGAGAACATTAGAGCAATTGTAGGAACCACACCATGCCTGCAATACATAAAGAAGCAACAAATAGAGTGGTTTGGCCACTTGATGCGAATGCAAACCGACCAACTGCCTCTACGAGCATACAACGAACAGCACTACTGCCCTAGAGCAAGAGGCAGACCGAGAGTACGATGGATAGACAATATATCAGAGATCTTGAGGCAACACGGACTAACAACAACAGAAATAGAAAACTGCGACTCCCCACTACGCTGTGAGGCAATTGTGGACAAGACAAGACAAGACTCATTGGCCTGACAACAATAAACAAAACAACAATGTTTTTCAGCCATTTATTGAACTTGCTCATAGTTGTATTTTTTCTCCTCAAAGACTGCAGACAGTAGAGATTGAATCAGCCTTTTTCAAGACAGATGAAAACTCAACCAATTAAACACAATTATATAAGACAGTCAGTGTTTTGTTTTATGATAAGGTGTGGACTCAAGACCTTGATGACCAAAATTTTTTTGGGTAAAACAACGAGGTGAAGACAAAGAGATAAACACTTGAATTTTAATGATTATGTTAGGTGGTGAAACGTGGCAGCCTGTGCTTATTGGCACAGCCACAATACATGATGATGACGATAGAGCTTGAAGTTGTTAGCTTGCAGTGGTTGCAGGATCAGAATACTGGCAAAGAAATTTGAGAACCTCTTGATTAATATGGTTTATCTAGTGGCTGGGTTCCCGACTTCTCAGTCTGGCTATTGTTTTGAGGATCCGCACACTTCTCCATTAGTTTGGTCTGTATTGTGACTGGGTCCCCAGTCTGGCTAATGTTTTGAGGATCCCCACACTTCTCCATTAGTTTGGTCTGTATTGTGACTGGGTCCCCAGTCTGGCTAATGTTTTGAGGATCCCTGCACTTCACTGCAGATGTGAAGCTTAAGTGCGAGTTTTGCACACTGCACCAGCTTCTACTTAAAGAGAACAGAAGGCAGCCTCTACAACACAGACTCCTCAAGATAGTTCAAGGTCAGAAGAAAAGTCTCTACACCCTACTAGATGCAAAACATTTTTAAAGCTTAGTGACCTGAAAATCAATGAAATAGTCTCACAAAATAGAACTGAAGATCCCTGTGTGGGTTCTAGGGTCCCATTTTGGGGGAGTATAAAGACCCATAACCCCCCCCCCCCCCTCCCCCCTCTTCCCCACCCAAGCAACTAATTAGGGGTTTGAATAAATTAAATGTATTGGGCCAAAGGGTGCAAATATCATATGCTGTAAACCACAAGGCAACATACCAAACGCCATTTTTAAGGACTAATACAGAATTAAAAGAACAACTATAGTTTTCCAGAAACACTTTTTAAACAACCAAATTTTTAGTTCATTTGTTTTTTCAGTGACTGGCTTCTTTTAGGGCATTTCATAAGAAATCTTGTTATTTGCTTCATTGAATCATCTTACTTTGTTTATTTTACACATTTGTATTGCTATTTAACAGAATTAAAAGTCTATGGTTAAACACCAACAAGGAAATCAAAATTAAAATTTTGAGAGGATGCATCTTCCCTGTAGCAGTATACGGATATAAGTTGAGTTGAGTCACAGCACTCGGGGCATTTTTATGCATGCTCCGTCCTTAGCTTCAGCAGCCAGCGCAGAGTTCCAATACTCATGGTACCTGTCACAATCTGGTTAAATGTCCGTCTTGTCTTTCCTCTGAGTGTAGTCAGCTGGCCGGACCCTCTGGTTACACCCAGGGGCCTCATTCTCTCCAGGCCATAATAATCTTCTTTCTCTACTGATTCCGATGCTTGATTCCAAAGGACTTTGACTACATCTGCCTTGTCATGTATCAATTAACGACACAGTGGTGCAGATCCAGCCAATCTGTCTGCCTGTTCATTGCGGATATGAGTCATGGACTATCTCCCAGTACTTAAAAAGGAAAATAGGGGCTTTTGAGCTGAAATGCTTAAGAACACTTTTCAGAATACCACGAACAAAGAAGAGAAGAAATACATTATGAAAGATCTGAACATCAAGGAAAATTGGCTAATAAAAAGCATCTTGTCTTGGAAACTGAAAAATTTTGGTCATATCCTGTGCCAAGGCAGATTGGAAAAAAATAATAGCAGAAGGCATGGTACAAAGAAGGAAGCGCAGGGGCCAACCAACACAAGGATGGGCACAGGATATAAATGACTCCTTGAATATGAAAGTACACGAGGCAGAAGCGCTGGCGACAGACCGAGTTTCTTTCAGGCAGACAGTGATAAGAGTGACATTCTGTAGAGCACCTGCTACATGATCATAATGTGTATTACTAAAATTTCAAAGGCAGTTACTCTTACTACATATGTGTTTTCAGATCTGGCGTCGGTCTTATGACATCCCTCCACCACCACTCGAGAAAACTGATGAGCGCTGGTCTGGGAGAGGCAAACAGTATGCAGTAAGTTTATAGTGTCCTAGTTCAGGAATGCCACTAGTGAAGATGGGAATGGTAATAGTGTTAACATATCTTATTTGTTCTTCTGTCTTATCTCCCAGTCAGGCCCTCTGATTGCTTGGTGTCTAGTTGTTCCTTCAGTATAACTGATTCACATAACTTATTTGTTTCAAAATCTCTTATGTTGGTGATCCGTGTTTTTAGTTTCCCTGTGTGAAGAGTCTCTTTTCTTGTTGATTGATATTTCTTGTTAGGAGTAAATGGTACAAGTGGTTCTACATAAGTAAAACTGATGTAAATTATGTCCCATAATTCATCTAAAATATGAAAAATTTGTTCTAGAGTTAATTAAAGATTATTGATACTGTCATATGGTATTAATATTTGATAGATTTGGGGTAAATCAATCAGTCTGGTGCCATCTCCACAAAAAAGGTTGGTGCATCTCCAGCACACTCTATCACTCTGACAGACTGCTGTTCATCTACCACTCATTGTTATCTTTCCCACATAATAAAGCTTGAGTCATAACCTTGTCCAGTGGTGTAATTAGTCATAATTGTTTGGCCTTGTTGTGAGAAGAAGGAAACTGGGTCATGTTATGACCTCTGGAAAGATTTGTGGAAAGAGAGATAGATTTTTGACAGTTTGTTGTCATGGCATCAGCACATGAACTGATAAACGCTGTTAGAGATTCCTGCTGGAGGGGGTGGGATGCCAGCATGATCACCTTGACCAGTTTTTTTAAATTAAGCATTTGATGATGATAATACTAAAATGGAACATTTCATGATGATGGTACTAAAAAAGAAGTTAGGCAATGATGTACTGATACATATTTTATAAGATAAAATGATGATGGGTAAATTTAGTCAGGTTAAGAGAGTTTTAATACCACTGGCATCATTCACAGTCTGATTATATTTTGGTACAGATTATGCAGTGATATAAAGATGGAAAAGTTATGTAGTGATATACTGATACAGAAGTTATGTAGTGATATACTGATACAGGTTATGTAGCGATATACTGATACAGGTTATGTAGCGATATACTGATACAGGTTATGTAGTTATATACTGATACAGGTTATGTAGTGATCTACTGATACAGAAGTTATGTAGTGATATGCTGATACAGAAGTTATGTTGTGATATATAGATGGAAAAGTTATGTAGTGATATACTGATACAGAAGTTATGCAGTGATATACTGATACAGAAGTTATGTGGTGATATACTGATACAGAAGTTATGTAGTGATATACTGATACAGAAGTTATGTAGTGATATACTGATACAGAAGTTATGTAGTGATATACTGATACAGAAGTTATGTAGTGATATACTGATACAGAAGTTTTGTAGTGATATACTGATTCAGAAGTTATGTGGTGATATACTGATACAGAAGTTATGTAGTGATATACTAATACAGGTTATGTGATGATATACTGATACAGAAGTTATGTAGTGATATACTGATACAGAAGTTATGTAGTGATATACTGATACAGAAGTTGTGTAGTGATATACTAATACAGGAGGTAGACAAAGATGTGTTAATACAGAAGTTAATCTCATGTCTAGAATATGGATCAGGGAATGATTCCAGCTTGTGAATGCCTTAAGGACACAGTGGAGCGCACACTGCCATTCTGGTATGATTCTATTGTACCTGCCATTAAGGTAAGAATTGGAATTGATAACCGTGTTTTGAAAACTGTCAAATGTGAGGGCAGGTCCTTCACAGACCGCTACAGTCATCATGGCATGTCTGAGAGTCTCTCTTTCTCTAGCCATTTCTCCAGCCCTGTGTGCTTTCATAGTAAATACGTCTTATGTCTTTCACCGAGGTTTGCCTCCGCCTCGTTTACCAGAAACTGCTCTCCATAACTGATCTCTTCAGTCCATAAGGATGTTTTAACATGGCCAAAATACCTCAACTTTCAGGACAGGAAACTGTTTCGGAGCCAATACTCCTTGATGCTCAGATTGTCTAAGATGTCTGTGGTTTCTTCTTCTTGGTCTGGTATTCCAAGAATTCTCTGAATCATTTCAGCTTAAATGCTCCACTTTTCTTCAATAATTAAGTAAGATTCCATGACTTATCTCATATAACTAAGTTTCCATTGGAAAAATGCATGATCTCAAAATGTTTACTTTAACTTGCTTTCAGGTGCTCTTTCATAGGTTCTTCATGATGTTAATCTTTACATTGCTAAAGCTTGTATTCTGATTTATATGACATTTACCTGACATTACCTATTTATTAAACTCGGTGCCAGTGGTTAAAGTTGAGAGGATTAACTTCACTGTGGTAGGTTTTATCCTGTCTGGCTCAGTCTCTCTCCACAGCATGACTAACTATCTGCCAAGAGTGTTGTACAAAGCCTGAACTCCATAGCTGCAGCAACGATCCCTTGGGATCGCCTTAAAACTTGTACCCATGAACCGAAAGGTCTTCAGAGTGTGAGGCAATTGGTTTGATTACTTCTCCACAGATCAGATTGTTGTTACATAAACTTGTTTAGTCTTCGACATTCATCATTTTTACCCCATTTTTTTTTTTACAAAGTAAATCACCATAGATTTAGTAGTTAACCTGAAAGTAAATCACCATAGATTTAGTAGTTAACCTGAAAGTAAATCACCATAGATTTAGTAGTTAACCTGAAAGTAAATCACCATAGATTTAGTAGTTAACCTGAAAGTAAATCACCATAGATTTAGTAGTTAACCTGAAAGCAAATCACCATAGATTTAGTAGTTAACCTGAAAGTAAATCACCATAGATTTAGTAGTTAACCTGAAAGTAAATCACCATAGATTTAGTAGTTAACCTGATATCGCCATACCACTTTCAACTTTGGTAGATAGTTCAATTTTTTTTTTTTTTTTTTAAATCCAATCCTGGACTTTAGTCTTGATCCAAAACTTGAATTTCACGCGCACATCTGTTTTACAGATCTAGGGCTTATTTGTTTACAGGCTTTTTTGCCTGTCCGGTAGATCTACTCTGAATGAATTACCCACCTCCTACGGTATAGTTGTTATGGAGACAGTGGATATATTCTTTATTTTCCAAAATGGAATTCCCAAACCCACACGGGCAGTGATTAGTGATTAGTAAGGATTATCATCATAGCACTCTGGACAGATTCATATGTGCTCCAATCTCCTTCAAGCATATTCATCGAGTCACTAAGTATGCACAGGTGTATGAACTATTGAGTACCAAGCCATGCACTGGCAGTATTTAAAATGAAGCGGTGAGTTACTTGATATACCTCCAGTTTTGCAAAATCAAGTTCTTGGTGTTCTGATTTTTTGTTGTTGTTGTTGTTGTTGTTGTTGATCCAACATACATTTTCTTTTATGTTTATCTTATTGAATTGTTTTTTACCAGAAATGTCTTCTGTTGTTAATGCTTCTTCTTATGCATTTGCCTGAAATGGATGGTCAGCATATTGTGATTTGCAGCTAGCCTGTGATGTCTGCATATTTGGGTCCCAAACATCTGACATTAGTAGACCCTTAATAAGTCACTTTTTATGATGTGCTTGTAAAGTGGCAGGTGGTTTGTTCTTTTTCCACAAATATGGGGCCTTAGAACATACACTAGGAATATCCTGTTCACACCTGGAATAATTTACATAAATTAGTAGTTTACATTGCTCTGATGATCAAACATTTTGAGGTACCTGGGTGGAGAAATGATACGTGACAAGACAGATGAGATCAGGGCCTTTTGGGAACAAGCAACAGAGTCAGAAGCTCAACAAATTATGGCCTAAAGAGAATGAGGCACCTGGGTGTAACCAGGAGGTCTGGTCGGCTTACTACACTCAGGTGGTCGGCTCACTACACTCAGGGAAAAGGCAAGACGGACATATAACCACATTACGACTGGTACCATAAGTATTGAAACTCTGCGCTAGCTGCTGAGGATGAGGATGGAGCACACATGGAAATGCCCAGAGTGCTGTGATGTCAATTCTTGACTCAAGTCAAACATTTTGACATAGAAATCTTTGCTCCTATGATATATTAGTAATCTTTCCTCCCACTTCTCTAAGGCTATCAGTTTTTAATTTATGTATGTAATTTTATTACATAATTAGCCAAACTTTGTTCTCAATATTTGTCGGGTTTGATCAGAGCGGACAGAGGGTGCTGATCTCTGCCCACGGAAACAGTCTGAGAGGCCTCATCAAGTACCTGGACAATGTTTCTGATAATGATATTGTTGGATTGAATCTTCCTACGGGTGAGGTCCTAGTTTTTCTTGAGTTAACCACTTTCTGTGCTTTTTTGAAATTCTTATAGTGAATGAATCATTCAGTCAATCAAGAAATGACATCAGGACATTGCCATATGTGCTCTGTCCCCTTCTCAGTACCCAGCGAAGAGAAACAGGCAGACCAGAAAGAACTGTGTGGCAAATCCCATCTCAACTGCCGCTTCTATCTGTTGTCCACACTGCACAAGAACTTTCCAGGCTGAAATTTGGCTCATTATCCATCTTTGCACTCATGGTCATTGATCATTATTGAGTCTGGATGCAAAATGGCCTTCACACACCCAGTGAGTAGATCCCTTACAGGTAGTGCCAATTGCAACCTGATTAATAGTTACACTTTTGCCTGTTTTTTATCCCTGTGGGTAGAACATTTGGTTCTTTCTTAATACCCTACACCAAACAGGGGAAACTCACAGGTCACAGGGCGGTAGATAGGCTGCATGCAATCCTTGGACCTAGGCTGCATGCAGTCGTGGAACCTAGGCATCACTCTGTCATGGGACGTAGGTGGGTTGGGGTAGGGCAAGTTCTAAATGTTTTGGTGTCGCTAAAAGCTTCAGAAAGTCCGAAAACCCAATCTTACCACCCTCTAAAATATTAGACTGTCCTGTGACATCATCTAGGTAAGGATATTGCAAAAGAACTGAATATCGTCTAGACCCACTGCTAACTCCTAGCTGAATTATTTTCTCAGAATACAGAGAGAATGTCATAAAAACAACATGGCTCGACAACCAGAGTCGTCTGTTTATTGCTGTGGTCATTAGGGAGAGTAGATAATACTCCAAGTATAACTTGCCAACTATGTCATAAAATGTACCAGGGAGGGTTGGTCTTGGATCTAGCTACCCTGTACTGTCTCAGCTATGAACAGGTCTAAAAGTGAAACAAAAATAACTGAGGCAGATAACTGTGAGTGAGAGCTCTTCTGATAGAAGAGCTTATGGTTGGGAGCACATGTGAGGAATTGCAAGAAATGGTGAAAAGATAGGACAGGAAGGTGTGAGATGACTGAAGATCTAGGCTCCAGCTGAAGAAAAGCACACAAGAAGAAGAACAACTAGGATGAAATTGTAGAACGAAAAATAACACAAGTAAAATATTTAAAAACCTGAATTGTTTTAGCAAAATGATGCTGAGTAACATTGGCATCATCACAAACATGTTTCAGATTTTTATCAGTGAGATAGAGACACACACACACACATACATGCACACACACACACAAATTTTAAAAAAGAATAAAAATAAAAAATATTTAGATGGTAATGAAAACAGTGTAAAAAATGTCTGTCTGTAATGGTGTAGTTTGGTTTACAATTGTGCATGAAAATCACTTCATGTTAGATTTGTTGGAGAATGTTTCTACATTGTTTAACTAGCAAACTTTGGTGTAGTTATATTTGTTGGCAGTAGATAAATTCAGTAAGAGTTAGATTTTGAGAGAAACTTTTGTGGCAGTGTGAAGTGAAAATATTTTTGTATTGGATGATACATTTTGAAAACATTTTGCAACAGTGTATTGGATTACATTGAATCAGGGACAGTTGGATTATCAGGGAAACGTTATTTGGAAGCAGCAAAAATGTGTTTATGTAGAGAAATAATGGGCAAATTGAAACAAAAGTAATGAAGACGTCTTGGAAAAAACTGAAGAGAACTTATTGCTGACAGTAAAAAAAGAGGCAGTCTAAATTCTTTGGTCATGTTACAAGAAGGTGAAAACTGGAGTACATTATGACAGTAGAAAGCAGCACAGGCCAAAGTTGCAGCTCAAGGAAAGGCCAAATAATTTTAAACTATTTATTTAATTTATAGATGATGGAGTCATTTGGATCGTACATCAGTAAGGTGATCTGCATTACTTCAGTCAGTAGTTTATCATTTAATATTTTTAATGTTTTATATCCTGTTTGGTGTATTATTTTATGCATTATCCATAGATGGAGACTGCTTATTCTTTGCCTGCTAGTTTGACATACTATGCTATTTTTTTTTTACTGTATGTAATTCCTTCTGTCTGTTTTGTTTGGACACTTTAATGAGACTGATATTATTACACTGAAAACTGTATCTTTAAAAAAATCTTTTAGTCTGATTTTACAGGTTTTGCTGATGAATTTTGTTCCAGGTATCATTACTGCATGCTGTCTTTTTTCTTCTTTCCTGCAAAGTATTATTTTTCGTAGGCATTTCTGTAAACTGATACTGAAGTATTGTTATTGTTAATGCAATTGGTTTATTAAGACCATAAACAAGTAAAGTAGTTTTGTTCCACACCGTCAGGTGTATATAGGGCTAGACCTATATTTTATAGACCAACCAGCACTCGGTTAGTGATGCGGTCAACATCATACCAGCCACCTTTACTTCCCACGACTTTACCTGTACGTATTTTAGGATGGGTAAACCTGAGAACATATGTCATTTTTAGTGTCACCAACTGGAAAGGGAAGGCCAACCAGAGAGATGAATGGAGTCGGGTTATGTCTGCAGCAGTGAACCTCGAGGGCTCGGAATGCTGAAGAAGGCCAACCAGAGAGATGAATGGAGTCGGGTGATGTCTGCAGCAGTGAACCTTGAGGGCTCGAAATGCTGAAGAAGACCAACCAGAGAGATGAATGGAGTCGGGTGATGTCTGCAGCAGTGAACCTCGAGGGCTCTGAATGCTGAAGAAGAAGAAAGCTGAGAACCAAGATCATTTTGGCAAAATGTCTGGCTCCATCAGAACCTGAACCAGCAATCTTCAGATCCGCAGGCACGCATCTAGCTGCTGTACCAAGGCGACTCTCTTATTAAGACAATGTGGCAATGTTAATATAAAGGATTATCATATCAACACTGAGATTAATTAGCGGGGGTTTCTTACAAATTTATTTCTAAAATAATTCTGTTCATTTAGTCCTTGGTTTGAATTGTATATACCATCTAAATCTTGATTCAAGAGTCAAGTGGATTTCATTGGTTTGATTTTCCTAATAAAAGCTTATAGACTTCACTTGTGTTCGTTTTTGTGCTTTCTTCTATATAAGTAGTTTTTGTTGAAAGCTTTTATTAAGCTCGCTTTTGTTTGTTTGTTTGTAAGGTGCAGGCTACTTTTTCATTTGTACACTATTTCTGGACAAGCTGTGGTGCCGAAAGTTTGTGCACATAAGTGTTTAAGGTCGTCAATGCAAAGTTATGCAAAAACATATTTAAAAAAAATTATTTATATTGATCTTTTTTTAAAGATACTTTTATATATATCTTTTTATAATGAAACACGATGCTGTGTAAGAACTGATTCCGGCAATTCTGACTGGTTCCCGGTGGAAACAGGAGTGAAGCAAGGCTGTGTCCTATCGCCGATGCTTTTTGGTATAGCAATCGACTGGGTCATGCGCAAGTGCATAAATAACGCAAATTTAGGCATTACATGGGTTGACAAAATTCTGGAAGACCTAGACTTCGCTGACGACATAGCACTCCTGAGTTCAGAACACACAGACGCCCAAGAAAAAATCAATCGACTCCAGAATTTCTCAGAACAAATTGGACTCCAAATTAAACACCGCAAAAACAAAAATTCTAGACCTTACCAACAGTTCAGTTGATATCACGCTGAACAACAACAGCCTTGAAAAAGTCAACAGTTTCACTTATCTAGGGAGCAAGATGTCATCTACAGGAGATACCGCACCAGAAATATCATTTAGAATAGCACTGGCATCTAGTGCCTTCAATAAAACTGTCTAACATCTGGAAATCAAAGACACTTAGCAAACACACAAAACTCAAGATCTTCAATTCTTGTGTGATTCCAGTACTAACCTATGGATGCGAGAGTTGGAAATCAACGAAAACTCTAGACACAAAATTAGACAGTTTTGAAAATAAATGCCTTAGAAGAATACTAAATTTCAAATGGTCAGATTTCCGAACCAATACACAAATAAGGCAAGAATCCAGGCAAGAGTATGTGTCCTAATTTTATACGAAAACGCCGCTGGAACTATGTCGGCCACGTCCTTAGAATGGATAAATCAAGACTTCCTTACCAAGCCCTCATTTGGACACCACAGGGGAAAAGATCTCGTGGAAGACCAAGGGAAACCCTACGTAGAACTATCATCAGGGAAGGCTCGCTCATGGGCCACTCAAACATCCAAGACCTACAACGGATTGCAACGGACCGCCGTGCATGGAGAGTCACGACCTCTGCCCTATGTGCCGCACTCGACACAAGAGGAAAGACTAACTAACTAACTAACTAACTAACTAACTAACTAACTAATATTGATCATCCGCTTGTTTGTATTCTTTGTTTTTCCTTTAGAAACTATACCTGCTGCCATCAGTTGTTTTCCAGATTGTCTTTTATGACCACTATAGATTGTTCTCAGGTATTCTCAGTGTTTTCCTTTTCATTCCCGGTATGTTTTCTTCCCCTGTTGATTCACTGCAGTTTAATTCCTTCTCAAAGCTGCACATTAGTGACCGATGTATAATAATCATCTTTATCATCCATTTCCACTTCTGCATTATGGGGAGGAACAGTCTGAGATCAATTGCTTGATAGGCAGCAGTGGCTATTGACATTCCCTGTTGATTTAGAAGCATCAGTCCATATTTTCCTAGGGTGACCTCTTGCTTTCACATCAAATCTTTTCTTGTGTAACACCTGCTTTGGTAGTTGTTCTGGTTGCATCCTCACTAGATGACCAAACCATTTCATCTTGTTTCTGAATGAATTTGCTGCATGATGTTGTTCTACAGTCTGCCTAATAATGTCATTTCTAGGTTTGTCTCAAATGGTTAAGTTGGCAACTTTTCTAAGGCATCTCATTTCACAGCTGTTAATTTCAACCTAGGTTAGCCTTTTGTACTGTCCAAGTCTGACACTGGTAGCACAGTGTTGGTACGAATATCCTGTTTATAATGTTTCTGTTAGGGCTGCATGTAGGTGTGTATGTGTGTGTGTCTTGTGCATGTGTTTGTTTGTCTGTCTGTCTTTGAGTGTGTGTCTGCGTGTATTCTGCATGAGTGTGTATGTGTCCACATGTGTGTGTGTGTGTGTATGTTAATGTCTGCCTGTGTAAGTGAGTGTGTCTGTACATAGGAATGCATATGTGTGTGTGTATGTGTGTGAGTTTGTATTATGTGTGAGTAAGGGGTTGCACATTGTGTGTGAGTGCATGTGTGTGAGTGTGAGCATGTATTTTACTACCTATGCTTTTGTTTTTTTCTTTATATTTATAATATGCATATTATTTTATGAGCATAACATGCTTTATCGATAAAATACAACTGCTATGTGAGAGATAGGTGTTTGGAAGGCCAAATGTAAGACGGGCCTGTGTGCCCAATTTATGACCCTGTGAAAATGAAGTTTGTTTGTTAAATCGTTTGTGTTTTGCGGTAGCACTGGATCTCGAGGATGCACTGGAGGAGAAGGTCAGTCCATGGCTGGCGAATTGGATTGCAGCTGTCCTGTATTCACGTTGGATTTCTCTTCGACTTGGCTCATGGACCTCAGAACCATGCAGTTTGGCCCCAGGACTGTCACAAGAATTTTGCCTGTACTTTTTAATGTGTATACGAGCAAGATTGCAGGAGTTGGAAGGATACTGACTTTTGCATATAGGCAGAGGGAACAAACAGCCCGGGAGCTACAAGCGACAGTAGACAAAGTGACTGAGTGGTGTACAGAAATAAGGGCTGTCGTCCACCCGGAAAAGACGTCTGTTTTGTGGTGTTCTCTGGACAACAGGATCGTTAAAGCTAATGTCCCAAGTCTCACGATAGATGATAGAAACATCAACAGAGAGAGCAAACTGAAGTGTCTGGGAATTACATTTGACAGGAGCCTGTCCTTTAAGGACCATGTGGAGAGTGTTGTGACGAGATGCCAAAAAGGACTTATTGCACTTAAGACTATGGCTGCAGTTAACATAGATCAGAGAATGCTGTTTACACTATATCAGCACCTGATCCTGTCAGTGATTGATTATGGCCTGGGAATGCTTACTGTCTCAAAGAAGCGGACGGACAAACTAGAGTGCATACAGAATGCAGCTGGTCATTCTGGGTTGCACTTGAGACACCCCAGTGGTGTGTATGCGATACATCCTTGGTTTGCCGACGGTTGCAGGTAGGCACAAGGTGCTGCAGGCGAAGTCATTTCTCATGGTAGCTACATACATAGACCACCCTTTGCACGAAGCTCTGGGTACAGTTAAGGGTCACCAGCTAATAAGAGGGAAGTTTTGGATGGCTCAGGCAGAAGACACAATCAGACAGGTTTGCATCCTTGAGAACATTAGACGAGGAGAGGAGTGGGTCAAAGTGCCACCTAAACAGTCAGACTTGTGTAGGGTCATAATCACACTGAGCCGGAAATGCAGAGACTGGCCAGCAGGTGCCACAGAGGTGGAAATTCAGCAATTAATTCAAGATAATGCTCGCTCAGAAGATTTGATCATTTACACAGACGGTTCAGTGTCAAGAGGCAAAATAAGTGCTTGGGGTTTCTTAGCAAAAGTTTATGGCTAAGTTTGGTGCAGGAGAGCCTGGCATATGATACCACAACATCCAGCTTAAGAATGGAGGGGGGGGGGGGGGGTCACTGCAGCATTCCGCTGGCTAGAGAACACGACACACACACAAACATCGTGATTGTAACTGACTCAGAAAGCATGCTTCGTGCAAAGTGGCAAGCCTAGCTGCGGAGGACACGGGTGAGGAGTATTGTCTGGATTTTTTTCACCAGGGCACACAGGTGTGTTGGGAACTGAGCAGGCGGACATATTGGCTGGCTTTGCACAGCTTGGTGGAATACTGATGCATAATAAGGCAGACGTGGTTAGTGCCTTGTGGGAGAGCGTGTACAGTTCGAAGGAGCAGATGGATCACCAGTCTGGTGAGATTGATGCAGAGGGGAATGACTAGAGGTTCTTGCAGATGCTCGAGGTTCAGTGGAAAAGCAAGACGGACGTTTAATTAGAATGCTACTGGCACCATTAGTATCGGAACTCTTCGCTGGCTGCTGGAGATGGGGACAGAGCGCTTATGGGAATGCCCCTAGCTCTGTGATGTTGGTTTTTGAATCAAATTAAATCAAATCGTTCATGTTTACAAGAACACTTGCACCAAAGCAGCAATGAATCTTTGCTTCAAAGGGTAGCAGGGGAAAGATTTATAGACCTACATAATTTCAACAAGAGAATGACTGCATGTACAAACATCTGCCTCCTTTCATTAATCATACCAGTTAGTCGAAATGAGTACACATGTAAGAAGGAATCTTGACTTAAGGAAAGACAAATAACAAATACAAGAGTTAATTTCAAACAATCTTTATCAACAAACAAAACCACAAGAATATGTATCTGTATAACAAGAATAACATAATCACTCAGAAGAGAAATCCGCATGATAATGTGTGTGTTTTTTTTTTTTAGAATGCGTACTTTATTGAATGCATATAATTAGTTTTATTTGGAATGTTTCATTTATTCAATCCACATTATAAGTTTTGCTGGAATGTGTCATTTATTTATCATATGGATTACTCTTCTGTGTTGTTACAGTTTTAAAGCTAAGTGTTCTTATTGTGTTGTTTATGTGTAGGGAATGGGCACAGCAGAAAGTCTCTGATCATCAGAAGGTCTGACTTCACAGAATGTTTCAGCCCCTTTACCTTCCTAACTCATTAGGGTCAGACCATGACTGACTGTAATAGTTGGCCTTGCGGCTAATTTGGTCACATCACTTCCTTAGGCTGACGCAAAATCGCTGTCAAGTGTGTGTTCATATATATATATATATATATATATATATAGTATATATATATATATATATATATATATATATATATATATATATATTTGTGTGATGTGGTCCATTGAGTACAATAAATAAGTAATTTACCTTCACTTTTGATTCACTTATAAGTGGTGTTTTCTTGAAATAGATATAATAAGTTTTCTTAGAATAGATTTAATAAGTTCTTCAAGTTATTCTCCTTGGATTTGCGTTCAATATGTTGTGCTTTCTTGGAGCAGCAAGACAAGCAAGGGTAAGAAGAACAGTGTGAATAACTAGGTGGACAAGAAGAGTATTGCGAATATCCTGGGTGGACAAGAAAAGTATTGCGAATATCCTGGGTGGACAAGAAGAGTATTGCGAATATCCTGGGTGGACAAGAAAAGTATTGCGAATATCCTGGGTGGACTAGAAAAGTATTGCGAATATCCTGGGTGGACAAGAAAAGTATCGCGAATATCCTGGGTGGACAAGAAAAGTATTGCGAATATCCTGGGTGGACAAGAAAAGTATTGCGAATATCCTGAATAGACAAGAAGAATATTGCGAATATCCTGGGCTGACAAGAAAAAATATAGTGAATATACTCAGCAAACGAGAAGAATATTGTGTATGTAGTGGGTGGACAAGAAGGTTAAATCATCCAAGAAAGAAAGCTGTATTTTATTATTCATTCATTCATTCAGTAGCATGTCCCTCGCGGAACCTCGCTGCCATAACAACCCTCCGGAAAACCTTCCTATCATGAGCAAGATGTCCTGCGTCTGATACACCCATCTGGAGATCATCTGCCACATCCTGCACCCATCTTCTCCTTGGCCTTCCTCTTCCTCTCTTCCCAGGCATGTACCACTCCATTATTGTTCTCTCTAGACTTCCATGACGTTTCAAGTGACCAAAATATTTCAATTTTCTTTGTTTTATTGTCTTTACTAGCCAACCCTCTTCAATATTCAGCTCTTGAAGTATGGATGCATTTGTTCTTTTCTTTACCCAAGATATTCTTAGAACCTGTCTGTATTTTATTATAGGTGACTATAAATAGGTTCTTGTGGCTGTAGGGGTGTTTGTGTATGTATGGGGTTGTATGAGTATGTGAGGGTGTCTGTGGCTTTATGGATGTTTGTGTATGTATGGGGTTGTATGAGTATGTGAGGGTGTCTGTGGCTATATAGATGTTTGTGTATGTATGGGGTTGTATGAGTATGTGAGGGTGTCTGTGGCTATATAGATGTTTGTGTATGTATGGGGTTGTATGAGTATGAGCGTGTCTGTGGCTATATAGATGTTTGTGTATGTATGGGGTTGTATGAGTATGAGCGTGTCTGTGGCTATATAGATGTTTGTGTATGTATGGGGTTGTATGAGTATGAGCGTGTCTGTGGCTATATAGATGTTTGTGTATGTATGGGGTTGTATGAGTATGAGCGTGTCTGTGGCTATATAGATGTTTGTGTATGTATGGGGTTGTATGAGTATGTGAGGGTGTCTGTGGCTATATAGATGTTTGTGTATGTATGGGGTTGTATGATTATGAGCGTGTCTGTGGCTTTATGGATGTTTGTGTGTATGGTCAAATGCGTGTGTATGCATTGGTTATTCTGTGTGATTAGGTTCTTATGTACGTATACGATTTTTATGGGTATTTAAGGGTGTTTGAGGATGTGTGAGTGTTTGTGTGTGTATAGATGACTGTGACAAGCTGCCTGTGTAAACAACAGTGTTTGTGTATGCATGCATATGTAAGAGTGCGTGTATCTAGAGGTGTTTGGGGTTTGTATGAATATCAGTGTATATGTATTCAGGTTTTGGTATGATTGGGTGTGTATGTATGAATGCGTTTGTCTGCATGAGTGTATGTGTGTGGATATGAGAGTGTGGGTGTCTGTGTAAATGTATATCTGCGTATGTATGCATGCATGAAATTGCATGTGTATGTGGATGCACATATGTGTGTGGATGTATGCGTACACGTGTGTATACAAAGTGATTGTGCATGTGTGTGTATGAGTGTATATATGTATACATGAGTTTGAGTGTATGTATTTGTACGTATGAGTGTGGGTGCTTGTATGTGTCTGTAGGAGCGTGCATACATATATGTATTTGTATGAGAGTATGTAAAAAAGTGTTTGTATATATGTATATGTATGAGTGTGTTTGTGTCTGTAAATGCATGGGCATATAAGAGTGTGTATGAATGTGTATATTTGGAGGTGTATGACTGTGTGTACATGATGTGTGTATGCATTATTTCATTAGGCATTTCTTTTTATTTAAACATAACTTGCATTACTCATTGGATGAGTGCTTGGAAGGACCGAATGTAAGATGGGTATAGCCATTTTGGACCCCCTTTTTTTTTTGAAAAAAAAACATGTTTCGTTCTCCTTTCTGGATATGACTGTATAGCGTGTAATTGTTTTCGTTAAATGATTTGCTGTATGCAAATTTAGTTTGTTCCTTTTATACTTTCATTTCTTATTTATATTGTAACCCCAGCCTTTCACCAACATTTGACTCCTTTTACATAACAAACATTGAATTCACTTGTCATGGTAATGCTTGCTAGTTGGCCTTAGACCGAAACCGCCACCTGCACTCCGAATGATCCACTTCCACACACTCTATGCCTCATGTTCAGACTACTACACCTTTGACCCATGAGCAAGCTTCCTCTCCATTCATCTGAGTCTGTCTTTCATCACAGGAAACTTCCTAATCCTATGTTATGTTGATTTATTCTTTAATATCAACCCATCAGCAGTCATCTCTGTAACTGGTACAGGGTTTGTTAAAATATATAACGTACACATTTATAGTAAGTAATACACTTGTATTTATGTTTCATTTTGTATACACACAAATCACAGGGATTCTTAGACTCTTTACAAATAGTGCATATATATTAATATATACACACACATATATATACACACATACTACATATACTATCATTGACATTCAGACAGAACAACAGTAAGACATGCGGATACACATAACACATTCATTGCTCATATGTGTCTTACTAAACTAGCCAGTTGTATTATACATGGTGTTTGTAAAGTTTCACTATACTTTGTGTGTAAACAAAAAATATTTGAAAAACGATGAACATCCTCATTAAAAAATTTGCTCCACAGTCAATCGCAAAGCAAAATTCAGTCGTCTCCTGAATTATTTCTTTGCACACAAAACAAAATTGTGTTACCAACGGAAGACATTTTTGTGGGGTGGGGGGGGGGTGGGGGTGTGAGAGATGGGAGGAGGAGGGAGGGAGGGGGCTGAAAAAGTGTTTCAAAATGAGGGGGAGGGGGGGGGCGTGTTACAGATGGTTGTTCAAATATTTGTAGCAAGATTTCCTGATAAACAACTCACTCATTGCATTACGATTAGAAATTTGTTGAATAAGTTGCTGACTATGAGAAATGTGGGCCTGCTGTGTCTGAAGACAAGTGAACGTATATTTAAGCATGCAGTGGACATTTCCAACACCTGTTATATAATGAATTCATTATTCCATTGGCAGTTTTTAGCTTCCCCAAATCAGCGTTAGACCATAGCAGTAATTAGTGTAACTAATTTAACGACTTTTTAGCACAGCCTGGAGCACAACTAAAAGCGTTGAAGCCTTATTAAAAATTTTTGAAAACAGAGTCTTACGACGAATCTTTGGACCTATCAAAGATGCAATTAGCGGGGAATGAAGAGAGAGAAGCAACAACGAAATGCACACTGATCACTGGCATCATGAGAGCTAATAGACCCAAATGGCTGGAGCGTATTGAGATAATATCAGATAGCATAGAGGTAACAACTATGTAGACAAGCAAGCTGACTGGTCGTTCCATGAGGCAGACCAAGAGAACTGATGAAATGTCCAGACAGATCTATACACATTTGATATCACCAACTGGACCGACCAGAGAGATTAATGGAGGCATGCGATGTCTGTAGCAGTGAATCTAAAGGGCTTGGAATGCTGAAGAAGAAGGAAAAGCACATTTTTTTATGACCTCATGTACTTCATTTTTCAAGTTTGTTATGCACACAAAGTCTAGTGAGACTTTTCAAACACCCTGTATAAATTCGCTAAAATAACGTAAACACTGCGCACATAAACTACTTTGCTTGACCATCTATGTTACATGCACAAAAAAATACGCACATGTTCGTTCTTGTATGCGCATATACAAGCCTACACAGACATACATATTCAAAGACAAACGTTACTGTGAGTGACCAAATTTGCCGGACTGGATTCTATCTATGATATCGAAAGGATTGCCTAGCAAAGGACAGAATGAACGCTATATATATGTGTATATATATATATATATATATATATATATATATATATATATATATATATATATATATATATATATATATATATATATATATATATATATTCTTTGCAGGACGTTGCAGAACCAACCCAATGATTTTTTTTAACTATTGTGGTTTTTCTAGGCAAATTTTAAATTTAGTAGTTTGCCATTGCATTTTAGACGGTCAGCTCTCAGCACCACTGTCGAAACTAAAGCAAGACTAATCGTCTGCAGCTGGATCGAACCTGGTACCCCGGCATTACGAAGCGCGTTCCTAACGCCTAAGCCACAGACGTTGACACACACACACATTTATATATATATATTTTTTTTTAGCATTCCGAGCCCTTGTGGTTCATAGCTGCAGATATCTCCTACCTTCATTTGTTTTTATGGCTGGCAATAGAGCTCGTGACTCCACATGTTTGTGGGTCGGCTTGTAAATTATCTGTTCACCGTTTTATTTGTATGCCTCTTGTTCTACTCTTTTGTACGCAAATCCCTCCCCCCCCCCACACACACACACACACACACACAGAGGGTGCTTAGCAGAATATCGCTGGCCTGTCAGAACTCTCGCAGTGCCTTGTCACTACCCTCGTGTATATACTATGCTGGGCAAGGTGTTTCCTACAAGGTATGTCCACCTACGTGACGTTGTAACCCTTGTTTCTTGTTTCTTCTTCAAGCTACAGTACAGTTCTTACAAAGAACTGCAACGGCAACTTGTAGCAAACGTACTTCAGTTTTCGATATCACGTTGTTTCTGTAAAAGGCGCATTAGGCCAAATGTATTTTTTATAGACAATTGGCCACTAGACAGGTGGGGTGGTCAGTATCACGCCGGCCGCCTTTACTTCTCATGACATTACCCGGTACCCATTTTATACTCCCGACCTTGCAGCCAAGGTGATTTTCAAGCGGAAAAGATTATCGTAATTCGTATTCAAACCCTGGACTCCAGAGTCATTTTAGCAATAGTCAAATCACCTGATTTTACAGTCAATTAACATGTGACCCCCTGCTTCTATAATAATTAAGTAACTTGGGATACTTCTTTTATTGTAGCAACAAACGCCATCCTCTTTTGCGAAAGCCAAGTAACCCGAGAACCCTTGTGCAAATTCTAAATGATCTGCTGCCACTGTTATAGTTGTTTTCAGAATTAGTGCCCTCACACTTTAACAAATATCTCGAAAACTCCTTAGAGATCAACGTAAATTTTTGTATGGAGTCTTAGTTTTTCCACGTCCTTATGATTTTTTCATTTCAAATTGCACAGGTGCTTTTGTTTTCTTAACGCAGTGAATTTGTGAAAATTATTTTTGAATAATACAATGTCTTTTATCCTGAAAAACTCGTGAAGATTTTTTTTTAATCAGTTCACATGTACAGCGATACTGGTAATTATATTGATAGCCTATCCTGCATACAATAAAAAATCTACAACTCACGGAAGCCTGATACTGAAGATGACCACCCAAGAGCGAAACCTCCTATGAATTTGATGTTCGGAAAAGTTCCCGTTACTCACAGGTTGCATGCAAAATTTAACAACTTACATCGACCGGTTCCTGGGTTACAGATTTTTGTAGTTAAACACGATTTCTGAAACGGACTTCTGAATAGCTAAATATGTTAAGATCTCTTTGTATGTAGCCAAGTAATTTCCAGCACTATCAATGTTATAAAAAGTACTGTGAAGGTCCCTTTTCCACGCCTTTAGGCCTATAGGGCATTTAGGGTATAGGGTACTCACTCAAGGCTGGGTCGACCTGGGAGTCAAGGTCATTTTTTAAAACGTCCGGCTCTGCCAGGGAGCGAACCCACGACCTTCCGATCCGCACGCGAGCGTCTAGCCGCTATACCACGGCGACTCCCTATCAATGCCATGCGCAGCACTTACTCGGTATTCCTGTCTAGGCTAATGGACATGCGGTGCAGACTGGAGCTGCAAAAAATAAACATTTCACTATGGCGACAAGACCGAAGAAAAAACACCTTTCTTACTCTTTCAAGGTGATTAAATTATCTTTATTTCTATTATTATTATTTTTAGTGAAGCGTAAATCACTGATATTAGACTGTAGAAATCCTAGCCTGCTATATAAATATAAAGAATTTTAATGTAAAAGATGCGAGAATAGATCAAGAAGCTACCAGTGCCGGACTTGGAAATTATCAAAAGCTTACCTACATAAAATTACCACCTGCGAAATAAACACATGGGAAAGGTCGCCAACTTAACGATCTGAGACAAAGTTGGAAATGATATTATCAGACAGACTGTAGGAACTACAGCATGCAACAAATTCACTGAGAATCGGTCATCTAGTAAAAATGCAACCGGAACAACACATGAACAGATCGGCAGTCAAAGCAAGAGGTCGCCCAACAAGAATATGGACTGGGGACATCAGAAAGTTTCTATGTCGACACGGAGAGACTGGGGACATTAGAAAGTTTCCACGTCGACACGGAGAGACTGTGGACATTAGAAAGTTTCTACGTCAACACGGAGAGACAATGGCCATTTCTGCCCAACAAGCAATGATCTCAAGCTGTCCCTCTCCACGGCGCTCAACGGCAGAAGTTGAAAGTGATGATGATGATGATGATTAAAAAAAATATATTCGACAACCCCCATGTGCTTCTATCTATCTATCTATCTATCTATCTATCTATCTATCTATCTATCTATCTATCTATCTATCTATCTATCTATCTATCTATCTATCTATCTATCTATCTATCTATCTATCTATCTATCTATCTATCTATCTATCTATCTATCTATCTATCTATCTATCTATCTATCTATCTATCTATCTATCTATCTATCTATCTATCTATCTATCTATCTATCTATCTATCTATCTATCTATCTATCTATCTATCTATCTATCTATCTATCTATCTATCTATCTATCTGTCTGTCTGTCTGTCTGTCTGTCTGTCTGTCTGTCTGTCTGTCTGTCTGTCTGTCTGTCTGTCTGTCTGTCTGTCTGTCTGTCTGTCTGTCTGTCTGTCTGTCTGTCTGTCTGTCTGTCTGTCTGTCTGTCTGTCTCTGTCTGTCTGTCTGTCTGTTTATTGTAGTTAGAAATGAAGACATTCCAGTGCTTGTGCTGCAAATTTTGATGCTATTGATATTGTTTATTACTTGATGTATGAATGAAAGTATGTAAGAATGGAATTAGACCTCGAAGGGCAGAATGTTAGATGGGGCTGCGTGCCCAATTTTTAACCCTTTACAAATAAAGTTTATTTGTTTGTGCGTTCGTTCTGTCTGTATTTTTGTCTCTCTGTCCGTCCGTCCGTCGTCCATTTGTCTGTCTGTCTGTCCATCGATTGACCGATTCATCCATCCACCCACGTATCCAACTGTCCATCTATACTCTTGTCCCACGATCCGTCTGTCTAGTATTTCACCCATTTATCCTTGCTGGAATCAAGTCTGACTATACTCATTATATAAGGGATATGATAAAATAAGGAGGAGGAGGAAGTGAAAAGAAGGAGGGGGAAGAGGAGAATGAGAAAAGAAGGAGGAGGCGAAATGAAGAAGCAGGTGGAGAAGGAGGTGGAGAAAAGAAGGAAGTTAAGGAGAAAAGACAGGAGGAGGAGAACCGAAGGTGGGGAAGGAGAAAAGAAGAAGGAGAAAAGAAGAAGGAGAAGAAGGAGGAGGAGGAAGAGGAGGAAGAAGCGAAGAAAATATGGAAGGTGGCACAACTTTTGAACAAAAAGTGACTGATAACTGAGTTACTGTTCCTGACTTCTGAGATTAATGTTGTGCTAAAACTTTCCCAGACTTTTCCCCAGAGATTGTAAGAAAATAAAGGAATTGGGTAGCGACAGTTTTGGGTGTTAATCGAAGCCGAGTGTGTAGAATTTGAGGCCCCGCTGACAGTTGGGACAATTAATGATCACAGAGATTCGTTCACTGCTGGACCTTTTCTCCACAGCACAGCACGGAACTCACGCAACTTCCAGGGTCTTGTCTGTCTGCCTGATTTCATGTCTGCTTGTTTGTCTGTCTACACCAGTGATGGATTTAGGCATAAGCTAACTAAACTAGAGCTTATGGCCTCACAAACTGTAGAGGCCTCAACATATTCTTTTTTCCACAAATGCAATTTTAATTAGAACCTTTAAGAGGATTATATAATACAATTTATGCAACTGTGTAGGCATATTGCTTTTTTTTTTCTGTTACTAAATATTAAACTACATTATATCATCTATTCTTTAGTGCAGTGTATATTTTAATATTTTCTCAGAAAAGCTTGTGTAATTTAAAACCAGTAGGGGCCTCAGGGCTTTATATTTCTTAGAGTCTCATCAAGTCTAGTTCTGGCCCTGATCTACATGGTTTGTTCTAGTCTACCTAGCTGTCTACCTGGCTGTCTACCTGGCTGTCTACCTGGCTGTCTACTTGGCTGTTTACCTGGCTGTCTACCTGGCTGTCTACTTGGCTGTCTACCTGGCTGTCTACCTGGCTACCTGGCTGTCTATCTAGCTGTCTACCTGGCTGTCTACCTGGCTGTCTACCTAGCTGTCTACCAGGCTGTCTACCTGGCTGTCTACCTTGCTGTCTACCTGGCTGTCTACCTGGCTGTCTACCAGGCTGTCTACCTGGCTGTCTACCTGGCTGTCTACCTGGCTGTCTACCTGGCTGTCTACCTGGCTGTCTACCAGTCTGTATTGCTTTCTGATTTCTGATGCCATTCCACACAAGGCATCAACCAACGGAGGAGGAGAATTCATAGTAATAAGCCTGGGTCGACCCTCAGAAAACCCGGTTTTTGTGGGGAAGGGGCGGGGTCTGCTACTTATTATTATTGTTTTCTTAGAGTTCGGCGGCTGTAAACCTCGGGGGAAAATCCTGGTTGTTCGTCTGCTTCTGAACTTTGGTCTTTATCCAGAACTTGAGTGTTGTGTGCAAATTCGTTTTACAGACCTAGCTTATTTGTTTGTCAACTTTTGGTTACTCGTCTCTCAGGCAGATGCACCCCAACTTCGAAAGTAAGTTGGTGATTTTCTGTAGCGCTTGAAATGATCAAAATATTTCAGCTTCTGGGACAAGCTGCTGTTTATTAGCCAGTGTTCCTTGATGTTCAGATTATCACAAACACAAACGACAAATGATCGTTGTGGTTTGAGTCTTCAGCAGCACATGACATGAACACGCAATACCACAAATGCCTACATGAAATTGTAGGATGACAGTGAAGAGACGTAAATAGGTTTTACCAGTATGGCTCCAGGTCGGTCTGTGGTTAAGTAACTCTGCATCCCACATTTATGACTGAGCCTGGCGTAGACAGGTTTTCACTAGAATGGCCCTAGGTCGGTCTGTGGTTGAGCAACTCTACATCCCCCACGTAGCCTGATGTAGACAGGTTTTTACCAGTATGGCCCCAGGCCAGTCTGTGGTTGAGCACCTCTACATCCCCCACTTATAACTGAGCCTGACGTAGATCCAGCCGCGTATGAGCACCATTGTATCACTAAAGGCGTTTCTAGACGCTTATCTGTCCGCCTGATGGTCTTGATTTCCAATCCTCAGCGAGAATGAATTATATGATTCGCCATGGCGTCTGGTCTGTGTTGCAACTTTGCATAAACCTGATACTGGCAAAATGTCATAGGAAGTAAAGCCCAGGCCGGTCGTAAACATCCCCCCTCCTCCCCCCGTTTGAGTGCTAGACGGATGTGTTTAAAAAATACATGGCTGACTGACAAACCACCAGACTGCTATTTAATCTTCGAGCCTATGTATGTAAGGCCGCATGGCCAGGACTGTAGCAACGGACTGTCATGTCAGGATTTCTTCCTCTTCTGCGTTTATCTGAAGATGTATATACGTTGTACCAACAGCATGGCTGCGATATTTGCGCCTTTCGGAAGAAACCTCCGACTTCTTCATGCATTTTTTGCCCGGGGTAGCATTCCCTTGGTTATGATTGTAATTTTGCCTCCAACAGAAGAAAAAAAAATCCACAGCCGTATAGATGATTCGAACTTGAATCTGCCTCATGACAGCTCAGCGTTGTTAACCGTTCGGCAAGAAAATATGGCGCTTGTACCATATACTCTAAACGTCTCATGGTATGAAAAAGTTGTCTATTATTTAATTTATATTACTTTTCCCATTACTTACTCATTGTTGGATAATGAAACGCCCACTTGCAAGATTTTACTTCTTTCTAGTGGGTTGCCTGGCGGGGCTGCAGGATGAATGCGGAATCAATGCACAACTTTTTTTTTCTTCGCTTCTGGAGTTGATGAACTGATCGCGCTTAACAGATCAATCAATAATTGTATATATTCTTCTGTTGCTAAGCCACTGGTGTAACAGTTCATTTATCCAGAGCTTATTGGGAACGCTGAAATATGGAACGAAAGAGGGAGAGAAGGAGGAGAGAGAGAGAGAGAGAGAGAGAGAGAGAGAGAGAGAAAAGAGAGAGAGAAGAAAGGCAAATAAACGTGTACATTAAGGGGGAAGGGTGAGGAGGAAGGGAGTTTAGCCCAGTAACTTGAGGATTTTAATGTTAACACGGTGGCCATTTCCTTTCTCGGCCCCCCCCCCCCCCCCCTTTTCCCCTCAACGTCCTTTTTTTTAAACACAGCTGTTAAGTCTCAATTAATCCACTGAGATATGGCGAAGAAGTTGAACGACAAAAGAAGGGGCCTGACAACGTACACAAACATTTACACATACACACATACACACACCCACACACATACACACACATAAGACATATTGGAATTTTCAGCTTCAACCTTTCTCGACACTGAACACAACAGCAACATAAGCAGTCTGTCTCGGCTACAAGTACCCGCACGGAAAAGCGAGGGGGGGGGGGGGGGGGGGGTCACGTGAATAACTATAAAATACTGGAAGAAGAAAAGTTAATGTGGAACGAATAAAATAAATACAGAGCAAATATTGGTTAGGTTCACGGTAATCTCGCCCAATAGAGTAGGTCACATTTTTTCATTCAAAAGTTTGTTGGGCTGGTCGAACTACCCTGAAGGTTGCGGGTGGGTCCTGTTCTGTTGTTTGCTTTCTGTGATGTCTTGCATTGACGTTTTCAGTCAGACAAAGAGAATGCCTGTGACATAGGTTGCAGCACTTTTTCTGGGGGTTGTTATGACCAATTTCTCCATGTTTTTAGTGTTAAAAGCGCCGGCGTGCTAAAATTTACAACACGCGATATTACCAGCATTGCGGAATACCCCCTAACCTTGTGCCAAGGTGACAGGTTCATAAACTACTAATCAGAAGTAAGCTAGTGTGTATATGGGCGGGGCATGGGAAGATCAACGTTACCCAAAAATTGTAATGATGATGATAGTAACAATAATAAAATAGGAGTGAATGGACTAATAATCAGACTAGAAAAGGTAACAAGGAAGTTAGCGGGAAGTCAAGAAGAGTACCATAATGTTGACAACACTACACTACACTAGGGAGTGTTATTTGTCTATACTCATTCAGGGAAAAGGAAAATGGTGTTGTTGGAGGGAGGGAAGGGGTGATGGGCCTTGAGTAAACAGAAAGTTAAAAATAAAAAAAAAATAAAAAAGAATGTTAACAATAATATAAATGATACATACACGATTGTGTGCTTGTTGGGGAGCTGGTCTTTCCACGTCTGGTGTCTCCAGATCTGTTGAGATATGAATTTATGTTATAGTAAAAATCTTAAACTACTTTATACCAGCGCACCTGAAAAATGGGAAAAATATCCGGGTAACCGGAGGATGGCTTCAATGAGTAACTAGAAAAGCTCCACAGGGGAGCACGCACAGCAGGGGTCCACCGACCATCAGTAGAAAGATCCTTTGTCGACGATTGTTTCAACCCATTACTTCCTAAACAATCTCGAAAAGTGGGCCGACCTGGGTCATAAAGCCAGGCCTCGGTCTTCTTCTGCTGCACTGTGAACTCTCGGACAGGTACAAGACGATATGGTGACTTTGCAAAATGTACTGTGAGATTTGGTATTATATTGTCGCTGCGGTAAAAACTTCGATCAGTCAACTACCTTAATGACCAGAGTGACACGTTAACAGTTGGTTCATCGGATAGTGTTAGACTTTGGCATTTGGCAGAGAGAGACTGGCAGACATTTATCAGACACTTTGGCTTTAAGGGATAAGAAGCTCCTCTCTACTAGAGACTCGAACTAGTCTAATGAGGCCTATCTCCCACGACGTTCCGCTGTGTCTAGAGCCAGATTGAAGCCCTTTCAGCTGCTTCGCATAGTTGTTTTAGTGACCGTTTACGCTCGTTTCCTCTCAAGCCTAACTGCGTTAGCACATAGTAAGTGGAAGTGGAGACAAGACCTTATCCGCATACCTCCACGGCGAAGATCTTAACTGTATGCGTTTCGTTTCTCCTCAGACAGGCCACAAGCTCACGGTACTTTTTGAGCTTGTTCATGGGATTTTCCTCCATCCGCGAACACCTACGGCAGCTCTATCAAGACGAGCTGGCGTTTCTCCGCGGAGTGCAGAACTATGTCAGGTCTAAGACCGGTCTTCCGGATTGACTCTGGGTACAACTGAAATAAATCTAATGAATCCAGTTTTTCCCCATTTAAGTGATACTTTAAATTTTTCAAAAATCAGCTAATGCAACGTGCACGTCTACAGAATAAAGTCATGGAAGATAAGATAATTCTGGGATGCACAAGAGATACCGTCAGCGTCTGTGGTGTAGGCATTGAGAACGCGCTTCGTAAAGCCTGGGTGCCTGGTTGGTTCCAGCTGCGAATGGTTTTCCTTACGGTGGTTTCGACTGTGGTACCGAGAGCTGAGCAATTAGAGGCAACAGCAAACTACTCAACGTAAAAGAGCCAAAAAATAAATGCCGAGGTTAGTTTTGCAACGTCCTGTAAAGGATACTCAACTAGCTTTTTTAACAAGAAACTTTTTTTAACAAGAGAAACCCGGTAGTATCTAAGCGATATATACTCGCACTGCCGACTATTACAGATAGGCTCAAAAGTGCTGATGCTCAAAGTGCTGCGAGCAGTCATATTCTCAGAGCAGTCGCAGACAAGCAACACTTTCAGCGTGACAGAAGTTTATCAGCTAATAGGTTCCCCGTTTAGAATATAAATGCTTATACGAGGGAAAGGTATTATATAAAGGCCTTTGCATTAATAAGTTTATTTACGAGAGGAAAGTCTTGCAAATTTAGAAATGTGTACAGGCTTGGCAACATTAGCTATGAGAAGAGTTGGTCAGACTGTCCCAGCAAAAGTCAAACGTGTTTAGGGGTCTAATCACATTGGGGCCTGACTGCAAAAACTGGCCAGCGGGTGCTGCAGAATCAGAAGTTCATGAGATGATTCTCGCCCTGGTAATATAATTATCAGTGGGGGAATAGACCCTCTGTCCTACCGAAACGCATGACAAAGTTCACATTGTGTCTTTGGCGGAGTGCAAAGCGAATGAACCAACATCGCTCAAGTTAGATCTGTAAAAACAAAGCCTGGCAGATGATATCACAAATTCTAGTTTGAGAATGGAGGTAGAGGCAGTCACTGCAGCCTTCTGCCTGAAGTGAGCAGGTATGCTGGCCGATGATCAACACTCAGGAAAAAGGTGAGATGGATATACAATTAGAGTGGTGCTAGTATCATCGGAAATAGAACTCTACCCTTGCTGCTGAAGATGGTAATGTAGCGCCTATGGGAATGTTCCAAGTGCTGTGATGTCGATTCCTAATTAAACATTACTATTTTTAGCCACCACGACATCTGCTGTTTCATAGAGGTTAGACAATCTCGTAAGGGCATTGGAACATTGTTTCAGAGAGAGGAAGAGCTGCAAAAACACATCATCTGGCTCCCACTTTAGACGCTAGACTACTGGACGGTTACAGGAAATTTACACGGTGCCGACACAGGTCTGTTTATTACAGTGTTGTAGAAAATGATTTTAGTCTACGACGCTATCTGAGGTGTCCGCTTTCCAATATAGTCGTTTTTCTTACCGAGGCAAAACCTAGAAAATTATGCAAATGGGCATATTTTGTAGCTTTGTGTTGACCCCAGTTCTGTACTGACAGAAGAACATGATTCTGTCTCATCACAGATTTGAACGTTGACCGCTTTTTAAACAAGGAAGTTTATCAACTTCTATGTTCGCCGTTTAGAATGTAACCGCTTAAACGAGGGGAAGCATTATGTAAAGGCAAATGCATTAATACGTTTTTTAAACAAGCGGCGGGGAAAAATTTAGTTTTGTTTGTGTTTGTTTGTGACCTAGTCTCTCTGTCTTGCAACACATGTCGTCCACAGATCTACAAAACTGAGGAAGCCCGTCATGTAAAAGTTGCCCAGTGTTGCCACTCCTCTTTGACCAAAAAAAAAAAAAACATCCAAAACGGAGTCAAAAAATATCTAAAAACATCCCAATTTGCGTGGAAAAAATCTAGACAAAACATCCAAATGGAAAGAGTCACAAATTACATAGCAGTTGATATGACTTACCCCATAGAATCATGTCCTCAACTTTACTGAAGTATGCCTTACAAGATCAACAGGATAAACTTAACTTGGATGATGAAGTTGAAGCTTCAGATCCAAAATGACTGGTTTGCTTGAGCTGTTCCAATTTCTTTAAATATTCAATCAGGGAGCTGATAAGTCGAACAGCCTTTTCCTACTCTTATCAGGCCGAATTTTATTGTCAAGATACCATTTAAGAGGTCAAATTTCATCCTGTTTCTTAGGTTGAATTTGATAAATTCACTCCAAAAACATCTAGAAAACATCTATTATCTGAACGTTAAAAACGCCATCTAAATGCAAGGGAAAACATCTAAATCTGTATGTAAAACATCCAAAGTGGCAACACTAAAGCTGCCGGATGTGGCCAGTAACCAAGTTTGCACAACCAACATCAATCACCTTATTGTCAGCAAATGAACATATGATGACGCCAAGTGGTTGTCTCCCCAAGTTACCAAGGCTTACGTAGCTGAGCATTTCAAACCTTCAGCAATCTTTTGGATCTAACAGATTGCTGAAGATTATAGACTGCGTGAAGAGAGTGACGATCTGTAAAGGATATGGCGATTGATGATGATGATAATGATGATACCTATCGTGAATCCATGAATGAAATGTAAGCTGTCTCGATTTCTTCATTTTCCCCCCCCCCCCCCCCCCCCCTAACTTTTTCTCCCTGTGTCTTTCTGTTTAACTTTCTCGTTATTTATTTTACTAATTTTTTGTTGTTGTTAAATTCTATCTGTAGAGAATAATGAATGTGTTTCACAATTTAACAACACTCGAAGCACCAGTGTTCGATTTCCCATACGGGTGATTAACTTTACAAAATGGACTTTGGTTTCATACAATGGAACGAGAGTCGCACTGCGGAAGAGATTGGGACCTCACGACATAATACTCCCAGAGACAAGCAGTGATTGTGCTGCAGCCAACCTTGTGTGAGCAGAAGAACATGTTTGTCTCCCGCTCGTACTCTTTTAACCCCCCCCCACCCCCACCCCCAGTCCATGTTTTCCTTCTTTCAGAAAGACGCGGTGGTGTAGTGGCTAGACAGCCGACAGCTGATCCAAAGGTCGTGGATTCAGGTCCTAATGAAGCTTTTCAATTTCAAAAGTAATTTTGGCTGCCAGGTTGACCTAGCCTTGAATGGGTACCAGGTAAAGTCCTGGGATGTAAAGGCAGCCGCATGATGACTAGATCACCCCCGAGTGCCGATTGGTCTATAAAATATTAGTCTAGCCCTATATACCCAATACGTCTGAAAGCCTGGAAAAGGGTCTTTTACTTAGTTTTAATCTCTCTCTCTCTCTCTTTCTCTTTCTCTCTCTCTCTCTCTCTCTCTCTCTCTCTCTCTCTCTCTCTATGTGCCCGTCACTGCTTTTGTTTGCTCTCATACACAATCTCTCTGTTCTCAATCACTGCTTCTCTCTCTCTCTCCTCTCTTCCTCTCTTCCTCTCTCTCACTCTCGCCTTCTCTCTATGTCCCTTAGTCACTGCGTCTCTTGCTCTCTACATCTCTTTTTGTGCCGCAATCACTCTACCCCCTCTCTCTCTCTCTCTTTCTCTCTCTCTCTCGCATTCTCTCTGTGTGTGCCACAGGCACTGCTTTTCTCGCTCTCACACACAATCTCTCTGTTCTCAGTCACTGCGTCTCTCTCTCTGCATCTCTTTTTGTTCCGCAATCACTCTCCCTTCTCTCTCTCTCTCGCATTCTCTATATGAGCCACAGTCACTGCTTTTCTCGCTTTCATACACAATCTCTTTATGTCCCTCAGTCATCTTCTCTCGCTCTCATACACAATCTCTTTATGTCCCTCGGTCACTGCTTTCCTCGCTCTCATACACAATCTCTTTATGTCCCTCAGTCACTGCTTTCCACACTCTCATACACAACCTCTTTATGTCCCTCAGTCACTGCTTTTCTCGCTCTCATACACAACCTCTTTATGTCCCTCAGTCACTGCTTTTCTCGCTCTCATTCACAATCTCTTTATGTCCCTCAGTCACTGCTTTTCTCGCTCTCATACACAACCTCTTTATGTCCCTCAGTCACTGTTTCTCTTTCTCTCTCTCTCTCTCTTTCTTCCTCTCTCTTCCCTCTCTCTCTCTTTCTTCCTCTCTCTCTCTCTCTCTTTCTCTTCCTCCTCTCTCTCTCTCGCCTTCTCTCTATGTCCTTCAGTCACTGCTTCTCTTTCTCTCTCCCTCCCTCTCTCTCTCTCTTTCTTCCTCTCTCTCTCGCCTTCTCTATGTCCCTCAGTCACTTCTTTTCTCGCTCTCATACACAATCTCTATATGTCCCACAGTCACTGCTTCTCTCTCTCTCTCTCTCTCTCTCTCTCTCTCTCTCTCTCTCTCTCTCTCTCTCTCTCGCACGCGCAATCTCTCTATGTCCCTCAACCACTAATCCATCCCCCCCCCCAACCCTCTCTCTTTCTCTCTCTCACCCCGAAAGTCTAACGTGTTTAGCAGCCCCGAGCAAGCAAAATGGTGACAGAAAACACAAAAAGAAGATTTATTTCAAGCAGAGCTGACGTGACAGCTTGAGGGAATCAACGGCTGAATGTAAAGAAGGGCACCAGGACCAGCTTGTGCACTGACCTGTCCACGTCGAGACAAACAAGCCTCACAGGGAACGTGGGCGGACTCACCCACTCTGTGACCGCAATGGGTTGGGGGAGGGGGGCAGCGTGGGCGTATGGATTCCAAAAACGTTAGCTCATTCACTGAGGAACTCGTTGTATTTGTTGGTTTCTAATTATATTATATACTGAACAGAAAATACACGTCATAACTATACCAAGTTATTTATATGACTCAAACTGGTCGCCCTTCACTTCTTCTTCTGCTGCTGCTGCTGCTGCTGCTGCTGCTGCTGCTGCTGCTGCTGCTGCTGCTGCTGCTTCTTCTTCTTCTTCTTCTTCTTCTTCTTCTTCTTCTTCTTCTTCTTCTTCTTCTTCTTCTTCTTCTGCTGCTGCTGCTGCTGCTGCTGCTGCTGCTGCTGCTGCTGCTGCTTCTTCTTCTTCTTCTTCTTCTTCTTCTTCTTCTTCTTCTTCTTCTGCTCCTGCTGCTGCTTCTCTATTTATGTATTGCCTTTCAGTGACAGGTTTTGAAGAGGCGAGGGATGAGAGCCCTGGTATGTGTTAAGTAGGTGCTGGTTTTTACAGCTCAACTTTTCCATCTGTCCATATCATGCGTAGTTGACTTCTGCTGGCTCTGCTTGCATTGTGTCTAAGTGACATGACTCTGTGTGGTGGTGCCTTGTCTGCTTATAGTCTTGACACATGTCCAAACCATTTGTTATGTTGTTTCTTTGTGTAGTTTAATATTGATTCCGTACCAACTTCTTTTCTATCGTCCTTTCTGATCCTTCTCTTCAATTTACATTTAGGATTCATTGCAGAATTAATTTCTTTTGTTTTCGAGTTTTCTTTTGTCTTTTGTTGTTAAAGTCCAGATTTAGCACTGAGTGTACAATGATGGTTTAAAAAAAATATTATATCGAAACGTGTTCTTTCGGTGTCAATTGTTACATGTTTGTTCTGCAAAATTTATGATATATGTTTAATGATTGCGAAAGGGTAGTGTTCGTTCAACACAAGTCAGCGTGAACGCTAAGGTCATTGTGATTTGAACAATCTAACATTTTCTCAATCGAAGTAAGGATGTCAACAATACAGAACTCCGACTACAACTGGACAATGGCGACAGTAACAATCAAATTCCAAAATGCGTAACTCTTCCAATTGAACAACACCAGGGCGTTAAGTTGAGTCAACATCACAACACTTGGGGCATTCCCATGCGTGCCCCGTCCTCATCTTCAGTAGCCAGCACAGAGTTCCATTACTGATGGTACCGGTCATAGTCTGGTTATATGTCCGTCTTGCTATTTCTCTGAGTGTAGTGAGCCCGCTGGACCCTCTGATTACACACAGGTGCCTCATTCTCTCCAGGACATAATAACCTTAGCTTGTTTCCAAATGGCCTTGACAACATCTACCTTGTCATGTATCAATTCAACAACCAGTGGTGCAGATCTAGCCAATCTTTCCTCCTGTTCATTACCCACCACGACGCCATGGCTTGGAGAAAAGATGAAAAGTATGCTCACTACAAGTGACTTTTCTAGTAAAGCTTGCCACTCTGCTCGAAGCATCCATGTCTTCACCTTTCTCAGCATGCTTTCAGAGTCTGTTACAATTACGACATGTGTATGCATCTTGTTCTCTAACCACCGGAGAGCTGCAGTTACCTCCTCCACCTCCATTCTTACGCTAGATGTTGTGGTGCTAGGCTGGCACACCAAGGAGTGAACGTACCAACGGTACGCACTCGTATCGGTGGCAGTCCTCGTTATCATACGCCTAAGCACCTGTCGCACACTACAAATGGGTACCTTCGCCTATCAATAGGAAGCCTCCTGGCATCGTCGACAAAGTTCACGTGCGTTCTTAGCAAAAGCGAATGAACATATCTTAGTGTAAGAAAGCCCGGCATACGATGACACGACATCTAGTTTGAGAATGGAGGTTGAGGCAGTCACTGCAGCATTCCGCCGGTTTGAGAATCAGATGTACACATGTGTCGTAACTGTAACTGACACAGAGCAAGAGATAGATGGAGACAGGAATGCTCCCTGAAGAGTGGTAAGCATCGCTTTAGAGGTCCCGGGTAGATGGCGTCCTTTGGATATTTTGCCTAGGATATGCCGACATATTAGGAAATGAACAGACGGATAGACTGGCTGGTTCTGCATAGTTATCCGATGGCGCTTTACTACCTAAAGCATAGCCACTGAAGAGAACATAATTCCGACTTTCAACATCTTTGTAATTTCAAAACTGAAAATGTTCATGTTGCACACAAGAATACATTAAGCCTCAGCAAATAAATAAACGTTTTATGTGTTTCTTGTCATTATCATTTTTTACGCTTTCCCGTCAACTAATAGAAAAGCACCATAAGATAACCGCAATTTCAGATAGTATATTTACCAATTTTTGTGTGGTCAGAGTCTGGCTTGAAGTCCCAAGGGTTGACATCTATCATCTGGCTTGTTGTGTAGCACATCTCTTGTAGAGTGGTCAGTTTCCTGGTCATTCGAGAGGGAATACAGCATGTTAGTGGGGATGACTGATTCATACAGCATGTCAGTGGGGATGACTGGTTTATACAGCATGTCAGTGGGGATGACTAGCTCATACAGCATGTCAGTGGGAATGACTGGTTCATATAGCATGTCAGTGGGGATGACTGGTTCATACAGCATGTCAGTGGGAATGACTGGTTCATATAGCATGTCAGTGGGAATGACTGGTTCATATAGCATGTCAGTGGGGATGACTGGTTCATACAGCATGTCAGTGGGGATGACTGGTTCATACAGCATGTCAGTGGGGATGACTGGTTCATACAGCATGTCAGTGGGGATGACTGGTTCATACAGCATGTCAGTGGGAATGACTGGTTCATACAGCATGTCAGTGGGGATGACTGGTTCATACAGCATGTCAGTGGGGATGACTGGTTCATACAGCATGTCAGTGGGAATGACTGGTTCATACAGCATGTCAGTGGGAATGACTGGTTTATACAGTATGTCATCATGTTTGTATCAATAATAAAAGAAAGTGGAAATATGTTTCAGTCAGTGGGGAGAGCTGGTTCCTCTTCAGTTTTTTTTCTTGATGTCAGTGGGGATGACTGGTCCTACAGCTGTCCTCCTCCTCCTTCAGTTCTGGTTTATTCTTATGTCATTTTTCTTGTTCAATAATAAAAGAAAAAGAAATAAAGTTTCAATTTTCTTCTTTCTCTTCTTTTTTTTTCTTAATTTCTTCATCCTCTTCCTTCTTCTTCTTCTTCTTCTTCTTCTTCTTCTTCTTCTTCTTCTTCTTCTTCTTCTTCTTCTTCTTCTTCTTCTTCTTCTTTCTTCTTCTTCCTCATTTTCTTTTTCTTCTTCGTTCGCCTCATAATTAGCGATTGGAACCCTTTGTTGTAGTTAACAGACAGGTTGCGATATATGCATTTTCGGCTCAATATTTCCGATTTTCTCTTATTAGTCGCCTTTTACGACATGCTTTTAGAGAGCAGTAGGATTTTTCCCCCCCCCCCTATTTTCCACAATGGTCACTTGTACCAGCACAGGGATGTTTATTCTGACTTATGTTAGGTTAAATGACGGGAGAAGTCATCATGTATCCTAGTCTTTACAATAATCTAGATGAGTGGTATTTAACCTTTCCCAGGTAGCGGCAAGACCCCAACGCTCCAATCCCCCCCCCCTTTCCCCTCCTCACCCAACTAACTTAATTAAACTGTGGCTCAACAGCATACCAACCGCCTTTACATCCCAGAACTTTACCTGGTAGCCACTCAAAACCTGGCAGACCATTTTTTTTTTCAAAGAAAAATGTCCGGCTCCGTGTGGATTCGAACACAAGATCTTCGGATTGGCAGGAACATCTAGCTGCTACACCACGTCGGCTCCTAAAACCACATAAACTGATTTATGTTTCAAAACTGACTTTGGCTGCTTGGTTAACACAATCCAACAGCAAGAACAGCAAGAACAGCAACAAAAGGTTAATTTCCCTGAAAGTAACGGCGGCCGGCGTAATGTTTATCATATCACCAACCTAGTGCTGATGGGTCTATAAAATAGTGTGGGGGGACCTGTTTATAGTGGTGTGGGGGGACCTGTTTGTAGTGGTGTGGGGGGACCTGTTTGTAGTGGTGTGGGGTGACCTGTTTGTAGTAGTGTGGGGTGACCTGTTTGTAGTGGTGTGTGGTGACCTGTTTGTAGTGGTGTGGGGTGACCTGTTTGTAGTGGTGTGGGGTGACCTGTTTGTAGAGGTGTGGGTTGATTGTAGTGGTGTGGGGTGACCTGTTTGTAGTAGTGTGGGGTGACCTGTTTGTAGTGGTGTGGGGTGACTTGTTTGTAATGGTGTGGGGTGACCTGTTTGTAGTGGTGTGGGGTGACCTGTTTGTAGAGGTGTGGGTTAATTGTAGTGGTGTGGGGTGACCTGTTTGTAGTAGTGTGGGGTGACCTGTTTGTATTGGTGTGACCTGTTTTTAGTGGTGTGGGGTTACCTGTTTGTAGTGGTGTGGGGTGACCTGTTTGTAGTGGTGTGGGGTGACCTGTTTGTAGTGGTGTGGGGTGACCTGTTTGTAGTGGTGTGGGGTGACCTGTTTGTAGTGGTGTGGGGTGACCTGTTTGTAGTGGTGTGGGGTGATATGTTTGCAGGGTGTGGGGTGACCTGTTTGTAGTGGTGTGGGGTGATATGTTTGTAGTGGTGTGGGGTGATATGTTTGCAGGATGTGGGGTGATATGTTTGTAGTGGTGTGCGGTGACCTGTTTGTAGTGGTGTGGAGTGACTTGTCTGCAGTGGTGTGGGGTGACCTGTCTGCAGTGGTGTGGGGTGACCTGTCTGCAGTTGTGTGGGTGACCTGTCTGCAGTGGTGTGGGGTGACCTGTCTGCAGTGATGTGGGTGACCTGTCTGCAGTGGTGTGGGTGACCTTTCTGCAGTGGTGTGGGGTGACCTATTTGTACTGGTGTGGGGTGACCTGTCTGCAGTGGTGTGGGTGACCTGTCTGCAGTGGTGTGAGGTGACCTATTTATAGTGGTGTGGAGTGACCTGTCTGCAGCGGTGTGGGGGTGACCTGTCTGCAGTGGTGTGGGGTGACCTGTCTGCAGTGGTGTGGAGTGACCTGTCTGCAGCGGTATGGGATAGCTTGTCTGCAGTTGTGTGGGAAGCTCGAATGACTAGCTACCTAACATATGAATGTCTCATATAAAGATGTTGTCTATGCCCATTTTGTACAACGTTCAGATCTTGTTGAACGTTACGTAAAATATGCATGTTCTCAACATTTTCCAGCCATGTGCCGTCTCCACACTGGAGGTTGACTGCACATGATCTGCAACACTCTATGGCTCTCTCGTCGTTGGCCTCGTGTTTTATTTATAATGTTATTACAATGGCTTAAGAGTTTTCAGCTTTAGTTATTCTTGTCATTAAAAGTAAAACAATCTGGCTCGATACCTACCGCAGAGGCTCAAGAGGGTCGCATGGAATTCGAATTCCACGGCTTCAGCGACGCCATGAAGTATATATATTAATAATACAGCAGTAATCATTATTAAATATCAAGAAATCAGGAATTGGTAACCCTTCGGATTGGTACTATGGATATCGCAAAGCGGTTAGGTTTAAGTTAGTCTCCCCACACAAAGTAGGTCACGTTTCATTCACAAGTTTGTTTGGGCTGGTCTACTTTCGTTCAGGTTACGGGTGTGCCGCTCTGTTGCTTGCTTTCTGTGTTGTCTTGCATTTACGTTTTTATTCTCAGAAAGAGAATGCCCGTGACAAAGGTCGCAGCAATCTCTAAAAGTGTTGTGTAAGACCCAGTTTGTCCATGTTTTTGGAGTGTTAAAAGCACTTTCGTGCTGAAATATACAACACAGGATATCAACGACATTGCGGAACACCCTCGTAACCTTGTATCACGGTGACAGGTTCAGGAACTATCAATTAGAAGTGAGCTAGTATGGGTATGGGCGGTCCTTGGGGAGACTCACGTTTGTTTTACCCACAACCCTTCGGCCTTGACTCCATGACAAATACCGTAAAACTGGGAAAACTGTGAATTGTCTGCCTACCCCCGGGGGTGAATCAGGATCAAAAGGAGTTCGTCACCCGGTTGCCACGATTCAGGTTTAACCAACTGCGCTAGCCAGCCGGGCACCCCATCCATGTAACGTAATTCTCTATTTATATTCTTTTTTTCAGGATCCTCGCCGGTGCAACGGAGTTCGTCCATTGCGCTGAGATTCTTTAAACGCAGGCTTGAGTTAGAAGTAGAGCGGAGCACTTATGGGTTACACCCGTGTGCCAAGATGTTGATCCGTTGAATAAACACATAAACATTTTTCGTGTGTGTTTTTTATCTACATTTTTAATCATACCTTCTAGTTATAATGCTTCTATGTTTTCTCAAAGTGTGTCCTGTCCAACGTTAATGATTTACATTATACAACAAGTAAAATTTTACCTTTCTAAGTTCGTAAATTCCTCGCGATCAGCAATTTTTCGCTCGTTGCCTGAGCCATCGCCAGCCTCCATAATATTGCATGACTTTTTGTGGAAGACGCTCTCACTGACTCCTGTCTGTATCAGGAGCGTGTTTGCTGCCAGCGAGTTGTCAAGGGGGAGGCAGGGGAGAGGTGAGGGTGGTGGGTAGATGACAGGAGAAAGGCATAACTGATAGTTTAATTTAGCTACAAGATAACACCGTGTTTAATCTATCTATCTATCTATCTATCTATCTATCTATCTATCTATCTATCTATCTATCTATCTATCTATCTATCTATCTATCTATCTATCTATCTATCTATCTATCTATCTATCTATCTATCTATCTATCTATCTATCTATCTATCTATCTATCTATCTATCTATCTATCTATCTATCTATCTATCTATCTATCTATCTATCTATCTATCTATCTATCTGTCCATCTATCTGTCCATCTATCTGTCCATCTATCTGTCCATCTATCTATCCATCTATCTATTCCTGGTCTATCTATCCATCTATCTATCTGATCTATCTATCTATCTATCTATCTATCTGGCTATCTATCTATCTATCTATCTATCTATCTATCTATCTATCTATCTATCTATCTATCTATCTATCTATCTATCTATCTATCTATCTAATCTATCTATCTATCTATCTATCTATCTATCTATCTATCTATCTATCTATCTATCTATCTAGCTATCTATCTATCTATCTATCTATCTATCTATCTATCTATCTATCTATCTATCTATCTATCTATCTATCTATCTATCTATCTATCCATCTCTGTCTGTCTGTCTGTCTGTCTGTCTGTCTGTCTGTCTGTCTGTCTGTCTGTCTGTCTGTCTGTCTGCCACCCATCAAGTACACACTAAAAGTGAAGGTCCATGGATTTAACCGGATTATGAGCAATATGTAGTCGAACAGATGCAAGCTGCTAAAAGACACTTTTACTCAGAAGTTCGCCTCGTTTGCACGTGCTTGCGAGTCAAAGATGGTTCATGAAAAGATCTGTATGCGTATCACTGACAACAGGTTTTTTTTTGTCCCCCTTTCTGGCTGTCTGTCTCTACAATACCGTCATCGTCTCATTCCAAAAAGTCTGTCTGTCATAACGTTGTCCTTGTTGTCTGGTGGCTGCTCGCAAAATTTGTTTGGTTTTGATGAGAAGGGATGGCGCCACTCCTCGTGCGCTCTCTTTATTTTCTGTTTGCGGTAGTGAACCCAAGATTCATCTCCGAATGGAAACAACCACCAGCTTCATTAGTCGACAGATGCTAAGCTTATTTTGACAAGCACTTTCACTCAGATGTTTTGCTCTAGTTTTGGGAGCACAGCGTGCGAGCCAAGATGTTCATACCTGCAGTCAACAATGCTTTGCAGTATTGGTAGCAACAGTTTTCTCATAATCTTGGCATATGCCCTGATTCTTCAATGGTGTCATCGTACATGCAAAAAAGAGTACCACAGTCAATCGTTCCTTGTTTTGCGTTCTGTACAAAAATTTGTTTGTTACCCGGTTGTAAACATTCTTTCATCCTCACGTTGCGCTCTCTTAGTTCTGATTTGCATCGACTACCCAAGATTCATACTCACGGTAACGATTCTTGAATGGAAACAACCACCAGCTTCAGAGCAACGCCAAAGCTTTTGACAAGCATCACTATGTTGTTGCTCTAATTCTGAAGCAAGCTGCCACAGTAGCCACCCTGCAGACACACTTTGCAGTATTGTAGCACAGCATGGATAATGCGGTATGCTGATTCTTGACTGATTCGCGATGGGACGAGATTAACACACTTCACATGCTTAACAACAACAACACATACTTACAGGTTGCAAGACAATGGTTTAGCTTTCGTAATTTCTATTACACTTTTAAACTCCTAAGGTTCACATCTGAAGCCCTTTCACATACATCCATACATACATACATACACGCACACGCACGCACGCACACGCAAGACACATACAGACAGACAGACATACAGACAGACAGACAGACAGACAGACAGACAGACAGACAGGACATACAGACAGACAGACAGACAGACAGACAGACAGACAGACAGCAACAGACAGACAGACCATACAGACATACAGACATACAGACAGACATACAGACAGACAGACAGACAGACAGACAGACAGACAGACAGACAGACAGACAGACAGACAGACAGACAGACAGACAGACAGACAGACAGACAGACAGACATACATACATACATACATACATACATACATACATACATACATACATACATACATACATACATACATACATACATACATACATACATACATACATACATACATACATACATACATACATACATACATACATACATACATACATACATACATATTATAGTCCAATCACTAGATACTTACAGTCCCACAGCGGAAACATAGACTGTAGTGTCATTGCCCTAATAAATTCTGTCTGAAGCATTTCCAGACAGCCTACAAAAATTCTGTACAGTCGCTCCACTTCTTCTCGTTCTTCTTCTTTGACTCGCATACATGCTGCATATATATACATTCGTAAATACAACTGACATGATACAATAGACCTAAAAACATATATACCTACATCATCTACATCGATATCATATTATTATCATTATTTTCATTATTTATATTTTTATGCTTTAAATTCATCATCATCTTCTTCTTCTTCTACTTACATCTTCATACTACATTCTTCATACATTCATACATTCATTCTTCTTCTTCATTCTTCATTCATTCTTCTTCATTCTACATTCTTCTTACTTCTTCATTCATTCTTCATTCTTCTTCTTCATTCTTCTTCTTCTTCTTACTTCTTCTTCTTCTTCTTCTTCTTCTTCTTCTCTTCTTCTTCTTTCTTCAGCATTTGCTGCTGCTGCCTGCATACATTCTTTCTGCTTCTGCTTCTTCTTCTTCTTCTGCTTCTTTATTCTTCTTCTCTTCTTCTTCTTCTTCTTCTTCTTCTTCTTCTTCTTCTTCTTCTTCATTCTTCTTCTTCTTCTTCTTTCTTCTTCTTCTTCTTCTTCTTCTCTTCTTCTTCTTCTTCTTCTTCTTCTTCTTCTTTCTCTTCTTCTTCTTCTTTCTTCTTCTTCTTCTTCTTCTTCTTCTTTTCTTGCTTGTATTCTTCCTTTTACTTCTTTTTTCTTCTTCTTATTCTTTCTTCTTCTTCTTCTTCTTCTTCTTCTTCTTTCTTCTTCTTCTTCTTCTTCTTCTTCTTCTCTTCTTCTTCTTCTTCTTCTTCTTCTTCTTCTTCTTCTTCTTCTTCTTCTTCTTCTTCTTCTTCTTCTTCTTCTCTTCTTCTTCTTCTTCTTCTTCTTCTTCTTCTTCTCTTGTCTTCTTCTTCTTCTTTTCTTCTTCTTCTTCTTCTTCTTCTTCTTTCTTCTTCTTCTTCTTTTTCTCTTCTTCTTCTTCTTCTTCTTCTTCTTCTTCTTCTTCTTTCTTCTTCTTCTTCTTCTTCTTTCTTCTTCTTCTTCTTCTTCTTCTTCTTCTTCTTCTCTTCTTCTTTCTTCTGCTTGTATATCTTCTTCTTCTTCTTCTTCTTTCTTCTTCTCTTCTTTCTTCTTCTTCTCTTTCTTCTTCTTCTTCTTCTTTCTTCTTCTTCTTTTCTTTTTTCTTCTTCTTCTTCTTCTTCTTCTTCTTCTTCTTCTTCTTCTTCTTCTCTTCTTCTCTTCTTTCTTCTTCTTCTTCTTCTTCTTCTTCTTTCTTCTTCTTCTTCTTCTTCTTCTTCTGTCTTTCTTCTTCTTCTTCTTCTTCTCTTCTTTTTCTTCTTCTTCTTCTTCTTCTTTTTTCTTCTTCTTCTTCTTCTTCTTCTTCTTCTTCTTCTTCTTCTTCCTTCTTCTTCTTCTTCTTTTTCTTCTTTCTTCTTCTTCTTTCTTCTCTTCTCTTTTCCTCTTTCTTCTTCTTCTTCTTCTTCTTCTTCTTCTTCTTCTTCTTCTTCTTCTTCTTCTTTCTTCTTCTTCTTCTTCTTCTTCATTTCTTCATTGTTTTTTTTCTTCTTCTGCTTGTATATCTTCTTCTTTTTCTTTTTCTTATTCTTATTCTTATTCTGTTTCTTCTTTTTCAACTTTGTCCCTTTAAGTTTCAGTTTATAATTATCAGAAATCACGTGACCAAGAATTAGGCAAACCAAGATTTGACAGAAATGAATACAACTAACGTCTGTATAATATTCAGGACTTCTATTGACCAAGACTGAGACAAACCAAGATTTGACAGAAATGAATACAACTAACGTCTGTATAATATTCACGACTTCTATTGACCAAGTCAACAAGAATGTTGACCTGCAATGATTTGACTTTTTCAGACTAAAACTTAACATCTCCATAGCAACCGCTGATTGAATAAAACCACTATTCAGTGCAGAAAACACGGAATATCTCAGATCGGCTGTTTGAATAAACCCACCATTAAGTAATAATTAGCTGTTTTTACCAATATAAAACTCTACATCTCAACAACTGCTGTCTTAAACTCATTTTGATATAACCCGTCGTTTGAGTGATGTGCTTAATCCATACCAACGTCTCCGTTGCGACTCTTATAGGTTTTTAGATAGTGCCTGGTAGCCAGTGTGGGCAAATGGTTAAACTGTTTGCCTTGCGCTTTGAAGCTTCTAGGTTTGGCTCTGATTTGCGTCGCTTTCGATCGTTAGTGCAAGTGTTTTTAAGAGCTCTGGGTTTCGTCGCTGAATCTCCGTGCTTTGTGCGACAAAACTTGGCTAGCAAGCATCGCTCTACCTAAAAAATGAGGGAACGAACGAACAAACTTTATTTTTAAAGGGTTAAGAATTGGGCACGCAGGCCTGTATAACAGTCTGTCCTTCGAGGCCTGCCTCCGTTCTTACATCATTTCATTCATACATTACGTAACAGTAAACATTATCAATAGCATCAAGATATTCAATACAAGCACTGGAATGTGACCATTTCTAACTACCGTGAACCATAGTAATTTCAATAGATCTGGGAAAGATGTGTGCAATTTCTAAAATATTGTTTATCTTCTAAGGGGCACGTAATCTGTGCTCACGTAATGTTCAAACAGTTTCCGACTGTATGTACAAGTGTAGGGACTAGTGGTATTTATTATTTGTTGTGGCAGATAGTTCTACAAGTGAGCTGCGGAGTACGTTAAGCTTGTTTTGAATAGGTCTATCCTGGGTTTAAGGATGTGCAATATATTTAGGCGTTTACTGTGCCTTCCATTATATTTAAACAACGGCCATATGTAACATTGAGCCTTTTGTGATAATATTTTGTGAAAAACTTCCGCCTTGTTGAAAAGTAGCTAGCTAGCTACCTGAGGAGAGCGCCACACACAAAAAAAAACGATATTTGTAGCACTGATGATCCAACACTAGGGATCGCCTTAAAACTGAACCGGGCAACAAAACCCGTAAATGAATCCACCATATTTAGAGGGCGAGGCAAAAGCTTAACCATTCGGCCACGGAGAACTCAAACACATGTTTATCATAATCCGCAGCAAAATAGGGCGCATTTTGTTTTGTTTGTTGTTGTTATTTTTTAAGCCCCACCGAGACTGTCGTCAAGGACCGTAAATATAACCTATTAGTTGAACGAGTTTCCTGCGACTTACAGCCTTATCTCTCTTGATATATTCCAGGCAATTCTTCTCCATAAGTTTCCTCCTGCAATTAAGACTGGTGACTTATCTCAGTAACATAGGCAGCTAGGATTGGTGACTTACCTCAATAACATAGGCTGCTAGGATTGGTGACTTACCTCAGTAACATAGGCTGCTAGGATTGGTGACTTACCTCAATAACATAGGCAGCTAGGATTGGTGACTTACCTCAATAACATAGGCTGCTAGGATTGGTGACTTACCTCAGTAACATAGGCTGCTAGGATTGGTGACTTACCTCAGTAACATAGGCTGCTAGGATTGGTGACTTACCTCAGTAACATAGGCTGCTAGGACTGGTGACTTATCTCAGTAACATAGGCTGCTAGGATTGGTGACTTACTTCAGTAACATAGGCTGCTAGGATTGGTGACTTACCTCAGTAACATAGGCTGCTAGGATTGGTGACTTACCTCAATAACATAGGCTGCTAGGATTGGTGACTTACCTCAGTAACATAGGCTGCTAGGATTGGTGACTTACCTCAGTAACATAGGCTGCTAGGATTGGTGACTTACCTCAGTAACATAGGCTGCTAGGACTGGTGACTTATCTCAGTAACATAGGCTGCTAGGATTGGTGACTTACTTCAGTAACATAGGCTGCTAGGATTGGTGACTTACCTCAGTAACATAGGCTGCTAGGATTGGTGACTTACCTCAGTAACATAGGCTGCTAGGACTGGTGACTTATCTCAGTAACATAGGCTGCTAGGATTGGTGACTTACCTCAGTAACATAGGCTGCTAGGATTGGTGACTTACTTCAGTAACATAGGCTGCTAGGACTGGTGACTTATCTCAGTAACATAGGCTGCTAGGACTGGTGACTTATCTCAGTAACATAGGCTGCTAGAATTGGTGACTTACTTCAGTAACATAGGCTGCTAGGACTGGTGACTTACTTAAGTAACATGGGCTGCTAGGACTGGTGACTTACTTCAGTAACATGGGCTGCTAGGATTGGTGACTTACTTCAGTAACATGGGCTGCTAAGACTGGTGATTTAATCAGTAACATGGGCTGCTAGGATTGGTGACCTAATCAGTAACATAGGCTGCTAGGATTGGTGACTTACTTTAGTAACATAGGCTGCTAGGATTGGTGCTCAATCAGTAACATGGGCTGCTAGGATTGGTGACTTACTTCAGTAACATAGGCTGCTAGGATTGGTGACTTACTTCAGTAACATAGGCTGCTAGGACTGGTGCCCTAATCAGTAACATTGGCTGCTATGATTGGTGCTCAATCAGTGACATAGGCTGCTAGGATTGGTGCTCAATCAGTGACATAGGCTGCTAGGATTGGTGACTTACTTCAGTAACATAGGCTGCTAGGATTGGTGACTTTCTTCAGTAACATAGGCTGCCATGACTGGTGCCGTAATCAGTAACATAGATTTCTGGGATTAGTAACCTACCTCCGTAGATTATATTGCAAGGTGTCCCCTTTTCCTAGGGGTGGAGTGGAAGGGGCAGGAGGAGAAGAATTTACCTCTTGCTTCCCTAGCAAGCATGCCGTAAAAAGCGACTAATTACGGGTGGTTCGTGTAAAGTCAATGGAAATGCCTGTTAGGTAAAAAACCAACATTCTGCGCACATAAAATCCAGATCTGTGCAATCGGTGTGCAAGCAAAATGTAAGTACTGGAGCAAAACCAAAGTCCGGATTTGAACTAAAAGGAGAAGAAAAACTCACAAAAACAAGAGAAAAAAAAAAAGGGGGGGGGGGGGGGGGGGGGGGGTAGTAGGGAGGAAGTAATTACCAGCTGGGATTTGGCGACTTACCTGAGTAAAAGTGGCATCAGTCTACGCTTGCATAGTAAGACAATGTCAAACACTTTGGAGGCTGCACACCTGAGCTCATCCCGGAGCAAGTAGGAATCGCTGACGCCACCGAGGCCCATGCTCAGACAGCAGTAGATAGCGACCTCTCGGCTCAGACTGTACACCAACTGCGAGAAGGGGTTGAACAAGATATGGTCATTGTTAAGACAGTAGCGAAAACAAAGACCTTTCATGAAGGATAATGTATAGGGTTCAGCAATTCCTAATTACAACAAATGACATACTGAAAAGATTTAAATTTAGAAATAAACAATTTAAAAAAAACGAAGATGGAGGTGCACTGGACACACCCTCAGAATTAAGAAAGAGAGACGGTCGAGAAAAATAATGCAATGGACACCACAAGGATAGCTTGGAGGTGACCGGCCCAGAAGCACTTGCAGGCGAACCTCTGAGCAGTGTTGCCACTTTTCTTTGACAAAAAACATCCAAAACAGAGTCAAAAAATATCTAGAAACATCTAAATTTGCATGGAAAACATTAAGAAAAAACATTCAAATGGAAAAAGTCACAAATTACATAGCAAGTGATGTGACTTAGCCTATAGAATCATGTCGTCATCTTTACTGAAGTCTGCCTTACAAGATCCACATGATAAACTTGATGAAGTTGAAGCTTCAGATCCAAAATGACTCGTATGCTTTAGCTGTTCCAATTTCTTGTAATACCCAGTCAGGGAGCTGATAAGTGGAACAGCCTTTTCCTACTCTTATCAGGCAAAATTTTATTGTCAAGATAGCATATAAGAGGTCAAATTTCATCTTGTTTCTCAGCTTAGATTTGATAAATTCACACCGAAAGACAAACATCTAGAAAAACATCTTCCATCAAAACGTCAAAAACGCCATCTAAATGCAAGAAAAAACATCTAAATCTGAATGTAAAACATCCAAAGTGGCAACACTGCCTCTGAGGCTGAACTTATGGTTACGCGAAGGACAAAACTGGAGATAGAGAGGATGGGTCAGTGTCGAATTGAGTGGCGCCAGATTGTCTCTGCCTTATGTGCGTCATGGGTGCAATGAGGATTGATAGAATGTCTATGAGTTTTTCAACCTTTTTTTTACACCCGTAGAGCACGAAATTAGCAGATTTAATGGGGGGGGGGGGGGGGGGGGTGTGTGCAGAATAAAGGCTAAAAAAATTAGTACAAATGTAGATGGTATTGTACTTTTTAAATATAATGTCATTGGTACATGAACAACAAAATTATTATCAATTAAAAGTAATTAGCTAATGCTACTTAGGGGTTAGAAAATCTGACATAGCGTTGTTTCTGAGCGGCTAAGCACAGCAACAAACCCTGTGCGATTTTTTTCATCACATGATTGGATAAACTTGTTAGGCAGACGCCAGAAACTTTCAGTGGACCGGCACCGATACGCGGACGACAGGCTTAAAAATACCCAAACACGGGATAATCAACTAACACCCACACACAGGACGAATAACCGACACCTACACACAAGAAAAACAACTAACAGCCATACAGGAGACAAAAAACTAACAGCCACAGACATGACAAACGACTAACAGCCACACACGAGACAAACAACCTTCACCCACACACCAGATAAACAACCGACACCCACACAGTAGACAAATAACCGACACCTACACACAAAACAAACAACTAAACCCACACACGTGACAAACAACCGACACCCACACAGGATACAAACAGCTAATACCCACACAGCAGACAAACAACCGAAACCCAAACCCGAAACAACCAACACCCACATACGAAACAACCAACACCATCACATGGTACAAACAACTGACACCCACTTACGAGACAAACAACCAACACCCAAACACCAGACAAACAACCGACACCCAAACAGGAGACAAACAACCAACACCCAAACACCAGACAAACAACCGACACCCACACACGGAACAAACAACCGACCCTTAGCCAAAAACAATCAACACCCACATACATGACAAACAACCGACACCCACACGAGATGAAACAACTGACACCCACACGAGATGAAACAACCAATACCCACATACATGACAAACAACCGAACCCACACGAGATGAAACAGCCGACACCCACACAGGAGACAAACAACCAACACCCAAATACCAGACAAACAACCGACCCCTTAGCCAGAAACAACCAGCACCCTCATGCGAGACAAACAACCGACACCCACACGAGATAAAACAACCGACACCCACACACGGAACAAACAACCGACACCCACACACGGAACAAACAACCAAAAGCCGTGCGGAGCGGAAAGTCATTTTGATTACTTCCCCTAGAAAGCTTCAGACTATCGGGAACGTTGTTCTCTTTGATCTTGTGAGATTTCCGCAGCAACAAGTCGCCATCGGTTGGTTAGAGACATGTTTACACTCTTGGAGATACAGCCAATGTAAAGATCTCCAGCTCCTCTCTTGTTTTACTGTTTTGAATAACTCTCTTTCCATTCACAATAATTCACATTCATTACCATCTTTCTTTTACGTAGTATATGTGTGTATTATGTGGGTGTGTGTGTGATTGTTGGTGTGTGTGTATGTATGTGGATATATGTGTGTATTCTTAGGTTTGTAAGTATGTGTGTGTTTTTATGTAGGTTGTAAGTGTATGGGTGTTTATATATATGTGTGTGTTTGTGTGTGTGTGTGTGTGTGTGATGGTATATGAGTGTGATTGTGGGTGTGTGTATTATGTAAGCAAGTATGTATGTATGCAGGCATATATATGTGAATGTATGTATGTGGGTGTCTGTTTGCGTGATTACATATGTGTGTATGCATGCATATGTGTGTAAGAATGTTATGTGTGTGTATGTATGCATGTTGGTGGGTGTATGTGTGTGTATTTAGGTGTGTTTGCAAGTTTGTATGTATGTTTGTAAGTATGTGAGTGTATGTATGGATGTGTGTATGTATGCATGTATGTGTGTGTGCATGTCTGTCTATGTAAGTAGGTGTGTGTGTTTTATGTTTGTATATGTATGTTATTGTATGTATGGATGTATGTTTCTATTATGTATACAAGTAAATGTAGCCTATGTATGTATGTATACATGTGGATGTGTGTATGTGTGCGTATATGTATGTAGTTGCGTGTATGTATTATGTTTGTCTGTATGTATGAGAATGTGTGTATGTAAATGTAGATGTATAAGTATGTGATTGTATGTGTGTGTGTATTTATGTATGTATGTGGGTGTATGTAGGTATTTGTAGCTGTGTAGGTGTTTGTGTATTGATAAATGTATGCAAGTATGCATGTGTGTGTGTGATTGTGTGTGTGTGTGTGTGTGTGTGTGTATGTATGTGGATATATGAAAGTATATTTAGGTTTGTAAGTATGTGTGTGTATTTAGGTATGTATGTTGTAAGTATGTGTGATAGTTTATGAATGTATGTGTGATTGTGGGTGTGTTTGTCTATAATGTATGTAAGTATGTATGTAGGCAGGTATACATGTGTGTATGTAATATCTGTATGGGTGATTGTATATGTGTGTATGCATGCATGTGTGTGTATGTAAGTAACGTTTGTGGACATACATGCATGTATGTATGTATGTATCTATGTGTGTATGTATGCATGCTAGTGGATTTATGCCTATGTGTGCATGTGTTTTATGTTTGTGTATGTATGTAGATGTGGGTGTGTGTGTATTAAGTATGTCTGTATATGAGTGTGCATGTATGAGAACGTAGTAGTATTATACGTGTGTGTGAGTGTGTACATTTGTGTACACATGATGTGTGTATGAATATTATTTAATATATCTATAACATGTATTATTGATAACAGGCATTGGTACTCTGAAAAATGAGTGCTTAGAAGGACCGAATGTCAGATGGGCCTGCGTGCCCAATTTGTAACCCTTTGAAAATAAAGTTCGTCTGTTCGCTCGTTCGTTCGTTCTTAGTATTCTCAGACCCTCTGTATTTGGTGGTTTTTATTTCCAACACAAACGACACATTCTTCAATAAATTTGCATCTAAAGTGCATCTATTTGTCTTTCTAACTGTTTGTCTATTGTCCATGTTGATGAGTTCTGGTTGAGATCAAAAGACTTTATCATCCATTTGACTCCAAACAAAATAAACCACAAGGGGGAAAGGCTGAGCGGCTCTTAAGGCTTTGTAGTCCAATATTTGGCATATAGAAAGCATATAAAGGAGGGAAGAGAGGAGGACAAGGCTCTCAGCACTCAAACAAATGTCCTTAGCACGGGACGGAAAGGAGGGAAGAGAGGAGGACGAGGCTCTCAGCACTCAAACAAATGTCCTAAGCACGGGACGGAAAGGAGGGAAGAGAGGAGGACGAGGCTCTCAGCACTCAAACAAATGTCCTAAGCACGGGACGGAAAGGAGGGAAGAGAGGAGGACGAGGCTCTCAGCACTCAAACAAATGTCCTAAGCACGGGACGGAAAGGAGGGAAGAGAGGAGGACGAGGCTCTCAGCACTCAAACAAATGTCCTTAGCACGGGACGGAAAGGGCGGGGGATGGTGCAGTAGTAATAATAATAGGCTAAACGACAAAAATATTATACTTTTTTAAATATAGTATGAAATGCTCGTATAGTGATTAGTGATTAGAAAGGATTATCATCACAGCACTCCGGACAGAGCCATAGGTGCTCCGCTCTCCTCCTCGAAAGCTCCACAAGTGTAAAACGACTGATGACGTCTGTTCTGTGTTGGTTAATGAAACGTCTTGTCCTCTTAGTGAAATGTTTGTTTCTTGCAGCTGCAGGCTGCACCCCATGTCTATTAGTCTAGACAGGGATATGGAGTCATCTCCTTTGGCGTGCTCCTCGGTACGGTAAGTGCAGCGCATGGCATGTATAACATCACTTCAGTCCAGTACTGGGCCAGCCATAGCAACTGCAGTGTCAGCAAGATGTCTGCACGCTCGTTTCCTTGAACACCGGCTTCACCTGGCTGATGAAGGTTAGGGCAGATATTCGTGAAGTGCTTAATGTTTCAACCATGCTCGTATATAAACACATAGCAAGGGAATGTCTATTTTGGGTGAGAGGAGGGGGCCTTAAGTCCCTTTACTGGGGGTGGGAGAGGGGAAGGGGCGAGCAACTAAAGGTACGCAAGCCCCAAAGTAATGGCCCCTCTGGGCTCTAAAGTCATTAGCAAACTGAAATCGACTTTTGTGGGTCCTAGTTCGTAGCCCCCACCCCTTCCTTTCCACAACTATATAATATAGTTGTACTTAACAATTGACAGTTCTCATTTTTAACATGAGTTTTTTAATTTATTTTTTATTTTTTGCTTCGTAAATTTCCATTTGTACTTTGATATTCATCATCAGCTTTGTACAAATTTCTTATCTTGTGACACAAGATCCAAGCCGAATCTGACCTCACAAAATATCAGGTTTAACTTTTGCCACAAGTCACACAACCCCAGTCTCGACCCGGGCAAACGCAATCACCGCCGACCACTCTAACCGTTTACACAAACAGTGAATTCTGGAAACAAGATTAGAAAATGGCGCCTTCTCGAGACCACCAGAAATCGATAGTTCTTGGTGAGGAACGTCTTCTGTAGGAACACACTGGTGCCTGCCTTCCGGTAGGATGTTTGCTATATATTGCCGGATCTCTGTGTCTGCCTTTTTGTCTGCCTGCTAGTTTTGTTTTTTTCTTTTGCTGTTTGTTTAGCTGTCTGCCTTTCTTTCTGTTTTCTTATCTGGGGAGGGGAAGGGGTGGGGATGTCTTCCAATCCATAGTGTAGTTCTTCATTCCAGTAAGATTGTTCTTGATGCCATCGTTTCATATTTAAACTGGTACTTTGTTGCTCTTTGTTCATAGTTCTTCAAAGTGGCACTCTGTGGAAGGTGGTAATGTGTCTTCTCCTAACTTCCTTCTTGAAATGGCGGTTGGTAGGGTGTGCTGTGGTTTACAGCTAGGCTGCAGTATATGCTCATTTCGGCCCAGCACATGGAATTTAAGCTAGTCTTTAACTGGTCGCCCTTTAAGACATGAGTGCCAGGTGTCGGTGGGTCTATTCTGCTAGTTAGTTGTCTATCTAGTTGTTTGGTTAGTTGTTAGTTAGCCAGCTTGTTATCTAGCTAGTGGCTTGCTAGTTAGCTGTTTATTTATTCAGTTGGCTAGTTAGTTGGTTAGTTAATTGTTTAGCTAGCTAGTTAGCTAGTTAATTACTTAGAAAGCTAGTTAGTGAGTTAGTTAATTGGTCGGTGGTTTGTTGGTTGGTTATTTGGTTGGTTGGCTGGTTAGTTAGTTGGTTGGTTGGTTGGTTGGCTGGCTGGTTGGTTAGTTGGTTGGTTGGTTGGTGGGTTTATTGGTTGGTTGGCTGGTTGATTATTTAGTTGGTTAGTTAGTAACCATAAAGCAAAGCATCGCGCTACAGAAACCACAGCGCCAAGTCAGGCGCCAGAGAAACCATGGTGTAAGAAGTGCTTTCTCGGAAGTCTAAACAAGCCTTAATTTTGACTGTTTTGGTGCCAAACAGTAGATCATTGTTGTCACCATTTTTGTTCCTCTCTTTCATAACAGATTATTAAATGCAAGATGTATAAGTTGCTGGTCTAACTCTTTATATTGTCTATTTGACTCAGAACGAAGGAAAAAATGGTTGCAGAAAGGATGAGAGCTGAGCGTCTGAGAAGAAACAGACTAAACACAACTATTGACAACAATGTTCCTGAAATCCCATGCTATAATTGTGAAAGACTTTTTGTTAAACCGGGCGGGTCTTGCTAGTTACACTCGCCATCGCCATGGGCTGTTACTCCCATATCGCCTCATAGCGCTGTTTGACACTATCGTCTGAAAAGACGGAAAGGTGCCAATCTCATTTACACCCAGGCAGTTACTGCTGCAAGTCACAACTCCTTTCGGTATTCGGAGTTAAAGTAACAGCTGATCGGGATCTAAGGGGTTAAAGACCACAACATATCTATCAATTTTGTTTAGCGACACCAGAACGTGTCCAAACAGAAGCAGAAGATAAAAAAGAGGAGGAGGAGAAACAAGAGGATAAGGTGGCGGAGAAATAGAACGAACCAACGAACGAACGAACAAACTTTATTTTCGAAGGGTTACAAATTGGGCACGCAGGCCCATCTGACATTCGGCTCTTCTAAGCAATCATCTTTCAGAGTAACAATCAATAATGGATGTTAATGATATAATAAAGAAATATACATTATAGAATAATGCATACACACATCATGTGTACACAATCTTACACACTCACACACACTTATGTATACTCCTACATTCTCATACATGCACACTCATATACAGACATACCTAATACATACATAAATACATACATACATACACACATACATACATACATACATACATACAGACAGACAGACAGACAGACAGACAGACAGACAGACAGACAGACAGACAGACAGACAGACAGACAGCCAGCCAGCCAGCCAGCCAGCCAGCCAGCCAGCCAGCCAGCCAGCCAGCCAGCCAGCCAGCCAGCCAGCCAGCCAGCCAGCCAGCCAGCCAGCCAGCCAGCCAGCCAGCCAGCCAGACAGACAGACAGACAGACAGACAGACAGACAGACAGACAGACAGACAGACAGACAGACAGACAGCCAGACAGACAGACAGCCAGACAGACAGACAGACAGACATCTACATATATACACAAACAGAAAAGACACACACATACATATATAGACATACATACACACACACATTCCATACATACACACCTAAACACGCATGCATGCATACACACATACAATCACTTGAACAGACACCCACAACCACACCCACACATTTACACTCACATGCAAACATACATACATATATACACACACACACATGCATACATACACACATCAATACACACACCTACATCTTTACAAACATACATACTTGCATACATACTTAAATACACACACATAGACTCACATACTTAAACATCTACAAATGCATATATACAATCACAAACATGCATACATACACAAATACATGCATACATACACACACATGCATACATACACACATAAATGCATACATATACACAAACATGCATACATACACACTTACATGCATACACACACATACATGCTTACATACACACAAACATGCATACATACACACATACAAGCATACATACACACATACATGCATACATACACACAAACATGCATACATGCACACAAACATGCATACATACACACAAACATGCATACATACACACACATATATGCATACATACACACAAACATGCATACATACACACACATATATGCATACATAAACACATACATGCATACATACACACATACACACATACATGCATACATACACACATACATGAATACATACACACATACATGCATACATACACACATACATGCATACATACACAAATACATGCATACATACACACATATATGCATACATACACACACACATGCATTCATATACACATACATGCATACATACACACATACATGCATGTATACACACATACATGCATAATACACACATACATGCATACATACACACATTTACACATACATGCATACATATACACATACAAGCATACATACACACAAACATGCATACATACACCCACGTACATGCATACATACACACAAACATGCATACACACATACATACATGCATACATACATACATGCATACATACACCCACATACATGCATACATACACACAAACATACATACACACATACATACATACACACAAACACGCATACATACACACAAACATGCATACACACGCACATACATGCATACATACACCCACATACATGCATACATACACAGAAACCTGCATACATACACACATACATGCATACATACACCCACATACATACATACATACATACATACATACATACATACATACATACATACACACAAACATGCATACACACATACATACATGCATACATACACACACATACATGCATACATAAACACAAACATGCATACACACAAACATACATACACACATACATACATGCATATATACACACAAACATGCATACATACACACAAACATGCATACATACACCCACATACATACAAGCATACATACACACATACATGCATACATACACACAAACATGCATACATGCACACAAACATGCATACATACACACAAACATGCATACATACACACACATATATGCATACATACACACAAACATGCATACATACACACACATATATGCATACATAAACACATACATGCATACATACACACATACACACATACATGCATACATACACACATACATGAATACATACACACATACATGCATACATACACACATACATGCATACATACACAAATACATGCATACATACACACATATATGCATACATACACACACACATGCATTCATATACACATACATGCATACATACACACATACATGCATGTATACACACATACATGCATAATACACACATACATGCATACATACACACATACATGCATACATACACACATACATGCATACATATACACATACAAGCATACATACACACAAACATGCATACATACACCCACGTACATGCATACATACACACAAACATGCATACACACATACATACATGCATACATACATACATGCATACATACACCCACATACATGCATACATACACACAAACATACATACACACATACATACATACACACAAACACGCATACATACACACAAACATGCATACACACGCACATACATGCATACATACACCCACATACATGCGTACATACACAGAAACCTGCATACATACACACATACATGCATACATACACCCACATACATACATACATACATACATACATACACACAAACATGCATACACACATACATACATGCATACATACACACACATACATGCATACATAAACACAAACATGCATACACACAAACATACATACACACATACATACATGCATATATACACACAAACATGCATACATACACACAAACATGCATACATACACCCACATACATACATACATACATACATACACACATACATGCATACATACACATAAACATGCATACATACACACAAACAAGTATACATACACACAAACATGCATACATACACACAAACATGCATACATACACCCACATACATACACACATACACACAAACATGCATACATACACCCACATACATACATTCATACATGCATACATAGACACATACATGCATACATACACTCACATACATGCCCACCGCCTAGCTAACTAACTGCTTGCCCAACTAGCTACCTAGCTAGATATACAGCGAATGATGAACCCTGTTCTGTGCCGGTGTACAATTTTTCTATGGCCTCTTAAATAGCGCTCTTGTGAGGCTTCAATACTTCCGATTTGATGGATCTGTCGTTTGGTTTGTTGGAAAATTGGCATCAAGTACGAAAGGAGGTTAAGTAAAGTAAAGATCCCTCGTTACGCCTTGGGCGCATCGGACATTTGGGAAGACCACCCCATACTTCCAGCCTGTGCGAGATTCCCCCGGGGCCCTTCCAATTTTTTGGGTTTTCCATCATTTATAGAGTCCCCCACTGCCAACCACCATGGGGGGTAACCATCTTCTTTTTTTGTAAAAGTTACACCGTCAAAGTAAAAAAATTTTTGG